>QRFJ01000036.1:319151-740416 GCA_006176705.1 Cocos nucifera | reverse complement strand
AAATAAAAGCAGATAGTGAGATAAAGAAGAGAGAGAAAGAAAAAAGAGAGAGTAGAGATAGTCAGAGATGGGGGGCCAGGGGAGGGGAGCATAGTGACGAGGAGGCCCGGGAGGCATATTGATGCGAGGGTGTGGCGATCATTGAGAGGGGGAGTCTGGGGTTGGGCGGTCGGGTGGGGGTGGCGGGGAGGGGCAGTCGGGGATGGAGGAGCTGGGGGTGGTGGGGAGGGGCGGCCGAGGGGAGGGTAGGGGTGTGGGGGCTGGCGAGGTGGGGCGTGGTGAGGAGGGGCGGTCGGATGCATGGGGGGCTGGGGGGTGCAAGGTGGTGGGGAGAGGCATCGGGGATGGGGGGAAGGAGGGCGCCGAGGGAGGGTGGGGGGGCTGGATGAGGGGTGGCGGAGAGGAGCGGTTTAGGGATGGAGGAAGGAGGGGCGGCTGGGGGAGGTGGTGGGGCCAGGTGAGGGGTGGGGGGAGGAGCGGCCAGGGATGGGAGAAGGAGGGGTGGCCAAGGGTAGATGGGGGGCTAGGTGGGGTGGCAGGGAGGCGGTCGAAGATTGGAGGGGCTGGGGCTGAAGGGTAGCGGGGAGGGGCGGCCGGGGCCATGGGGGAAGGAGGGTCCGGGGGAGGTGGGGTAGGGGTGGAGGGCCGGGTGGGGTTGGGGGGTGGCTGGGGAGGAGTGGCCGGGATGAAAGGAAGGAGGGGTGGCCAGAGGGAGGGTGGGGGGTAGGGGGCCGGTTGGGTATGGCGGTGGCAGGGAGGGGCGGTCCGGGGATTGGAGGGTCGGAGGGCGGGGAGGAAGGAGCGGGCGGCACCGGTCGAGGGGGAAGGAGGGCAGTGCGCATCGAGGGGGAAGAAGCCTCACCGACGACGGAGAGGCGGGGCAGAGACAGAAAGAGATCGAGTGCGCACGGAAGGAAGGCAAGAAAAATTTGAAAATTTTTTACTGAACCTACAACAGCGGTTATCGAATCACTGTCATAGATTTATAGCAGTGGTTACCTAAAACCGCTGTCATAGATCTACGATAGTAGTTCTATAACCGCTGCTGTAGATCTATAGCAGCATTTTTGGATAACCGCTGTCGTATGTTAAAAATAATTTTTTTAATTTATTTTAACTATAGTATAATTTTATAATTTAATATCCATCTTTATCATTCATTATATAAATAATTATCATTAGAGTGTCATCGCAAAACGTCGCCTTGATCCGATGGCCCTAGCTTCATTGATTAGAAAAATTTGATTTCGATGATCACCAAAGACGATACGATGATTTGATAGATGGAGACCTTCGATGGATCTAAAAACTTGCAACGATGATCTCGATGATGTTTTTAACATACTATCAAAGTTTCACTTCAATCGGATATCATTATCATGATCAATTTAGTACGAAATAATTTCGATTGTTAAATTAGAAATAAACGATCAAAGGGTTAAACGGCATCCGATTATGAGATAATTTTTTAGTTAAATAATTTTTATTATAATTTTAAATATTTTATATAGTGATGATAGTAAAATTTAAATTATTTTTATATAAACTATTTATGTTAAGCAAATATTGCAAAAACACGAGCATAACAACCGATGAAGTTTCAGAATGGTTATCAAGAGACATATAGTTTTAGATCATTCTTCATCTCATGAGTTAAATTTTATAATCACCACCATAAAAAATGATTAAAGTAGTAGCCAAGATCATTTATAAAAAAGATTATCTCATAATCGGATACCGTTTGGTCCTTTGATCACTCGTTTATTATTTAACGGTCAAAACTAACCTATACTAAATTGATCAAGATAACGATTTTCGATTAAAGTGAAACTTTAATAGTACGCTACAAACATTATCAAGATCATCGTTGTAGGTTTTTTGATCCATTGGAGGTCTTCATCTATCAGATCATCGCATCGTCGTTCATGATTATCAAAATTGAATTATTCTGATCGATGAAGCTAGGGCCATCGGATCAAGGCAATATTTTGCGACGACACTCTAATAATAATTATTTAGATAATGAATGATGAAGATGAATATTAAATTTTAAACTTATATGATATTTAAATATATATATATATATATATATATATATATATATATATAGCAGTGGTTATAATTAATCGCTGCTATAAATAGCTTATAGCAGCGGTTCCTACTAACCACTGCTATAGATCGGCAGCGGTTTCACTAACCACTGCTATAGGTCGACCTATGGTAGTGATTTTTTGTAACCACTGCTATAGTCCGACACCACTGTCATAGGTCCGATCTATAGCAGCGGTTAACGAAAATCGCTGTCGTAGGATCTGTGGTAGCGATTTCAAAAATCGCTGTCATAATATGCGTTGCCATAGATCATTTTTATAGTAGTGGCTAATATCACTAAAATCTAATTTTCTTGTAGTGGGTGTTCATATTTGGGAGGATGTCATAAAAGAAGAGATTTCAGCTCTTAAAAGGAATGAGACTTGGGATTTGGTTTCTTTACCTAGTGGTGTCTCTCCTATTCTTTGTAAGTGGATTTATAAGATAAAAAGAAAGAGTGATAGTTCTATTGAGTGCTACAAAGCTAGGCTCATAGCAAGAGAATTTTTAGAAATGTATAGAGTTAATTTTGATGAGACCTTTAGTCCGGTTGTAAAATTAACTACTATCAGAGTGCTTATTTCTTTAACAGCTAGCAAGAGATGGTCTTTATGGTAGATAGATGTCAAGAATACTTTCTTATATGATGATCTTGATAAGGATATTTACATGTTGTAGCCTTCTAATTTTGTTGACTCTACTCATCCTAAGTTTGTTTGTAAACTTAAGAAATCTTTATATGGTACTATAAGAATTCTAACTATTAGCGATGACTAAATACCATTGCTAATAGTCTATCCACCATCGTTGATAATTTTATCATCGCTAATACTATCATAAAATTCAATCTAAAAAATTCTTATCATTAATTGCTATTATTAATGATGGCAAAAACCCTATCACTAATAAAGATAATTAGTGATAGCTTTTGCAATGAAAAAATTCTACCTTTAATAATTTTTTAATATTTAAATTATTTTTTTAAAAAATATTAGCAATGATAAAGACGTGGATAATGCTGTCGCTAATACTTAATAGCGATAGAAAACTCCATCACTAATGTCATTTTTAATAATTTTAAATTTCTAAATAAAATAAAATAAAATATTTTGAAAAATATTTGCAATGGCACTTTTGTGCTTAACACCGTCGCTAATAATTATTAGCGATCAAAAATAACATCGCTAATGGTGTCGCTAATTTTATAATTTTTAAAATAAATTTAAATAAAATAATTTATTTAGAGAATTATTAGTGATGGCATTGCCACGCTAATAGTTATTAGTAATGGCATTACCATCGCTAATACCAACACTAATAGTTAATTTATATTTTTTAAAAAATTAATAATAATATTTTTTAAATTTTGTTTTAATTAATTATAATAAATTATAATTCATAATATCTATTATAATTAAAATTTAAAAATAATCTAATAAATAAAAATTAAAAACTAATTATATTTTAATAAAAATATAAATTATATAATTTTTTTACAAGCAGTATCAAAAAAATATAATACATCAAAAAATATAATATATCCAAAAAAATCAGGTCTGATCCTTATCATTGCCTACCTCCTCCTCCTCCTACTCCTCTCTAGTTGCTGATGGATGAGAGTCGGATGTCCCAGCATCCTATAATAAAAAAATAAAATAATATTAGTAAGTTTCAATGCAAAAATACATCTTTTAATATGAAGATGTATTTTGTGATACACTACTCCTATTCTCAAATAAATTATTTCTACATATTTGATTTGATGATATAGAGCTATAGACACCTCCGACCCATCGATTGGATAGTTAGATTGAATTTTAGCCCCTAGATCTCCTTTCTAAACTCAAATCTAAATATACAAAGCTTCTAAATATAAAAACTTAAAATAAGTAAAAGGGTTGAATCATATAATTAATTATCTGATGTGATGGCTGGGATGACAAGCTCAGCTGATCGCGTAGTAGTGGATCCTGGAGAAGATCCATAATCGTATCGTGGATGGCATCCAGGAGGCTCTGAGATTGCTGGCTTAGAAGGCTCTGCATGATCTCTTTCATGCACGCATCGCTCCAAGTCTGGGACGTTAAGGTCTGTGAGAATACCGAAGGATATCAAGATGGTGGAGGATCGAAGCTATGATCGAATCTTATGACCCAGCTCTTATTCACCCCCTGGTGGTGCTGAGCCATCCCTCAAGATCAAGGAGGGGCTAAGAAGATGGATCATCATCGTACCTCTCGGCAACATACTCTGCATAACACATCTACATAGTTCTGAAATATATTAATTCTAATATAAAAATTAAATCCTATAACAACTTAGTTATTAAATAAAGTTTGAAGTTCTTATCACGATCTATCATGATGTAGAATGTAAATAGTCACTAGTTCTTCTAGATTGGTATGTGGCCCATCACAACTGCAGCTGGCCTAGTGGACAATCTAACAGCTGTGTCTATAATAAGTAAATAATAAAATTAAATTAATTAAAACATGCATATAAGAGTTTTTATAGTTCTCATGAAGAGTTTTGGTATTGATTTCTTACTAGTTTATCGGCCACAACATGTGTGCCGACCGAGCCACCCATCTGCCTGATCAAATCCTACTAGATGGTCCATTTCTATCAGGCCCTCTGCTGCCTACCAAAGTACTTCTCGCTGCTCCACTAGTCATAGAGGGCCTGACATATGTTCGCCTACATCCAGTGATCTATGAAGGACCTTTAGTCCAATGATGACTGGGAACCAAAGTGCTTGATGGCAGATTACCTAAAGCTATAGAGGCCATCTCGAAGCCTCCGTATGGCCACCTCCTCAAAGATCTAATGGTTAGCCTCCTCGTTCTTAGGAGTCTCGAATCAATAATACTCTTGCAAGATTGAAACAAGCATGTATTAATATGTAATTAAAATACTAATGTATCGAAAAGAAATAAATTAAACTAGTTTTGACTTATCAGAAATATCTTCTAGGCTGCATCATGAGCTCCCAACGGTCAGCTCAAGAAATCATTCACCGGGCCTAGTATCAATCGACATATAATCCTGGTAAGGATACGAGATGTTGAAGGCTCTCTAAATGTGCTGAAAAATTGATTTCGAAGAATAAATGTTAACACTAAAATTATAAATTTCTAAACATATTAATTGAGCATGTAGTACTTACTAGTAGCTCTGAATATGGATGATCTACCAATCCTCCATCTTAGTTGGAGGTGCTACGAGCTGGGCAGGTTCTCAATCACGATGCTATATTTGAGAGTCGACGATCGCAGCTGCATGGGACTGTGGGGTGACTGGTAACCCCTTATCCTCTGAATCTAAGTATAAAAAATCTAATATAAAGAATATTATATTAGTCAATAAATAATAAAATAACATAAATGAGAATATATAAAGTATTAGAGCTTATCATCCAGTGTAAGAGTTACAGAACCATGAGAACTGGCCATACGATCGCTCTCTCCCCGAGAGCTCTATCCTCGATTGGCATGGCTCTGGCATCTAAAAGACATGATATATGCTCTCTAAAAAAAAAAATAAATAGATTTATTAAATTAATTAAATAATTATGGATGGCAATGCAAGATTTAAAATGATGCAAGATAAGTAATTAAAATGATCCAAAAATTATATATTTAGCACTACTCATCAGTCTTAATTTTTAGATGTTTGGTATCTTTCAAAATCTTCTTTTGATTATTTCTCTTCTTTCTCTTCTTCTTCCTCTTCTTTCAACTCTTCCTCTTCTTCTTCCTCTTCTTGGAGAGGATTATCTTTTAAAACAATCTCAGTTGAATCTACCTCCTCATATTGGCTATCTTCATATAGGAGTATTCCTGAAGCATCTAATTTCACGTAATCGAAGGATTGATGAACACCTACTATCTCATTCTCTTGAAAGCATTCTGATAATTAGGGCTCTTCTTCTTCTTTGAGCGCATAATGAATGGCTCGAGACTTAATTTTGCATACAACCCATCAATCTTTCCTTTCTCTTTTTCTTGATGGAAAATAAGTAAAATACACTTGAGTAGCTTGTACAGCTAGTACAAATGAATCATTAACATAAGCTTTTGATCTATGTTTGATCTCAATAAGCCCATGTTGTGGACCAACCTTCATACCATTGTCAGTATCGAACCATTGGCACTTAAATAGAATGACACTATTACCTTCGATGTAGCTCATCTTAATCACTTCTTCAAGGATTCTATAGTAGTCACTCTCTGGCTTATCTTTCCACCAGCTGTTTTTTATACACACACCACTGTTTATTATGCTTTTATAATTTTCATACTGCTAGGTGTGAAATTTGAAACTATTTACATTACAGTCACTATAGCATGTCATGTATTTTTCAGGCCCATAACCTAATGGTCTCAACTTTTTTGGTATGAACTTGCTATCTTGAATGACTAATTGATGAAACCAATATAAAAAATTCTTTAAGTGCTATGTTGATATTTCTTCATCAATTATGCCTGGACTTTCTTCTTTCAACATCTCATCATATTGTCTAAACATGCATAAGATAAGTATACTGAAATAAGTGATTAAATATATGAGATTATGATGGATACTTATAAGACATATTGATTGACCTTGATGCAGTTTAGCAAAACATATATCTCTACCTGTTGAAGTTCAGTATCGGAGAAAACTCGACAAACCTTAAGCCCAAATTCTCGAGCGGGATAGGCAATTATTGAGATCTCCTACTCTGATCTCTCAACACCACTATTATCATTTCGATCCACTTAAGTCAGCTTGGTCTACACATTGGGATTAAAATATACTACTACAAAAAAGGACTACGACAGCGATTCGTAACCGCTGCCGTAGTCCAAAAAATCATTGTCATAAGCTATGACAATAATTTTCTAACCGCTGCTACTGTGGCCGTCGTCGTAGCTCTATGACAGCAGTTGTTGTAGGGGTTGTTAGAATGGCTGCCATAGATAGCCTATTACAGAGGTTTATAAACTGCTGCCATAGATAGCCTATTGCAGCGATTTATAAACTGCTGCAATAGATCGACCTATAGCAGTGATTATGTAACCACTACCATAGATTATCTATAGCAATGCTGCCATAGGTAATCTATAGCAGCGGTTTCTTAACCGCTACAATAGGTCTAATGCAGTGGTTGGCACCGTTTGCACCAGGAACCTATGGCAGTGGTTGGCATAGATATGACGACGATTATAAAAATACTACCGTAGATTTTGAATAATTAAAAAAAATAAAATTTTTATTTTTTTATATATTTTATCTGATAAATATAGATATATAACATAAGAAAATATAATAAACATAAAAATTATTCTGAAATACCAAAATTTTATTATCGAATAAAGTTTATTGCAATATTTTTTAAAAAAATAAAATATAATAAAAGTCTCCTAAATCTACATCATCATCATCGCCGTCGTCACCGAAAGTCGGAGCTGGAGCCAGAGTCGGAGCTGGAGCTAGAATGTGAGCCAATATATCCTCGAAGTCCATGACTCTAAAATGCATGCTGAGCATTGACATTATATCTCTCATGATGCCCTTCAGATGAAATGTGTGCTCCTCAGCCCGATCTACCCATATCGCAGCATGATCTGTCCGTGCCAATGCCTCCTCAAGCTCCTCCTGACTGACGACATCGAAAGTCTGTGAGGAGACTTTCGCCTCAGACCAGTAGCATGTCGGCATGTATTCGGGCCTACATCGGATCCTCCTAGAGTGCTCAGGCCCTAAGACTTGAGATAGATGGTCATGGGGCCCAGAGGTATCCGGGCCCTCGCTCACGAGCGTATCTAATTGATCCTATAATTATAAATTGAAATAAAATTTTATAAGAAATTCTATAATACTAATTCTATATACTAATATATTTAATACTTACAAAAATACGCCCGATCATGGCATTCATCGGCCTACCCATCTTGTCTGTGCGATTGGATCGAAAGATCTCGCTATGGCTGGGCATCACTCCATCTCTCACCAGCTATAATAAAGAATAAATTTATCAAAAAAATGATAAAAAAATATGAATTTAATTTATCTAGTAAAATTTAGAATTAATTACCTCTCTATGCACATGACTGGCCATGGACTCGCGGTCTAGTGTGTGCGTATACTCCTGGACTACACGGTTCTCTCAATTCTGATGGAAGGTAGCCTAACAAGTATTCAAATAAATAATAAATATTTAAAAGATATTTAAATAAAACTTTAAGCATATTAAAAAATTGAAAAGTTAAAAATTTTATCTCGAACTTCTGGCTCCTTCAGTGTCTAACCATCCTCTTCCACTGACTCGGAAGATAGTCCTGTATCCAGGAAATAAGCTCCTCCGGAGTGTCTCATCAGTGCTTGAACCATCCTCTATGGAATTTGATCTTGTAACCTTGGTACAACTTTTCGATCTTCTTCGATCGGGCATCTCGAGCCCTCTCGTGATCGGAGAAGTCATACCTCCTCTACACAAATTTATCAAAAATCAGTTATAAAATTATTCTAATCAAACATATATAGTGTAAACATATAAAATGCATAAATATAACTAAGATGCGCATACTTACCCATATCTCCTCCCATACTCAATTTCTAACAGCAGCATCCATCAAATGCCAGTCTTTGGGTTCTATGGGAATGATGTCCGACCGCCTCACAAGCACTCCAAAAAAGAAATGCATCTCCCATATGGTCTTCCCTATCGGCCTCCCCTCTGCATTATACTACACCATCATCTGATGCTGGTGGTTCCACACGTGTGCCATACATGTGGGACCGTGAAATATCCAATTGGATGATGCACCTGTAATGCAAATATATAAGTGTACAAATACTATATAAAAAATAAAATTATACTAATATAATAAAAATGTACACTTAGATGTCTGCGATGGTAGAGGCTCAGCCATCGGTGGAGTAGATGCCGTCGGTGGAGATCCCTGAGCAGTCGATGCCGAGATAGATGGAGTATGCTCCGACTACTCCTCGGATGCTGAACTGCGCATAACCCACCGAGGGGTAGGGGTGAAAGCTAGATGGCATTTCGGTGCCATCGTGATCTACAACGTTAATGAATATTAATCAATATAACATCGTGACATATCAAATTCTATTCGCTCGAAAGTCAAGCCGACTCCGTGCCTGAGACAGCCAGCTCCATGCTTAAGACATCCAGCTAGGGTCCTCCCCCAGCCAGCTCAATCATGGCCTGAGCCGACTCGACTACATATCCGAACCTGCTCGACTGTGTGCCATCCCCTTGATCACTCTCTCTTCCTCTCTTGATCTCTCTCATCGATGATGGTGGCGAGGCCGAACCCCTCCCTCCAAACTTTTCCATCTCTCGATCTTCCTCTCTCCCTCTCTCGATCTCCCTCGTCGGCGAGGTCGGACCCCATCCCTCTCAATGATGCCGACGAGGCTGAACCCCCTCCCTTCCTCTTTCAAGTATAGATCCATCAGATATTCGGGTTTGGATCCGATACCAGTAATTAAAATTGGGTCCAGATCTGAATATCTAGGTTCCAATCCGAATGCAACCCATTGATAGATCTAGTCCACAGCTACCACCATGGTACGATCCAAAAATTATGGTGTTGACGCAGAAACTGGTCGTCGCCGGAGTTGAGGCCGAAGAGGCTGCCGCCGGGGACCTGCAAAACAAAGTCTCGCTCGGAGCCGGTGGGAGGTGGCTCCGGCAAGACCCTCCGACGCTCAAGTCAGTTCCTGTCAACAAGAATGGAGTGCTCGATAGAGTATAGAGGAGAAGAAAAGAATTTTTAGAACCTGACCTCAGTGTATTCGAAGGATCCTTTTATAGAGGGAGCTTGTTGTAACCGCCTCGGTTAATGGGCATCGTAACTGTCTTGATCAATGCCGATCATTATTGCCGATCGTTATTATCGATAAATATCGATCGTTATTGTCGATCGTTATTGCCGATAAATGTCGATCGTTATTATCGTGTAACCGTAGCGAGAACGCCTGCAGAAATTCATCATAAGGAGTTCGACCACTGAGAAGCTCGTCTACTGAAGAAGTTTGTAGGGAGTCCGGCTTCCGTAAAGGCTCGATCGTTGGAGAGGTTCACTGGGAGCTTTGTCGGCCGAAGTTCAGCTAAGACGACTGCTGAGGAGTTCGGCCGGCTGAAGGGACGGTCGCTTGAGGAGTTCGGCCAAGGGGGCGATCGCTTGAGAAGTTCGGCCGAGGGGGCGACCACTTGAGGAGTTCGACCGCTTGAAGCCCGGCCGAGGGTTCGATTTTGAGGAGCTCGGTCGCTTGGCAGTTCGGCTGAAGCCCATCCACGGAATCTCTTCTGCAGCAACTAGTCGCATCGGGCTGACGCTGGGAGTTTGAGGAGCTCGGCCGCTTGGCAGCTCGGCTGAAGCCCATCCGCGGAATCTCTTCTGCAGCAACTAGTCGCATCGGGCTAAGCATCGAACTAGACTTTGGCAGGAGCGGGGTTTATCCCCAACATATGGTATGCAGATAATTTTAATATTTATAATAAATATTTATAATATTTATTATAAATATTTTATAAATTATTATAAATATATATAATTAATAAATAATACTATAAAATTTATAAAAAAATTTATACCTATGGCTATAGAGGGTGGATCTCATAGAAAGCTCCGATGGTCACCGGCGACAACATTAGAGGAGGATAATGGCATTAGAGATAACCTGCGAAACAAAAGAAAGATAGTGAGATAGAGAAAAGAGAAAAAGAGGAAAGAAAGAGAGTAGGGGCGGCAGGGGATGGAGGGTCGGGGGAGGAGGGCTCGTCAGAAGGGGAGTTTGGTTTTGCACCGGGGGTCGGAGAAGGATAGAGTGTAGGGAAGGAGTTTCACGGGGGGCCGACGGAGGGTTGAGGGTGGATGGGGGTTCGCTGGAGGGGGTGTTTTCATAGGGGGCCGAGGGAGGGTGGATGGGGGTTTGCCGGAGGGGGTGGTTCATTGGAGATCGAGGGAGGGTCGGATGGGGGAGGTGGGGATTCGTGGGGGGCCGAGTGATGGTGGAGGGGGGTTCATTGGGGGGTTTTTGCGGGGGGCGTGAGAGAGGATTGGATGGGGGTTCGTCGGAGGGGGGTTTTCACTAGGGGCTAAGGGAGGGGTCAGATGGAAGGGTGGGGGGTGGTGGGTGGCGGGGAGAGGTGATCGAGGATCCGAAGGTCGGAGAGGGAGGGGGAAGGAGGGGCGGCGTCAGTCGAGGGGAAGGAGGGGTGACGTCGGCCCAGGGGGAGGAGGATCGACGCCGATCGGGGGGGAGAAGGGGCGACGTCGGTCGGGGGGGAGGTAGGGGGGGGGAGGAGGGGCGACGATGGCCAGAGGGAGAGGAGGGGCGACATCGGCCAGGGGGGAGGAGCCTCACCGACGATGAAGAGGAGGGGGAGAGAGAGTGTGAGAGAGATTGAGCGCACATGGAAGGAAAGAAAAAATTTGAAGATTTTTAACCTAACCTACGGCAGCGATTATCGAACCACTGCCATAGATCTATGGCAGTGGTTATCGAACCGCTGCCATAGATCTACGATAGTGGTTATCCAAAATCGCTGTCATAGATTTACGATAGCAGTTCTATAACCACTGCTGTAGATCTATAGCAGTGATTTTTTATAACCACTGTCATAGATGAGAAATAATTTTTTTCTTATTTTTTTCTAAATATTATATAATTTTAAAATTTAATACCCATCTTCATCCTTCATTATCTAAATAATTATCATTACAGTGTCATCGCAAAAGGTTGCTTTGATCTGATGGCCCTAGCTTCATCGATCAGAAAAATTTGATTTCGACGATCATGAATGATGATGCGATGATCTGATAGATGAAAATCTTCGATGGATCCAAAAATCTGCAACGATGATTTTGATGATATTTGTAGCATACTATCAAAGTTTTACTTCAATCGGATATCATTATCATTGTCGATTTAGTACGGAATGATTTTGGCTGTTAAATTAGAAATAAGCGATTAAAGGATTAAACAGCATCCGATTATGAGAAAATTTTTTAGTTAAATGATCTTTATTATAATTTTAAATATTTTATATGGCGATGATAGTAAAATTTAAATTATTTTCATATAAACTATTCATATTAAGTAAATATTGCAAAAGCACGAGCATAACAACTAGCGAAGTTTCGGAATGGTTATCAGGAGACATATAGTTTTAGATTATTCTTCATCTCACGAGTTAAATTTTATAATCATCACACTAAAAAATAATTATAGTAGTAGCCAAGATCATTTATAAAAAAAGTTATCTCATAATTGGACACCGTTTAGTCCTTTAATCACTCGTTTATCATTTAATGGCCGAATCTAACCTATACTAAATTGCCTAAGATAACGATATCTGATTGAAATAAAACTTTGATAGTATGCTACTAACATCACCAAGATTATCATTGCAGATTTTCAGATCCATCGAAGGACTTCATCTATCAGATTATCGCATCGTCATTCATGATCATCGAAATCAAATTTTTTTGATCGATGAAGCTAGGGCCACTGGATCGAGGTGATCTTTTGCGAAGACACTCTAATGATAATTATCTAGATAATGAATGATGAAGATGAGCATTAAATTTTAAAATTATATAATATTTAAATATATATATATATGGCAGTAGTTTCAATTAACTACTGCCATAAATTAGATTATAGCAGCGATTCTTTCTAACCGTTGCTATAGGTCCGACTTATGGCAGTGGTTACAATGAACTGTTGCTATAGATCGACCTATACCATGGTTTTTTATAACTGCTGCTATAGATCCAACCTATGGTAGTAATTTTCTGTAACCGTTGCTATATGTCGGACCTATGGCAGCGATTTTACCACTGTCATAAGTCCGACCTATAGCAATAGTTAATAAAAATCGCTGCCGTAGGTGCTATGGTAGTGGTTTCGAAAATCGCTGCCACAGGCCATTTTTGTAGTAGTATTAGTATCGGTTGAAATTTGAAATCTCTTCTATTATATAAACTTCCATAATAAAATCTTCGACTCGGACCTTATTTTTACTTTCTTCTTGAGATTGTACATATATTTTTCAAATGGATACATCCACCTGTATTGCATTGGAATCCCTACCCTAGCTTCACACGCCAGATGAATTGTGAGATGCTCCATGGAGTTAAAGAAGTTGGAGGAGAATATTTTCCTTAACTTACATATGGTCTCTACACTGCTAGCCTCAAGACTAGATATATGGTCGATGGATAGTTTGGTTGCACAAATATCTTTGAAAATAAGGCTAAGCTTAGTCAAAAAACTATACATAGAGTTGGAAAGGAGATCATGCCAAACCAAAGGGAGTAATCGTTGCATGAATACATGATAGTCATAGCTCTTTAGCCTATAAAATCTACAATTTTTAATATTGATGCACCAAGCTAGATTACTTGCATAACTATATAAGAATTTAAGACTTTTACATCATTCACAAATGTCCTTCAACTACTTTCTTGTTAAGATATAAGATACTTTCGGCTTCAAAAATTTTTCAGGTGACATCTCAATTAGCTCTAATGGAGGATGCTTGTATATATTCTTCATATCTGCCTAAGCCTTGGGATTATTCTTTGTCTTGCCCTTGACATCTATAACAGTGTTGAAAATATTATTGAATACATTCTTCTTAATATGCATGACATCAAGATTATGATAGATCAAACTAGTGGACCAATATGGTAATTCTCAGAAGATGCTTCGCTTTACTTAGTTATGAATTGTACCGAACCCCCAAGGCTTCTACTCATCCAATTTAATACCAAATGAAACTTTGTCCAATTGGGATATCCTCTGAAGCACTTCCATACCACTAAGTCGCTAGGGTGCATGATCCTCCTCTATCTTATTTCTCCTGAAATTGTTCCGCTGCTTTCAAAAAAAATGATGCTCATGAAGAAATTGACGATAACAATCGAACCAATAGGACTTACGACCATGCTCAAGCTGAAATAATTTTGTATTCTCTATACAATAAGGACATGCTAGCTTTCCATGAGTGCTCCATCCTGACAACATTCCATAAGTAAGAAAATCGCTAATAGTCCATGTTAACACAGCCTTCATTACAAAATTTTGCTTCTTCGATGCATCAAAAGTATGAATGTCATCGGACCATAACAATTTTAACTCATCAACAAAAGGCCTTAGATATACATCAATGCTTCTACAGGATGTCGTGGACCAGAAATAAGTAATGTAAGAAAGATGTTATGTTTTTTCATGCATATCTCAGATGGTAGATTGGATGGAGTAATAAAGACCAGTCAACATGAATAAGGAGCCACTGCATGACCAAATGATGTAAAACCATCAGTAGATAGACCCAGCCGGACATTATATGATTCTTAAGCAAATAAAGGATGGCAAGCATTAAATTGCTTTCATGCCTCGCTATCTGATGGATGACACATCATATCAGGATGCTTGCATGGTCCTTCTTTGTGCCATCTCATGTGCCCAACAGTACTTTTGGACAAATAAAGCCTCTGAAGTCTAAGAGTGAGAGAAAGATATCGAAGAACTTTGTATGGTTTGTCCTTCTGATTCCTACCCTCTTGCCTAGGTTTAAATCGGCTTGCACCACATATGCCTAATGAGCTCTTCTATTGGTCCTCTTTATAAAAAAATATACAACTATTACGGCATGCATCTATTTTCTCATATGCCATGCCCAATACTTTCATCATTTTTCTTCAAAACATGAAAGCTCTCAATAAGCTTCTTATCCTTCGATGGTATTTTCTTTATTATTGCTACCATCTTATCATAATAGTTAACTGTCATATTAAACTCGGCCTTCAAGTTCAACAATTCTAATACATCTAATAGTATAGTGTGTTTCACATTTTAACCATAGTAGTTCATCAGCATCTTTTAGCATACGGTAGAAATCAGCATAGCCAACTTCGGGATCATCCTCTATATTTTAATTAAATTCAAGACCAACTATTTCTATAACCATACCCACTATTCTATCTGTGTCCATATCCTACTCGATTCTAGCTGTCATCATTGTCGTTCTGTTGGTACTTTCTTATGGGCATTTTTTTACTGTCTTAATTTTTTTGTATCATATTTTGAATTATTTAAATATTAAATTATCGGTTGCAAAATTGATGTGAATAAAGATTGGAGCAAAACTAATGAAATACTGTTAAGAAGAATTTGAAGAGAAGTAACGTAGAAATGTACGAGAGCCACTAAAATTGATGCTGAGGTCCACGACCGAACATGTTGTGTCATTTCAGGGTTACCGGGGGGGGAGGTTTATATATTCGCTGGTTAACTAGGATAATATCCTAAATTCCCAGTTTTTATAGCACATTTAGACAGTTCTTACTATACTTTTTGGTTCTTTGTGTAGGCTTTCTGCCACCTCATTATCAGTTGGTGAGACTCATTTTCTCGTCGTGCACTCATTTGAATACCTTTGCCTCTACCGAGCTGCTTGTTGGGTCCTTGACCGTTTTGCCTTACATCCATGGCATGTAGGTCTAAAATCTTTTGCTCAAAAAGGAAAAATGTTGCATGTTGAATTATAAATATTTGAATCATTATCAATGGATTAAAATTTAAAGTGCTGAGATACTAACTATGTATTAAAATTTTGTTCCATTGACCTCACTGCTTTATAAAATTTTTGAACAAATACAACCGCTCGTATTAGTCATCAAAATATCTCAAAATAAATCCAGTAAAACGAAAGAGATCTCCAAAAGCTTAGATCCATTATGCTCCGCCACATATAGTGCTAGAAGTGGGTTGGGCCAAGCCAGGCCATATTCCTGTCTGAGCCCAGCCCAAAATAATTTTTAGACTTTGAGCTCGGCATAGATCCGAAAGTTTGTTAATTGGGCTTGGCCCAAACCTAATTAGACCAACCCAATCAAGTTTCTCTCTCTTAAATTTTTTTTAAAAAAAATTTAAATCCTAACTCATTTCGACCGCGACAACGATTACCACCAGGTCTCCAACGATGATGGTGACCTCTTTAGCTCAAGCTTGGCCCGGTTAATACTGACGATATCGATAAAGGTGATGCCAATCTCCAAGATTTTTGGAACTTAGATTGGAGTGGCCAAAGTCTATGAGGCCGCCTCTGGAGGTCCCATAAACACGACGGAAGAGGAAGAAGAGGCCAACAAAGATGAAAAAAGAGAAAAGAAGGTTGTCGATAAAGACAAAGTGGCCATTACTGTTGTCGCCCTCGAAGATGGAGATGTCGAGGCCATTCATGGCGAGGTTGTCGATAAGATCAGGGTCATTGGGAATGACGATGGTGGCATGGTGGCCGTCAATGGTGGAGAGATGGAAGGCACTATCTTGCCCTTCTTGATGGGAACCCTTAGGGAGGTTTGAGGATGGCTAGGGCTTGGGGGTGGTCAACAGGGATGGCTGGAGCTTCGTGGGAGATTCCATTTGGATGGGAGAGGACTAGAAGGGACTCGATCGGGCTAGACTTTGGGCTCGGATTGGGCTAAAGGTATACCCGAGTCCCGCTCGAAAGACCAACATAAATTAGGCTCAAGTCCAATTTGAACTATTTCGGGCAAAACTCAAAGCCCAATCCGAGCGCCCGCAAATGAAGTCATCCAGTTTCCACCTTAATTAGTTGTTGTACATTTGTAACTAATCTTCATGAAAGGCCATTTCATAAAAATTTCACTCGGCAATCATATCTGGAAAATACAAGCATTTCTTCTTAATTTCAAGGGAATCAAAGCATTCGCTTTAATTAGTATAATCATTTCAAGGAAATTTACTTATATCGTAATCACTGGAGAGTTGATTTGTTCTCCCTGAGAGATTCTCCAAGTAGGTTGGGGTCACCATGTGATCTGCAGCAAGAGATTTCGCCGTCTTACCTGCAAAGGATGCTATAACTGGAACCAAGGTTCTAAGCACCAAGCTTGACGGTGAAGGACTAAAGAAAGCGACAACAGGATCAAAATCACTGGACTTTGAAGGCCACTTAACTCATTCAAATGGTTTTAGGCATCTGCTCTGAATCAATGGCTTTTGAAGGAGGGTATAATTTTGTTACATGACATCATATACAAGATTTATGGGATCGAATACGCACTGCATTACAAGTAAGGTAGCATACAACTCTCTCTTTTCCATTTGAATTAAGAGGAGGAATTCGAAACATAAGCATAAAATCGAAATACATTAATCAGGGAATTTGCTTTGCCCGTAGAGAGAGAGAGAGAGAGAGAGAGAGAGAGAGAGAGGGAGGGAGGGAGGGAGGGAGTCAGCATTAAAATTGTCCTCCTGCTGTGGAAAAAAGAAATGTCTTGCTGTCTGAACTACAAATTAATCAACGCATGCTTAGGATTCCTGAGGGGAAGAGAACTCTTTTTGGAGATGGTCATGCAGAGAGTATATGGAAATAAATTCTATAAATAAGTAACATAGAATTATATTTGTTAGTTGCTTCTATAATTAAATGGAAATAATTTCATCATATAATTATTATGTTTGTATGTCTTTAAATACGAGAGAAAGATATACGATACCTTATTACAATAGCTGTGCATAATTTTGTCAAGAAAAGATTCAGGATATGGAACCTGTTTCGCATGCAAAGCGAGCACTCTACCATTTGAGCTACGTTCCCAACTTAATCTCTCACTATAGAAGGAGGAGATATGAAGCCACCCGATATAAGAAAGATGAAAGAAGATATATGTCCCACAAGTTTCAGTCCATCCGAAGCAAACCCAACCTAGCCCAAAGAAGGACGTTTGTCTTCTCTATATGTTCTTAAGTTTCAGAAACCATGTGGTACCTTAGACGAAGACATGATGTCCCTATGACATTGTGTAGTCCCAATGGGCCAACAAGCTCACCCAAAACTCAGAGATTTAGTAATAAGCTGGCCCAAAATGTTGATATTGCAAGGCCTTTTTTGATTTGCCATGTAGCCCGTGTGTAAAACTTGTCGCCTTAATTAAATGGATGTCCAATATATATTGGCCTAGTTGCAATTTCCTATTGTTACTAAATTCAGTTCTAGAAAGTGTCATGGACCTTATATGATGATTTTTAGACAGAAAACTGAACTACATTTTTTAATCCATTATTCTAGTTTTTGAAGGAAAGTGAGTTTAATTGACAACCATGGATGTCTGATTGTTATAGTTTGAATTATAGTATGCATTGTATTAACAAGATAATTACAGTGTTGCTTGTTGTTTATGCTCATAGATGTCTGATTATGATGGTAATACATAAAGTTGGGGAAGATATATATAGTGCGGATCTAATCGGGTGAGCAGTCATGCCTTCGTGCTGTCCCAAATAGTCATCTCTATGTGAAGCATATAATCCAGCTGAAGCAACTCAGGGTCCCTTGGATTCTTAGCTGACGAAACCTTGTGGTCCTTCAACCAAGAAAGCAAGGCAAATTTAGACCATTCAAGCATGAAACGGAAGCTGTAAGGATTCTATTCGTTGTCTGGAACAAGAGACCATCAATGATGGATCCTTTGATGTAGGGGAGTTCAGGGGAATCCGTAAAGTAGCAATGCCACCTTTATGAAGTTGCCACGAAAATTCTACATCAGAATTGCAGTAGGACACAATGGCCTCTCCTAGCTATATATTAAAGGCGCACCGAGATCCACATTTCCAGGGAAGCCATTTGCTGTTTGATCCTTTGGGACCAGCAAGGAGTGGTGCAGTAACATTCACTTGCTTTCCATTAACCATGGTATTCATCAGCCTACAAGCCACATGCTTCCACTGTCGTTTTGATGGGAATCTCAACTTTTGTCACAATCCTCTATTATATCATCTTGGACGACAATTATTCCCTGTGAAAAGCTTATGTAGCATAAGTTAACACATAAAAGTTTGATTTAACGACCTAAGAAAGATCACTTCAAGATCAAGTTTCATGGTGCATTACCTGACATCCAGCCAACGTTAATGTATCTATTTTTTTTTCATGTTCCTTTCCTGAAGTGCACATAATGCATAATTAAGATGCAAAAATACACGCCATTTCCATGAATTGTCTCATGATCTCATTTTCTAAGCAAGATGGCAGCAGGCATATCATGCATGCCCTCCGCATCTTGGCATCATACACATGGGAACTTCTTATACTGATGACATCAAAAAAAGGTTTAATAGTTTCCATATTTAAGTCTAATGGAATGATTTGGTGAACTATCAGTTGTAATTTCCAAGGACAAAGTACTGCATGTGTCGTGTGAAACGAATGATTCTTAAAATTAGGGGAGTTCTTTTTCAGCTAATAGCACCGATTGAGATAAGATGTCTGTCTAATCCAAGACAGCTAAAAAAAAGTTGTAGCATATTATTAAAATAAGGAATGAATGTTTTGGTACTTACATCATGCATCATATATCATTTGGAATATATCGATCAGAGTATAATAAACAGCTTCGAAAGTAAACATGAGCCGCAAGCATGCATGCACACATGCACACACGCACATAGAAGTACGTGCAAGCACCCATGCACAACAGAACCAAAACAAGAAAAAAAGAAAGAAAGAGAAGAAAAAGAAAAGAAAAAAAAAATAGTTTTCACGTAGATTATATATGATAGTGTTCTGAACACACAAAACAAAGCAGACACATGCACACAAAGCACATGCATGCACACATGTTACAAACATGCACGTACATATGCACATGCATACACATCCAATAATAATAATAATAATAATAAGGAAAAAGGAAAAGAAAACGGAGAAAGGAATTGCATGGGTTATACCGAATAACAGCCCAAAAGGCAACTTTCGGAAGACCGGAGCGGGCCGGGAGCCCTACATTTGAGGGTAGTTCCTCGTCCCCACGTCCCACACAAAGGCCATGTTTTTAAGTGATTCAGAAGCTATGTTAGACTCGTGAGCGACCCAAGGTGGGGCTCCTTTAGAAAAAGGAGGAGAGCTCGTCCCAAAAATTCCAATGTTTTGACTTTTTCATATTATAGGTAGGGGCATCACATGGCTTGTTTGTGGCTCCTTTATGGTCTCGCAAGGCCTTTTAGAAAAGGAGCTCCTACCAAGCTTCACACAGATGCAGTTGCCAAGGAGCTCATGGACCCAGATGCCCAAATAGAAGGATCCCCGACCTCCTTGAATGATTTGGTTCCAGCTTTGTAAAAAAGCAAACAACCTCCCCATATGCAACTATTTGAAGCCTTTGTACCACAAGGCCTTCTTTAGATCCTTCTTTCTTTCTCCTGGGAGCACCTCCATTTGTCTCTGTCACACTCAGAAGCAACTTTTGCGCTGTAACAAGACCCTTCTCAGTTCTTATCCAACTCTTCTCAGTGTGACATGCTACCACTCTCTCTCTCTCTCTCTCTCTCTCTCTCTCTCTCTCTCTCTCTCTCTCTCTCTCTTTGTTTTATTTTTTTGTCTTTCATGTGAGATGATACACCACCACGAGTGAGGGTGATGGGAGCACATGGACTGGTGGCTCATCCAAAAAGGGACTCGTCAACCAAAAGAAGAGAGGAAGGGGAGGGGGGGAGCTAGTAAAGATATGGCAAAGGGGAAAAGAAGTGAATCCTATATCCACTAGCTCTAGATGCTTTAGATCTGCATTAGTTGTCTTGTCCTCTTTTCTATGACATGTATACATGAATCATGATATCCTTGATAGGGAGAGAGCAAATTATGGGACAACTGGTGGTTAATAAGGAGGTGGTAGTCAAAGCCATGAAAAAAAGGTAGAACGATTCTGTGGCAACTGCAATGCCTATAGATGAAAGAAGGGAGTAACGTGTCTAATATCTTATCCCTCCATGTCCCCTGGGTTCACAATGCAATGAGCCATCCCGGTCTGAAGCCCTAAGATTTGGCCAATAACTTTTGCAAAGCCCCTAAGATCTTTGCCTAACATATAAAGCTCATATGAATTGGTGTCGGCTCCGAGATATCATATCTAAAAGTTCTAGAAAAGGTCATAATTAAATTTTGGCAATTTATATATATGGCCATATTCTTAGAACTTATCATATTTATAGATGCTACACACACACACACACGTGGGCACCCTAAGAGAAAGCAATTAAGAATATTAATTAAACGAAAAAAATTCCTCCTAAAAGTTCACTATTCATCTACCTTCGGTATTATTGCCCTCACATTCTTCAATAGTCCCCTCTCTTGACTAGCTAGCAGTCACGTACTTTCTAGCATTGTGAGATAATAACCTTGTAGCATGGACTTTTGTGAGGGTAACGGGCAATTGATGACAAATATGCTCTCTTTTTTTGATGGATTAAATTCTTCGTGTCAGTTTTCCTATGATGATGGTTACAACAAATATTATAAGCCCTGTACTTTTATGACATGGTTTGCATTGTTGATTAATGCTCTATCTTTGATGTTGTTTTAAAAGATCTAGGAATTTGGGATTGCAAGAAGCTCGGCCTGTTTAATATTGCTAAACTCAAAATAAGTTCTCAATGGTAGATGATGTGGAACGCTGATATAATTTCATAGAAATGACTCTGGTCGCAAAACGAGAGTGAAAGTATGATTATCTCATTACTTCTTCCCTTTTCCCATCACAAAAAATAAAAATAAAAATAAAAATAAAAATAAAAAAATAAAAAAATCCTTGCTACTGTAGATTGTCTATTTTTAATTTTTATTTTTTTTACAAAAAAAAGGGTGGATCCGAGGCTGCCAAATGGCTCGGTTTGTTTGAAGCCACCGGGTACTAATACCAGTGATATGATTATGCATCCTATCCTTGATTTTTAGATAGGCTTCTGTTGAGAAAAGCGCCTCGAATTCTTTCATAATAAGCCCACAACGAGATCTAAGACGACGAATGGAGTCCAACGAGTCTAAGAACAGTCCAAACGGAGTTCAGATGGAGAAGATACGTGTGAAATAAGATTAAAACAGGATAAACGGCCTTTGGGCCCATCAGAAGGTTCTATGAGCGGCACCGGATGACGGCGACGTAGCCCAAACCGACCGTGTGTGGTGGCACTAGCCAGCCGTACGCTGGCCCAGATGGGCCCTCGAGCGCGCGGGGGGCGCGCATAGGCCGCACGGATGTTCAGCCCACTATGGAGCATGGTCCACCGTGTACCGTCGGCTCACAGTGGCTGCGTGGACCAATTACCCGTTTCCTTTGCATTTCGCGTGGTCCAACGATACTGTTCCATGAACCGGTTACGATCGGATGGCTTAGAGCAAAGTCGGTCATGATTGGATGACTGAAATTCGATCCGAGCCTAATTAGGACTGCTATGCATGATTCGACGGCCCATGAGGGAGTCGATCGTGATTGGATGGTTCAGATTGATCTCGAGTGTAATTAGGATTGTGTTTCCATATTGAAATATTGTTTTTGAGTTTCCGAAATCTATATAACTTCGATTGATGAACCATTTATTGCGTTGGAAAGCTGGCGATGTCTTGGAGGTGCTGAGAGGCTTCTTGAGTAGTTCCAGAGAGCTTTTGTAAGGATTTGGAGCTTTTTATTGAAAGACATATAAGAATTGAGTGATAAATTTTTCTTATATTGTTTGATTTTCTCTCTCATAGTAAAGTTTTGCATGCCCTATGAAAGCGAGCTCTTAAGTTGATCCACGTACTTGATTGTTTTCTTATTTTATTTTATTATTTTTTTCTGTCGTAATTCATCAATGCTAGATTCTTAACAAGTGATATCAGAGTAGCTGATATCCCAATAGCTTCTTTTTCAACCTAGTTGTCTATAAAAAAAATAATTTTACTATTTATGAAAAAAATTTACTTGATACATTTTCCTTTTTTCATAGCTGTCCATTTTTCGAAAGGATGTGGTTAAGATTTCCTCTTCTATCTAATTAATACATACACATACATACATACATACATACATACATACATACATACATATACTATATATATATATATATATATATATATATATATATATATATATATATATATATATATATATATATATATATATATATATATATATATATATATATATATATATATATATATATATATATATATATATATATATATATATGTATATATGTGTATATATATATATATATATAGACACACACACACATATATACATATATACATATATACATATATATATATATATACATTATACATATATATGTATATACATATATATCTATATACATACATACATACATACATACATACATACACACACACACACACACACACACACACACACACACACACATATACATATATACATATATACATATATATATATATATATATATATATATATATATACATATATACATATATATCTATATACATATATATCTATATACATACATACATACATACATACATACATACATACATACATACATACATATATATATATATATATATATATATATATATATATACACACACATACACACACGTCACATAATCAATAACCGATATTATGAGTGACAAAGTATTTGAAATCTTGGCTATGTTAAGAGTTGCTTATGCATCTCTAACCAAGTTCTCTTTGACTCGTGTAAAACTCCATGTAACCTCCCCTACAACTACCCTCTCTCTCTCTCTCTCTCTCTCTCTCACACACACACACACACGACTCTTGTACGCGTGCACTCACCCTCGCGGTCGTTCTCTCTTCCAACCCTCGCTCTTTATCCCACCCCCTTTCGCTCTTCCGCATCATCTCTCTCTCTCTCTCATCTTCTCGTGTGCAATTGTTACAGCTCCTAAAACTACTAGATAAAGTTTTACTCTGCACTCATTTGCATTGTATAAGCATCAAAGATTTTTTTCAGCTTACAATTAGTGTCGGACTAAACAAATCTATCCAAGCATGTGCTTAGCTCCATACAATAATGTACTGAAAAAATTTTAGACATTTATATAGTTCTAAAATTCAAAAAATAACTTTTGATTAATTTTTTAGGTGAGATCCTGAGTTATTATAAATAGTATCAAATTTTGGACATCACATTTCACATTTTTTTAGGACTGGCCACAAATCGATCATGATTATATTAAGACTATTTGTAGTTATGTTTGAGATTGGATCTTTAGCTTGCATAATAATATCAAAAATTTTATAAAAAGAATATGCGAGGATCTATATAAGTATGAATTTAGTCTAACATCAACTATATAGTAGATAAATCTTAGGTATTTATATAAAAATAAGAAATCTTAAAAAAATATAGATCTTTTTTGGGATTTATCATGGTAATTATTATTAGATTATTTATAATTATTTTTGAGATTAGATCCTCAGTCTAGCTAGGATGCTAGA
Organism: Cocos nucifera; assembly: GCA_006176705.1. Lineage (NCBI taxonomy): Eukaryota > Viridiplantae > Streptophyta > Magnoliopsida > Arecales > Arecaceae > Cocos > Cocos nucifera. Next base: position 716,009 of record QRFJ01000036.1, on the reverse strand, counting down.
GCTTTAATAGGAGTGAGAACCTCTGCAATATGTATTACAATTTGAGAATTTTTGGAGTTGATTATGAGCTAATCATGGTATTTATATAGCATACTCCAACGAAAAGGTTTCAGGAAGATGCATTCTTTTTCTATTCGATATTTGGTAACAAATAATGTGGAAGAATTTTTTAGTTTTCTAACTATTGGTGTCAGTGGATTTATTTATGATATATTTAAATTCAATTTTTTTAAGATTTAAATTTAAATTAAGAACTTCTAGATGAGTTTCACAATCAAATATTGGTTTTGGGTTGATTAGCTTTAATGTTATTAAATTCATGTTCTCTTCTAATATTACGTAAAACAAACTCATTACATGCCCAAAGGGAATAGTGCAAAAATATAAGCCAAAATTGAGTTTTCTAGCTTATTTTAAAGCAAATTTTGGAAGTGCTATCATTTTCAAGTGCTAACACATTATGTTATTATGAAATATCTTTTGTTTTGTAATTTTAAAATTTTATAAGTAATTTCTTAAACTATATATATGTATGCGAGTATTTTGTATATGCGCATACACATAAAAATTAATCAAATCTATAATCTCTAGTTACCAATTAAGTAAATGGGGATGACTACTAAGACAAATTTATATTCACCGTCGTCCTCATTGTCATCATCATTATTGTTGTTATTGTTCTTTTTTTTTTTTTTTTTTTTGAGAGGGAGAGGGTGGTAATATTCACCGTCGTCCTCAAGTGTCCAAACCTTATATTTTTGCTAAGAAAATGCTCTTAGGAGGAGAAACTATCATCTATACTGCACATACTATATGGTCATACACAATCAATAATAGCTTCTGATATCTATAAGCCCTATTCATCAAGCATCCATCTCGATGCATCACCATAGGAATGAGTGATAGTGATTGGCTGCGTATATGATTATATTAGTGCATGTAGTGCAGACAATAATTTCTCCCTCAAGAGACGGGTACTAATTAACTAAATAAAAATTTTGGTCACAATTCATTGTTCTTATTTTATTTTTTAATTGTTGTGAGCATAGATAATATGTTATGGTTGAAAAATTATTCTCTATGTTGGTTGTTATCATCACCATCAACACTGACGTTATTAAAATGAATCTTTGACTCCATCTATCAAATATTTTCACGAGCAAAACTCATGTTACAATGGTGTCCAAATTCCACCCAGCTACAATTACGGGTCCATGACCATAACAACCTGCCGAGATCATTAAACAAAGAGAGATCATGCTCAAAGATTACTAAAATATAAACCATCACCAATACTGATGTTCTTTCTTCTTTCTAGAATTTTTTATGTATAGATTTGATATTCTGTAGGTTGCTGTAATGGGTCACTGTCCCTCCACATTCATCAATCACTTTTTATGCGTCCTTGCCGGTTGAGATGGCAATTTATACTACCATATAACTTTTTCTAGTTGGTGTACTATTGATCAACAGCAGCTAGATGTGTCCTGTTTCCCATTATCCTCATTGATCAGCTTCTATTAGATGGAACAATCGTAAAAGCCATAACAATCAGACGATTTCCCCTTCTATATATAAACTTATTCTTTTATCAAAGTTTCTCATGGACCTCAAACAAGTGGATGCCCACCATTACACCTACAAAGTATAAGGGAGATTTGGTCCCTTAACGCCCAAAGCCTTGACCCTTTTCTTGGAACATACTTTCTAACATATGCTTTGGCTAACATCAGTAGTTAAAGAACAAAAATAATGTGAGAGCTTGTTGGACACAAGCCAAATTGTTGTTCGCACTGAACGGCTATGATCATCCGACACTAGGGTTTGGACTTGGCCCATCGATCGATCAATCCCAATCGAATTAAACAGACAACTCGATGATGCATCGGCATGACCAATGTTAGAAGACTAGCAAGATACAGACTAACAAAAGGGCCAAAATTTGAACTCTAATCTCCTGTTTAAACATAGTAAGTCCACTTGATAGCATGGCTAAGGGAATAAAAATAATTTGATAGCTTGACGGGCACAACAGCCAGATTGCCAACTGAATCGGACAGCTGCAATTGCTGAACACCAAGATGTGGAGGTGGCCCATCCAATGGAGAGTCCCGATCGAGGTACAGGTCTGCGGAAGAGCCAAAGAGGGGGCTCTCCTCTCCACTAGTCTCTTGATAATTACGAGATTTGATGCCAGCCGTGTGATTGGTGGTCCCCGGGGGGCAGGCCCATTCTATCTACTGGGGTTGGTGATCCTTATCTTTGTCGTCTGCCAGCTGGAACGCAGACTTGGGTGGGTCCCACTTTGGTCTTCCACTTACTAAAGATGCTGACATTCGCCACGTGTCGGCCAGTTCCTTTTGTCTTTACGTGGCCAGATGGGACAAAGAGCATCGACGGCCGTAGGAGCTTTGCTGTTTTGGGAACGGCAAATTATATATATATATATATACACATATACGAGTTTACTGGGTCAACGGTATCTTTTAACTTTGACGTAGCCAACGCCCAGCAATGGAATGGAAGACGATACGTGGCTAAAAACCAGTGCGTCATCATCCCATCCATGGTGGGCTAATCATTTTTGGTATGCATGATCATCTATATAAGAAAATTAGATGGCTAAACATGAATATGTCGATGAAAAACTAAGCATTGTCATGTCCATGGCAAACATGGGACCGTCTTGTTTGGTATGATGCTTGTAAAGTTGTCAGTTGGTGATTTCAAATGTGAAAATATTTTATATTTTGTATGGATTAACAATGTTATACCTATATCACTAAAGTGATTTAGGTTTGGATAGATTGGTATTGATAGTATAGGCATCTCAATGTTTCATGACAATAATAAAATTATTATTTATTAAAAAAATATATATATTAATTTATTTATTGATAATTTAAATTTATAAGTTTCAAAAAAATTTTACAATCTTTCACTAGAATCCATCTTTTGATCTCGTAACGAATGCTTCAAAATTTAAAAAATTTTGAAGTACTTTATAATCTATACAAAATATAATATAATTATTAATATTATGAAAAAAAATTGATCATTATACTTTTCTTCACACCCATCCATCGTTGGATTATCCTGCGCAGAACTGGCCGGTCTGGCGGCCATGGCTTCTTTCGCGCTAAGGATAAAACCATGGTTGTGCTTTGAAAATATGTAAGGCGTCAACGCGGCCATAACATTTGTTTTAACAAAAAGGAAAAAAAAAAAGGTAATAACATTTTTATTTATTGACGGCGTCAAATAAGCCGTCATGCTCGCACGTGGGAGCAGCATACACTTTATGCGATCTGCATGGATCTCACACGTGGATACTGGAAGTGGGAGGGTGAAGGGTGGGTGTCGAACAGACGGGGGCCCCACCACTCGAGGCTGTCGACTTAGTGGGCACGTGTTTGTGCGCCGACGCTCACGTGAGGGGAGCCGAGTGGTGGAAGATAAAAAGGTGAAAAGTGAAAAGAAACAAAAAATCCATACGCTTTATTGGCGGTTGTCTTTTTTTAACGGGGGTGAAGACAAAGTCAAATGGGAGTCAATGTTGTCTTTGACGCGTCCATGGAAGGGAAGGCGATTGTATGTATGCAATGATTGTGTCTGGCGGGCCCACACTTTAAACGCTTCCCCTCTTGTTAACTTCCATGGTTGCTGCTTCATGCCGCTGTTACCTGCCGTATTCTTAACCTATTTTATCATACCATGGAAATAGTGGAGCTTGGCCCAAATTCTCAGCGATCATTTTGGACATAACTCAATAATAGTATTGGATAAACTTATTTTTATAAGCCTCCTACAACTCTTATTTTCTCTTAATTTTCCCCTCCTATCTATGCTTTGTTGCCATTCCATTCTTCCTTATATTGTCTTTGCCATTCTTTTATTATTTGAGTGAAAGCGATTGGAATTGTCTAATCATTTATTTAAAGCAGATTAGATTAATGTAATTATAATTAGTGGAAGGGCCTATATGCATAATGGAATAGACTTACATGGATTGATATGTAAATAGGGACAATCGCTAGGTTTATATATATATATATATATATATATATATATATATATATATATATATATATATATATATATATATATATATATATATATATATATATATATATATATATATATATATATATATATAACCCCTGGGCATGTAGGCACGAGAGAATTAGCCATCTAGCCTTCTAGGAAAGCTAGTTAGAAAACTCATGAGAGAGATAAAGTAAATGAGTATGGATCTATAATAATGATGGCAAAGATTTAAAAGACATACTGTATAATTCCTCGTATAAGAAGGTCCTAAAGATAGAAGTGTGCTTCTATCTTTATTTCACTGATGTTTCAAGAAAGTTGAAGAATAAGAGATAAAACAATAGAAGGGAAGAGAAAAGAATAGGATGTAACATGTGATGCTTTCTTGTAGTCACCACCTCCTCTCCTTGTCTTGGTTGCAAGAGGCTAGGTACGAGTGATTGGAATAGGGCATTGAAATTGGATGGATGTACAACATGATGTGGGAGAAAAAGAAATCTAGCATTTTGGGATAGGTTTTTGTACAATCTCTTCTAGGCTTTGTAACTTTTTCCTATATGTTTTCATTTTGATTTTTCATGGTTTAGTGATAAAATATGGAGGTATTTATTAGAGAGGGAACGGCCTAAAGGCTAGGATTTAAGGAGAGATAGAAAAGCCCTAAATCTAACAATTAATATTATGTGATAAAATTTTGAGTCCCATTGGTTAGGGTGTGGTGGAGACAATTAGTAAGGTCTTTAGATTTAGGCTTAGTTACTAAGTCATGTCTGGTCCAATTTATAAGATATAGCTATAGAATTTTTGACTTTTTATATGCAATCATGGTGTTTAACCCTAGAGTCAGGTCAATTAGACTTTGGTTAGGTTAGGATTTATAGGATTGAGGTTGGATTGGACTACATTAGGTGAGATTAAGTAATCATGTTAGATCATGTAAGATAGGGTAGGATGGATTAAATTGAGTAGGATTAAGTAGGATCAATCGGAATGCTCAAGTTAAATTTGGTTAGATCATGTAGGGACAAGTAGGAACAAGTTGAATTGGGTAGCCAGGGTTAAATGCAACTAAAGAAATTATTTTGCCTTCCTATAGTTTGGAGGTGGCTATAGATCTATATTTTGAAATTTCCTTTCTCTTATTTGCAAATCACTTTGCATCCTCTCATGTGAATGGGCTATATGACTATCTTTTTTTTTCCCATTCTCTTAAATTAAGTATTTGAAATTGGGTATAAATTTGAAGAGTCATCTCATTGTCATATAATATACTAGCACTTTATGCCGGTTATAATAATAGTTTTAATTATGAACTGGGTAGTTTTTTATTGGTGACACCTTCCTTCCACTTGGAAGAGGTTCTAGATTCAAAACTTGGATGGTATATTTTCAAGTATTTGAAACTAGATAATTTAATATAGAGGGCATTTATCGCTCTCCCTCTTTCTATCTCTTAAAAAATAGCTGCATAATTTGCAACCAATAACACTACAATTGGCTTTTAGTCTGATCAAATTTTCACATTTGATTAGTCTATGCAATTACACAATAATCTTTTACATGTATTATCTTTTGCAATACATCAGAAATAATATTCTTATGTTCTTTTGTTACTATAAGGGCAAATATTATTTAATAGAAAACTAAATATCAAAATTGTTGAGGTTTGCTTATAATCAAAAAAGATTCTCTCCCCAAAAAAGGCGATAGTCTGGCTTCAACTTTTATGACCCTGTTATGATATGGAATACTACGATATGCACAGGAAAGAGCAACTGAAAGCTATTATAAAATGCCAGAACGGTACAGGGAAGCAAGACAAACCGTAGAGATATCCGTAGTTTGTGGCCTTTGTTCCGTAGATGGTCGCACAGAAGCACGAGATGGAAGCCGAAAAAGAGGGAAAGTTCTTGCTGCTTTCCTTTTAAAAGCTACGTAACGCCTTGCTAGTACTTTTCTTTCATTTTAAACTGTGACCGTTTAAAAGCTCTTTTCCAAAGCCTCCTATGCCTGTTGCCCAAAAAAAAAAAAAGCCTCCTATGCCCAGCACTGTAGCTAATTTGATGGTCTCGGACTGCATATTTCCAGATTTTTGTAAATCGAAAAAATGCCTTTTTCCTTCTTGCCTCTTTGGAATCAATTGCCATCATCATTTTAACTTTGGTTTGTCAAATTAATGAGGTCGATTATGGAACATAAATCTATAAAACAACTGATTGCACTGATGTTTACTATGATCTCTTGACGCTAATCCTCTAGATATTGATGTAGGGTGCCTATGAAAGAACATTATAGTCTAAGAGATGAGAAGAAACACTAGAAACTGAGAGTTTAAGCTTCAACAATAAATTACAAGAACGGATTAGGGACCTATATATGCAAAAGAAACTTTTTAACATGAATATCCAACAATCTATTACCAGTCTGCTGATGGTGTCCTATACACCAAGAAGAAAATGAGGGCAAAAATACAGCAAATTAGTATTAGTGACTCAATATCAAAATAATATATTTTCAGTGCTGTAAAATTACAATACCTCCAACCTGAAACATAAACAATATGATGAAGCCCAATCTAATCTCCAACAACAATAGGAGTTAAACATTTGAAACATGAACAATCATTCATCTAAGAGGATTCTATCAATTACTACAATTAAATTAATTTAGCATAAATAAATTTACATGTGATGTGCTGAGTAATAAATAAATATTTGAGATTAAATTTAAAAAAATTAACTGTTTTTCCTTGACAGTAATATGGTTAAAAATGGTCTATAAGCCTTACCTGAAATAAGGGTCTTAGATCTACTCTTTCTTAATTAGATACAAATATTCAGTTCTCTGTCTAGAGTCTTTAGAAGCGAAAAGAAGACAAGAAGACAAAATTGGAACATCATAAACAATAGTAATTGATTTATTGGCTTCCCAACAAAATATTTTAAGAGGAAGTACAGTTACGAGTTAGTACTGGGAGTCAAGCAAGTTTTTCTTTACATTTATTTTATAGTAGTATCTTCACTTACAAGGAAAAAAAAGGTTATAGTAGGATCAACTAGAATCGAACTTTATCCTTTAATAAGTTGAGAACTTCAACCTTTTTTAAGATCACTATCATGTCCAAACATGATACATTCTATTTTTTCTAAAAAATATAGCACTTTTTTTGTACAATTAATTTTCTCAATTCGACTTTATATGATTTCAGTATATGTCCCATTCTCAGACAGCAATTTTCAAAGCCTCTCAATTGGCATCAGTCCTAATATCTAATTGCCTTTGGGATCATAATTCTAGCCAAGCGATGATTTTGGCCGCAGCGACAGCTAGCCAAAAAAGGGAAAAAAAAATCCTTGGCTGGCATAGATCATTCTTGTCGCTCTCAATGTTTTTAGCTTTTCCAATCTTTACACTTAGTAGGTCCACTTGTTATTGCAAAGTGAGGTGCTACAACCGCCAAAGCTAAAGCAACTATAACGTGCTTCCGCAACTCTCCAAATCATGACCCAAGATAAAATAGATAAAGATGTAGCATAGTCCAAGTCATCTAACAGCAAGGTTGCAGAAAAGTAAGAAGAGATCAAGGTTAAGAAAATGTTGTGAGGAGATGAGAAGTAAGATTTTGGCTAAATTTAATTCAAATTAAGAAGCCATGATTAGATTCGGATGGAGAAAGCTTGCGGTGGATGATTGCCGGCAACATTTCTCTTTGCAAGCTTGCATGTGTTGAGATCCCCCTTCCATCATACCTCCATTCTCCCAACCTAATAAAAAATGCAGAATACCAACTTACATGCACAAAGGCCAACCTTTCCTTGATTATTAAAACAAAGTAAATGAGACTTTCCCATATCTTTTTCTTTTGTATATGGGAGATGGGACTCCATCCCAATTGCTTGATATAATGCCAAGAATTCAGTTTCATGGCAGATTCAGAAAGAACAAACAAGTATATTTTTGTTTGTCTTCATAACTGTTATATAAACCTTACCATTATTTGACCGATAAAATAGTCTAGGTTCCATATTATGGATATTATGATAAATTATACAATGAAAAGTATTTAAACGCACCTGATACCCGGTATTGTATCAAAAGTATATGACCCAAATAAGAACAGATTTGTGGAATTTTTCTTTGTCTCCAGAAAACTATTGCATAAATTAACCTTTGATTATTTGAACATTAAAAATATTTAGGTCTCTTATTGTGGATATTGAGGCTAATTTTACAAACTAGAAAGCACCAAAATAAACATGAATATACTAATCCTAAACATGAACCTCTTACAAGGTACAACTATTTTGTTAAGAAGATACAAAGTTTGTATTCGACGTGAAGCATTTAGTTCAATAATCCACAGCCAGATTGGGCGCAGGTACGTACTAGCTCCAACCCATTCAATCACGAACTATTGGTTGATATGGGGATGGTGAGTGATTGAGCTGGACTCTCCAGTTTAGCAATATTGAGAACTAAATTTTTCCAATATTAACCGCTTGAATTGTGAATTCTTTCAGACCACAAATTCAAATCTGTTATCCCTTTCGTAAAGCCTTCATGGATACTTTAACGCACTAGTTTGGAATACCTCTTTGTGGGCAATATATTTACACATCCAAGATTAATCTCGAAGCAACAGATAGTTAAAAGTTAGGGATGGATATTTAAATTATTTATCTAGTCTTATTTTGAGCGGTCATTGCAATTTATCATTGAAATTAGGTCATTCGCTGGGAAAATCCCCTTTAAAAGATCTAGTTCAAGAGAACCTTTCTAGTAGGATACTCTATATATACAAAAGTATCACACTTTACACATTAAACATTAAAAATAAAGATGTGGATAAAGTGCTAAAATCCACCAATCATGTTGAAGAACCAAGAGAATATATAGACTATATTCGAATAACCAAATAATATACAAGAACAAGCCACACTAAACACACCAAATGAAGTATAGCGAGCCTATCCTTCCACCGAAAGGCCATTCAAATCATTTCGCCATGAACAAGAGATTGTAAAGGCTCACTTCGATTAAACCGCACCGCCGATCCGACCAATGAGAGCTTGCTCGTCTAGTGTTAATAAATGGTGCAAGGTGTTGTGTTTATTATCTTTTATAAAGCATGGGGGATTTTACCAAAAAGTAGCCTCCTTTGGGTTTAAGTTAATCCAGCCGGTGGCATGAGGTGGAAGAATAATGGCATGAGCTCCCGTGGGGTCCTAAGCTTCTTTTTTCACACCAAGCAGCCACCAAACATGACACACAGTCCTGGTGTCCGGGTCGCTTGCCACCCTATCTCTTTCTTCAGAAGGAATCCAGTTGTGATCACCACCAGGTGAAAGTTTTGAACTCCATTCTTACTCATAGGTGATCTATTCATTCATAGATTGGTTCATAGAGAGGTTAGGGACCAAGTATACATATAGAGCCAAATCCCTTGAGAAAAGTTTTTTGAACTTCCAGTCTGATTTATTTAAGACAATGTGAGCATTATTCTTAGCAAGTACCTCTAGGGCATCTCATTTTTTACTAGGAAAACGTGGGCAAATCCTTAAGTATTGTGTTATTGGGTAATACTCACAGTACCTCCTCTCCTCCTGTACTTGTTCCTTCATTTATGCTTACATTATTTAATAAAAGACAGGTGGCCTAATTGCGTCGCTTTTCATTAAAAAAAAAAAGAAAAAGAAGAGAGAGAGAGAGAGAGAGAGAGAGAGAGAGAGAGAATAATTCACTAAAACTGTAATTTTGGTCTGTAAATCATCTTTAACATGTTTAAAATTTAAAAGTACTACAGTTACATGATTATAAAATTTAAAAGTACTACAGTTAATGATTATTCCTGCTCGTCTATGGGCAGTTTGTCCTCTTCTTTTTCCTTCTTAAACTGGGAATAATCGTGGGAGCACCACCAACTAGAATATCACTTTTGAAAACATCTCTACCAGCAGAATTCATTGTGAGATAGTCTGATCCGGCCATAATCCAGACACTTCTCTAATATCATTTTTTCCAGCATAATTCACTCAAAAATATTACATAACGATGACCAACGTTTAGATCATGTCCGTTATTTAACAAAAGCCAATTAGCTAGGCTTCATTTGGTGCAAAGCGTCCCAAGACATCTAAACCATTCTCAGAATATATTGGAGGAATTTTTCCCTTTGGCAAATTCATCCTATGTGATGACCGAGTACTAGCAATCATTTTAGGCTAGCGAACTTCGCAAGCATTTGCAAACTCCAGCGAGAAGAAGAGAGAGGTAGCTATAGATACCTAGAACGGGAGTGACCAGATCTCCACTGATCACAAGAACAATTCAGTTGTTTTCCTCGACGGAAACGTTTTAATAAAGGAACGGAGTACATCAGCAAAGGGGAGAAACATGTGGTTGCATTTATATGAGAGTAACGTACGCAGATGGAGCAACTCCTCCCTCGTATTCAAACTCTCATACACGCATAAAGTATAATCTTCTGTATATATATATATATATATATATATAAGAAACGAAGCAAAGAGTAGAACTGGTCGTTGCAGCATAGTAGCTGTACCCTACTCGTAGCACTGAAGGTTAGAGAGAGAGAGAGAGAGAGAGAGAGGCATAAAAGGTTACTCACGTGTATTAGGGGACAGGCCTCAATTAATGCATGCAATTTACTGATGGGCAAGTGATGAAATTATGAGGGGTTTTGTTTCCTTGTGGGGATGTTTTTTCCCTGTCTCTATGCCAATTTAGTGGTGGGCTCAAGTTTCAAGCCATCTCCTCCCTCCCCCCTCTCTCTCAGAGAAAATGTTTTATTTATTAATTAGCAGTATATCACTAACCTCGCAACATCATAAGAACAGCTCCAGCCTCAACACCACCATCCCATCCAAAACCAGTCCACCCCATAAAATCCCAAAGAAGGCTGCTAAACCTAAAGCTGTTAGAAAGCTGCCTTCCTATGTGCATGCAAGAGTGTTCCAAACTCACCCCCCAAAAAAAATATATATTCCTAGATGACCTTTTCTTCCATCTCTAGCTGTATTCTCCCTACTTTATCTGTTTCCCTTCATCCTTATATCACTAAAGAACAGATCCATTCTCCTAATTCCCACACCCTATTCCAGGATTCACGTACATAGGCCCCCATAGCAAGAAAACACCATAGATTCGAATTCACCAGGCTGGATAGAAATAGAAAGACTAGAGGAGCATCACCCATGATAAGCTCTCCTCCACCGGCTCCGCCACAACCTCTCGGCATCAACACCTCCTCCAACTCCTCCATCCCCCCTCAACCCTTCCCTTCCTTGCATAGTGTCAACACCACCAAGAAAAAGAGAAGGCCGGCCGGCACTCCAGGTAGGAATAAAACAAAAATATGCTCACCTCTATATCTTATTGTTAACATATAGTTATTATTATCATCAAGAATTATCATCTTTGCCGGGCTAATCGGGTGGTGGTGAATGTTAGATCCGGACGCAGAGGTGATATCGCTGTCGCCCAGGACGTTGCTGGAGTCGGATCGATATGTGTGCGAGATCTGCAACCAGGGGTTCCAGCGCGACCAGAACCTCCAGATGCACCGGCGGCGGCACAAGGTGCCGTGGAAGCTGCTGAAGCGGGAGGCGGCGGAGGTGCGGAAGCGGGTCTTCGTGTGCCCGGAGCCGAGCTGCCTGCACCACGACCCATGCCACGCCCTCGGAGACCTCGTCGGAATCAAGAAGCACTTCCGGCGCAAGCACAGCAACCACCGGCAGTGGATCTGCGCCAAGTGCTCCAAGGCCTACGCCGTCCAGTCCGACTACAAGGCCCACCTCAAGACCTGCGGCACCCGCGGCCATTCTTGTGACTGCGGCCGAGTCTTTTCCAGGTGCCAAATTTCTTCTACTCTCCTCTCATCAAGATCCGATAACTAATCTTTTGGATAACAATTTTAGAAGCTTGTTTCATTTGTTTTAGAGCTTATGGCGGAATCAAATTGAGTGCCAAGAAAGATCTAGCTGGATTGTTTTGCTAACAAAAGCTTAGATTTTCTTTCTTTTCTTTTCTTTTCTTTTTTTCCCTAAAGAAAGTTTCGATGGAACTTGATTTCCAAGAACTGATAGTTTTATAATTTTCTTTAGCATCCAGTCCTTTGGGTGCTTTGATTAGAAAGGGAGAGAAGTAGGCATTGGGCAATTAAGAGATCAGGACACAATTCCCAATTCCCAAGACCTGCTTCCATTGGTTGCTTTCGTATTAGCTTCTGATTTCAGTCCCATTTATGGTCCATCAACCCAGAGCCCAAACTTTCATGCAGTGAGTAGTCTTGGATCATCTTCTTGTCTCTTGTTATATTCTTCCCGTGCTATTCTTCATATGCAAATCCTAGATCCAAGAAATTATGACCCTAAAATGTCCAAACCCTTCATCTCCTTCCATGGCCACCCCCTTTCTCTAGTTCTTAATATTAGCATGAACAGACTTTCCTTTTTCTGTTCTAGAATTTGTCTGCCAAAATATACTAATTAACAAAATCAATCCATTGAACAACTTCCACTTTAGCATTAATTTTGATCATCACAGGGTGGAGAGCTTCATAGAACACCAAGATACATGCAATGGCGGCCGAGCCAGAACCGATCTTGGGACACTCCAGCCTGCAAGCCTATCAAGTGACACCAACTTCAGCAAACCAGGGTGGCCTGGTCTACAAATGCCGAGTTCCGCCGCCTTCTTCCTCCACTCTGATCAAATTCCCTCACCTTCGACCGATCATCGCCGCACCAACAACATCGAGCTCCAACTTCTACCCCCATCCAATACCAAGTCCACAAGCCTCTCCTCTTCCACACTCTCCCCTACCTCCCAGGATTCACAAGCCACCAAATTGCAGCTCTCCATCGGCCTTGGCGGTGATCGGGCACTGCCGGAGGAGCCAGGATTGGCAACCTTGAGGCTCAAAGAGGAGACAAGAGAGCAACTGAGGCTAGCAATGGCCGAGAAGGCATTGGCAGACGAGGCTAGGCAGCAGGCCAAGCGGCAAATAGAATTGGCTGAGCAAGAATTCACAAATGCGAAGAGAATAAGGCATCAAGCGCAGGCCGAGCTTAATAGAGCGCATGCCCTTCGAGACCATGCAGCGAAGCAAATCAACTCAACACTGCTCCAGATTACATGCTATGCTTGCAAGCAGCAGTTCCAGGCAAAGCCCATGATGGCTTCTGATGAGAATTCTCTAGTTGCAAGCTACATGTCATCGGTGGTGACCGAAGGTGAGGAGGAGAATGATGATCAAAACCAGCAGCAAAAGAATTCTAGCACATAGTTGCCAATATCTATTTCAATCCAAATGTCTTTCCCTTGATGACTATATTTAGTGATGTAATTAGGTATGGTGATGTTGCAATTTTCAAAATTTCAAGGGGGTACTGTGACATGCAATGTTTTTTTTCCTTTTCCCTTATTCATTAGGCTATGATGATTTTATGATGGCTTAGCCTTTTTTCATCTTGGAATCTCTTAGTGTGTGCTTGTAATTTCAAAGACTACCGAAGAATATAAGAAAAATCTTCATGCAAACTTGAACTCTCCCTATTTCTCTCTACGAGTGTCTGTATGTCTAAATATATAGTTGCTGACCGGCTCTCTAATCAGCTATTTAAAACGTCAAATCCGTTTAAGCCGTCATGACTTGACAATTATTTAGTCTCCATCCAGAAAAGGAGGAAAAAACAAGCAAGAAGATGAGACAATCCGGTTGATGGTTGCCTTCAATTATCTTCTTCTCTCTTTTTTTTCCCCTTATATTACCGTCTTTTCTATTGGAAAAGCCCATCTCTTCCTTCCTCTAATGTGATAAACCTTGCTTTCGTGCAACCCTTTCTTGCTGCACCTTCCTTAGAGCAAGAGTGGGAGAGGGAGAACGCAAACAACATTGAACTGGGCACTGACCTAAATGCACTAATGATCATAAAAGTCTTAGCCACCATCGCAACAGTGGAAGCTGCAGCCATACCACTATCAGAGTGCCAGCCCACAATGTGTATGAGAGAGAGGGAGGAGTTTGTGGTGAAGGGTCTGCTGCCAAGGTACTTTTCAGTGCTTTTGGTCCCGTCTCATACAAATATATACAATATTTCTCTCACATATCCGATCTACACAAAGGCATCGTGTACAAGAAATATCAGATACCATGGCTTTCAGTGCCACACAGCTTCTCTATTTGTGTGAAAGAGTATCAGAGCAGCAGCAGGTGGGTGGTCAAAGCGGAGCCCAGCATCCTTCCTATAAAGTGCTGAAACATCATACATATGGTGGCCTTTAACGTGTGGAACTTCCATGTGGAGTTGTGCCGGCCGAACCCGTCGCCACCAGAACCGAAGCGTGCACTACAGCCAGAAACCCAGGGCAATAATCCGATGGGTCTTCTTCGTCCTCGTTGCTTTCCTCGGCCAACGTGTTCTCTTTCTCTCTCTATAAAAAAACTGTCCTCCTTTCTCTTCTTTTTAACCTTTTCTTACCACCTTTTATTCACCGAGGTGAATGCGCTGCTGACTCTTCCGTGTGGGCTGGCCTCTGGCCGCTGGAGCTGGGAAAGATGGTGGTACCTTTGGGTTCAGAGGTCAAGCAGGTCAGGACCCGGTAGGCCTTTCTTTGTTGTGGAGGCTTGAGGTGTGGTCATTGTTAGCCTTTTTCTTTGGCTTCCTCTCTTCTTGTCTCACTAGACCTTGCATGCCCTGAGAGGAGGGGATAGATATGGCTTGTGTAATGTTGGACGCGCGAGGAAATATATGAACAGGTGTACGTCTTTTCGTTGTACAGTATGAAGGGATGTTGGTGGGCTTTTCCTCAAGGTATAAGTAGCCTAAACACCCAATCCTAGCCTGGCAAAATCCTGTATGGTTAGTTTGAGAATTTTGGGAATAGAAAATTCATCAATTATGTCATATTTGATATAATTATATATATATTGATAAAAGAATATTTCATAAAGGGTTTGGGTTGTATCTCTTGCATGATAGAAGATGTCAACCATTGGATCATGTCGTACATAGATCTCCAAGCACTCTAAATTTTTTAATTTTTTGGCTACATAGATTTTGAAGTAATCATTATACATCTAACGGTGGATTCACACGAAGGAAGATGAATCTTTCTTTGGTGTGAAAGATACAATGCTCTGATAAAAAGGAATTATGATATAGCTCAACTAAAAATAAACATGATATCAACAAGAGCCAAAGAAAATATTATCTTAAACACTAGGAGGGAATGAAAAATTATGCATTATTGATTGATTGTGTGAGGTCCCTAATGATTTCTCTCTGCCATAGCCTAAATGTTAGGGTTTGGAGATCTTCTAGCACCACGGGATCCATCACAGCTAACTTCCACAGGTTGTACCAGTTGGAGCCCACCAAGCATTTGAATGGTAGTTGGATCTAGAGGCTTGGGATGCATTCGAGGGTGAACCTCTTTCTTTAGGAAGTGGTTTGGGAATAGTTTTTGACCAAAACTATTTTGAAGGAAAGGGATATGGACATCGAGCCTACCTGTTCTTACTATGAAGAAAAGAAGGAAACGCAAAGCACACCTTTTTTCTGTGCCCACCTACTTGATAGGTATGGTTCTTAGCGGGTCAATATCATCGGATTGTTTCGACTGAGATCTGATGAGGCCTTTTTTGACTTCTTAAGGTGGAGAGTTGAGGGTGATGAGTCCAAGGATGCTGCCATCCGGATAGCCTACATCCTCAGCATATCTAGTTGACCAAGAATAGTGTAGTCTTGCAGACCAAGAGATACCCAACGAACGTTCATTTTCGAGAGAGCCCCAACCTTGGCGTTTTAATTGACTTATATGACTTCTAGGCTTATGGAGATCTAGGACTCCCACCATGCTTTTGTAGTGATCCAATGGATTTTCATAGTTGAGGCCCTACCTCCATGGTATCCTAAGGTCAATTTTGATAGTAGTGTTAGAGACAGGAGCGATGGTACTAGGTTTGTGATTCGAGAGCTTGATTCTAGATTGGTGGCAGTGGGGGGCTATCATCTTTTTGAGCCCACAACTCCAGGGGGCTAAGCTGTGCATAACTTGAATAGGGGTCGTGTATGCTCGACATATTTTGAGAGCGGACCATTTGGTTATTAAAGAAAATTTGGTTACGGTGGTGGCATAGCTACAAGGGTGTACGTAGAGAGTCACTATCCATCTTCTATTGTTAGATATCTTAATCATGCTTTCTCGATGCGTAGAACTTACAGTTACACATGTATTTCGGAAAGCAAACACTACAATTGATTGGGTTGCAGCTTATGTTGTGGTGTATATTGTGGACTTTTTATGGACTTCTGGATGGTAGCTCCAAGGCTATTTAGATATATTTTACTTTTTAATCTTTTTGAATATATTTATACTAAACATATATGAATAATATGTTGCGATAAAAAAAAATAGAGAGAGAGAGAGAGAGAGAGAGGCTAGTTTAATGATACCCAACCTGATCTAATCTTTTTTTTTTTTTTTTTTTGAGCCATTATATATCTAACTAGGATTCTGTTTGGGTAAAAACTAACCTGACCTTAAGTTAAGTTCAAGTTAAAATCTTGGAGAACCTAATCCAATTTGAATCTATCCAAATTGTTAGCTTTCTATAATAGAGCACATGACCAAATTTAACCAGATTGAGTTAGAAGGCCATAGTTTGATGTTTATATATAGGCTATCACTCATTTGAGACCTGATATATAGCCCTTCCAAACGACCATCTCGGCATCCAGCCGCAGAAAATGCAAGATTGGCTTGCATCCAAGGTTTAAATTTGGGTATTTCTAAAAGCAGAAAGCCCGATTCAAATCTGTCTCATTTGTATTTGTTCATACTTAAACAGGAGAAAAATAGCGACACCTCATAATAATGATAGGTATCGAAACTTGTGTCATTTTTATCATAGAAAATTCAAAACACTTGCATCACTTCTGATGATCTTTCCACGGCACAAGTTCTTTGGGTGGAGGATTCTCTCCTCGCTGGTCTTCGCAGCAGCTAATGCACTTTAAACCAAGGTTTTAAGTAATGCACTATTCCATTATAACAAATCCCTACCAAAGTTGTCTTTATTAACTGTTATAATTGTGTTAATGACTGTTAAAAGCCCAATTGAAATCCTATGCGATTTTTGAGTTAGACCAATATAATAAAAAAAAATTAATTATTTATCAGAGTAGGCTTATATTCATGAATATATATAAATAATTTTGGAATAGATTAGTCCCAATCCTATAAAGCTATTCCTAAATATTTATAGGGAGGTTAAGCAAAAACTGAATCAAACTATTAATTATTTTAGTTTTTGGCCTGATTTTTCAAATAAAAATTTTGGTTTCAATTTAAAACCAAACCAAAGTTTGTAATCGGTTCAATCTTTGATTTTTAATTTGATAACTTCAGTTAATTAAAAATCTAAATAGGTGATTAATGATATATATTATATTGATAGATTACAAAGAGTTTGAGATAATTTTATTAAATAAATTTTTTTTTAAAATAATTATTAACAATTTAAATTTAAATAATAATACTGAGTTCAAGTGTAATTCTATGGTCCAAATAATGAATTATCAAAGAACATATAAGTCTAAATCAAAACCAAAAGTTTAGTATAAAGAAGTCTAAAATTGAATTATCGAATCGAACCAAAATTATTTTAATTTGATTTATTTAATTTTGAACTATTTTGATTTGATTTTTGATTCTATAAAATATAAATTTAAAAATTAATTTTTTTAAAATTTTAGTTCGATTTAAACCAAAAAAATTAGATATACATCCTAGATATTTATAAATATAAGAGTCTAGCCCAACTTATAAAGTTATGATGCTGCTGGTTTTACTTGTCCAACTTATGAATCCCATATACTTTTCAATCCAATCATCTAATTATGCCTTAATTATTAAAAAATAATTTTTCAAATTTTAATATTAAAGCAATAGTATTATAATGAAAATAATGAAAATATTCCGTGGGGAGGTGTTATCTTTCCCTTCACTTTTTATTAAATAAAATAGTATTCATTTTTTTGGACCATAAAATTAATTTTAGCGGAAATTTGAAGATAAAAATTTTAAATTTTGAAAATATATTAATTTTATTTAAAAACATTAGTAAAAAATATTGATCGTTATTTATATCACAACAGTCAATAATGATGTCAAAAAAAGGAAATAATAAAAAATAACAGCCATCATAATCTTCCATGTTATTTACCATAATAATTTATTTGGAGATAGCTGAATATATTATAACATTGTTATTTAAATCCACAAAGTAAACACGGTGAATTGACTCTCGGTAATCTACCAGAATTGATATTGGAAGCATAGATAAAAAGTGGCAAGCAAAATGCTTGGGCTCTGTACATTTGGTATCTAATTTGGGCATTGTGACCATATGGGAAAGTTCGGAAAAGATTCAGATCACCAAATTAAAGGCGAAACAGCATACTCTTGATCTATACCTAATTTGGTCCAACAATTAATAGATTCCGACTGAATCCAAACCCATCTATTGGTCAAGTTTCAAGACCGAACATGATCTGATTGACATATGACTAACTCTACCAGACATCACCCAACCCCTTGCTACACCCTTAGATCAGAAGCTAGTTTGGACCTAACTTATTTCCATCAACATCCCGACCAACTTTTCATGAACTGACCCACAGCTCACAAAATAGAACACTATTAACTCGACTAATTAATACGGATGGGTTGAATCAATGCTTCCATATGCAACTTATTCAAAACCTGACTAATTAAAAAGAAAAATAAACAATATAAAATAAAACAAGGGCAAGAGATCCATATAAAAGAACAATTGGCCAAGCCTGAGCCAATCAGATCTGGGTTGGGTCGAGTCAGTTTTTATCACCCTTTAACCCTTCAGGCCTGATGGTCTCATAATATCAGCCCATTCAGGAAGAAACTCAAATTTAAAGCTGGATTAAAGCAATGCTATGTTATGAACCGGCATATGTCGGGTATACGAATGCCTGTATAAGGATCCAACAGTAGAATTGCATGGACGAAGGTGAGCCCTTATTTTGCACAAAAGATATGACTCCTATCCAGATAGACTACTAATAGGGAAAATTCTTTGTGCACCATGGGGACGGAGTGCGGTGCACATAAAAGAAATTTTTTTTTTCTTCCGGCCGCACGTGTGAGCCAATCACCACGGACGGACGGTGTGCACGAGCTACACCACCCACCTATGGTGGACAAAGAATTTCTCCTATAAATGGACCTACTCAATGGAGCTAGACTGGGCTTAGGCTAGGCTCGACCCATGACACCATTTCGTTTAGTGAGGTCTGGGCTCGGCCCGGCCTAACTTTCGGACCTACTTCTCAGGCCCAAGTGTTTTACTTATTGGGTTTCGAAATTTAGGCCCAGGCCTTGGTCTACTCATCAAACACTCCACTGATCGTTTGTCTTCCCGCTTGTTACCATGATAGGATCTTGTATCAGCTACAGTGAGATTGGACACTAACACTAGATGATGAGATAATTTTCTAATGGACTTCAACATCGGCATGGAGGTGTCATAGCGGACAAGGATGATGAGGGCAATCATCGCCGTCATCCATTTCTCGGTGGCCCAATCATCAATCTCATACTCCACTGGCTTGACCTCAATGCAACAAGCCAGCCAATGGTTGATAGTCCGTTTCATATGAAGCATGCCAAATCGCCCATACCGGGCATATATACTATATTACAAATTTAAATTCTTAGTTAATGAAGAAAGAGAAGATTCATATCCCGTCTTTGACAAGTTAAATTTGGAGGTAATTTTCCTAAATCAATTGAGGAGATAATCCGAGTGAACCCTTCCATTCTTTAATTACATTTCTTGTTATCAATTATTAAGTTAGATCGAGTTGGTTCTTATGGTCAAGTTTAATTGGGTTTAGGGTTGGACTGTTTGGAGTACGGTTCCAATGTTGCAAACCTAAAGGTAGCTTAGCCTTAAGACTCGCTGACTTCGAAATAAGCTTACATGAAACAAAAGATAAATGCTCATATTTTGTTGTAACATTGTGGAAACTGGATCAAAAAGTCTAATTTTAGTTCGTTGGCGACCATCGTGTTCTGTTCCTCGATGTTAACTTCCTTCATATGCTGATATGCCCAAATAATGGAAACCCTTCTCATTTTAATGGAAATAATAGCAACTGCCATGTGGATTTATAAGGTTAACTTCAATAATCAAATTGGTTATTGTATATAATTAGAATGTTTTGTGTTTTATGCTAAGAAGATCCTTTAATTGATTTGGGTCAATATTGTTTGGATAATTTTTCATTCTCTCCTCATTAGTAGGATACCCGGGTCTAAGCATAAATGGCTCAAATTTGAAGAGATGTCTCTATATATTTTTCTTAAATATAAGGCATTGGAAAATTACAATGATGCTTAGAGTACAAATGATGGATATCTATTAAGTTTTGGATAATTTGTTAATGGCAAATAAATGATTAGTTTTTTTTTTTTTTCTTGCTAAACTTTCATATACAATGAAAGCAAATGAGGAACAAGGGAAAATGAGAGAAAAAAGTATGGTTAATGAAAAAATAGAAACAAAGGCTCATACTTGGTCGGAGTTTTTCAAGAAGAGAGAAAAGCAACTTCCTATAAGAATAGATTCCCATATTTCATAGGAAAAAAAATTCATGCGAGACATGGATAAGTCCAACTCCCACTAGTTAGAAATTGCCACATATTTTTTGATAGATCCTTAACCCTTTAAATAAAATGAGAACAGATCTTTTAATTTATTAAGAATATAATAGGTATTTTATACAACTTTTTTAAAATACTCAATTAAATATAAATTATTTTAAAATATATTATTTTACTATGATCGATCAAATATGTAAAAATTATTTTTTTTAAATTTTTTTCATGAGGCAATTCTTGAAGTAATTATGAGGAGGCATCCTCGTGAACTCATCTCTTTATTGTCATCATTAATCATTAAACAATGAATGTTTTTTCAAAGATAAGCCGGGTCAATGGATCTGTCTACCTGCCGCTCAAATGGAAAAAGAAGTGCCATTGCTAGCTGCAATGGGATTGTCATGGGTACGTACGTGTCATACCGCAAGAAAGGCCAACCATGTCCTTTATTTGCAATTGAGATTCTCTGTCTTTTTCAGGAGTCTTTCAATTCAGTCAACAACTGTCATGAGATGAGTGTTTTCTGACCCAAACACCCATGCGGCGCCCCAGTATACCACACATCAAGGCCAGTCCTCTTGAGTCCATCCCTCGGACATACCATTAAGCACGCAGCAGTCCAGCCACATAAGCCAAGCATAATCATCTATGCCTCTGTCTGACACTCTATTGCATTGAACACATGCGACACCTTCAAGTGCCCACAAGCAACTCGACCCCTCGAGTTGACCGCAATGCTCATATGCACCTCCGTGCCTGATCATAGACTCTTCCCAAGAGTGCTCCGCAACTCGGCACCTTTGTGCCAACCTCAGGCTTTGCCTTCAAGCCAAGTACTGCTCACCCAAGGTGACCCTCTCCTCAGCGTACCTTCATGCCATGGCATACCTCTGTGCCATTGACCTACAACCCACCAAGTTGTCCAATAGCACCACACAAACCAAATCCCCACAGCACGACCATGCAATACCACTGTAATGCATGAGGCTCAGGCAATCCACCCTCAATGTCGCCCAGCTAAGCTTGCCAAGTCGACATGCCCTGCAACTCCTCAAAGCTATAGCCGATCGTGCACATCTGAGCCCTCATAGATTCCTTTGTCCAAGTTCCCCATAAGCTCCTGTGCTCCGATCCCGGTCCAGCATCATTGACATGCCCATCACGTAAATATATCCGATCGGCGATCCTTGCATCAAAGCTGCCCTCTCCTCGGTACGACCCTCTTGACCGTCCTTGATCCTTGGCCCAGCTCCAAGGCACATATCCGATCGATATTCCTTATGCCAAGCTTGCACTCCACGATCGACCGATTCTCGTGGATCCCCGTAAGACATCTCGCCCGCGATGCTCACGAGACTTGCCTGTTCGGGTAGGCCACACCCTTGTCCGACTAGACCCCTATCGCCTCTTCGCTCCACCACAGAGATCAAGAACGTATAGAGTAGCCTGGACAACTCCTCGAGGATAGGACCTCTCGAAAATCCCCACCCCGCACAATGTGGCCAGCTCGTCTGACCAGCATTGCCCCGCATGCCTGCATACCAGACCATCCGGGCGTGGCACCACCATTGCTCCGCAACCGTGCCACGACGGACCCATCTCCTATGGGCCATGGGGGAGTCGGGGCGCAACCAAAGCTCTGCGCCCCTCCTCAAACCAAGAGGAATCCTCGAGTATCCACAAGTATCCTGGCGGTCCACCGCCATGCCAAAACCATGCGTCCCGAGCCCCCAGATATCATGCCACGGCCATGCCGCACCTTGGCTAACCATTGCCCCTCTTAATACCCCAGGAAGGCATCCGCCCAAGCTCCACCCCGAGGGTTCCAAAGTATCGAGCGACATTGCATTTTTATGGCAACCCAGCGAAGCCAAACCCTTCGCAGCACCGTGCCACGCCCACGCCGGCACCCCCTGCGATAAGCCTGCAGACAAGCCCGTGACAATTCTCCCCCACTTAAGCTATCGACGCCCTCGTCGACGTCCAAACCACTTCTGGACTAATGGTCGCCATGACGAAACTTCCATTGCATCCACTGCAATCACGGTTCCTTGAGCCAGAGCCCCTCGGCCTTGATGTCCTTGATCTTTTCTCCACCATCGAGAATCCATCATCCACACCATGCTGACTCTTTCACAGAACCAAACCATTTTGATCCCTGACATCAGCTTCTGCTTCAGTCATCCACCTCTGATCATCTGGCCTTCCAACTGCATGGCACTCCTCGGAACTATCCAATACTTGACTCTCGACTTCCATCTGAGAGTGGCCACTTCTTCCACCAGAGTGGGATCTACTTGCCAGCAATACCAAATGGCTCTCCTTGGATCACCTCCAAGGCTTAACTCCTATCCATCTGGATCTTGGAGCGGCCACTGCATGAGTCTCCCCTGGCAACTCACCTCCAAATGCCTGGTCTTGCCTCATACCCATCCTACGGCCTTGTGGTATTGCCACCTTTCTCTGCATCACCATGCCCTTTGGACTCTACCACACCACACCAATGCCAAGTATGAACAAGTCGCCTCCAAAAATCTGCATCGTCCCATACCAATGCAAATCATAGATGCTACCAAGCGGGACCTTGATATCCAATCAAAGTCACTTCTCATTGTGCTCGAGTACCTCAACATAACAGTCTTCACTCCGAGCCCCACCAATCTGCTTCTGCAGAACCAATTGCTCATGCCGTTGTCTATAATCCTCGATCTATTCTGACTGCCTCTATATCTTCACTGTGAGTCCGTAGTGCCAACGCAAGGCTACCCCATTGGCCTGCCTCACTCCTATGACTCCAGTACCTCGACACATTCCTGCATCAGACATTCGAGTTTATAGTACCTCACAGCATGACCGATCCATTTTACCTCACAGCTCACTTGGCCAAACATTGACCAACCCATGTGCTTCATCACCTGCAACCTGACATCGCATGTCTCTACAGTGAGTAAGCACCTTTGACTCAAATATCTGTCTCTAGTACCTCGGCTTTTCAATGCCTTCACCCTGAGAACAGTTCCATCAAGTTCAATTATTTTATTTCTGAGTGAATAGCGAAGAAGAATTTTCTGTCAGGCCAAATTGACCAAGGCAGAACCAAGACCTTGTTATCACCCTTTCGATGCTGAACTAGCATCCAAACCGTGCCACGCGGCGGGTTTCGATCCAAACTTCGAAAAACACGGTCGAATATATCATCATCCATCATCAGCTTTCGTTTGAACTGAAAAGAAAAAAATGTATAAGAGTCTAATCCAACTAAAAATATTTTATGATGGTGCGGAAACATAATGATCGAGACGATAAAATATTAGTAGTTAAATTTTTAAATAATTTATCAATGATTTTTATCCACAATCAATATAAAATCAACTTTTCTCTAAATATTTAAATAATATATATAGAATAAAATGTATAGCTAATATGTCTTATCGGATCACGGTTGATGGTTTATTTGAAAGTGTGTTTCGTACAGAAGATCGTCTTAGATTTATTTTTTAGGAGTTGTGAAAATAATTTTTTCTGAAATTTGAGATGAAGGTTGTTACTGCAAGGCTTCAAAAGAAAGCGAAGATTCCTCACTGGAGAGCTGGTTAGGTTCGATTGACTTAGATAGTTAAAAAAATCTACAAGAAAAGTTTAAGAACCGATGAAATATCCTCCAATTTAGGACCTTTCGATGTTTAAGTCAGCTGAGGTCTTGAGAATAGATAGTGAAAAATAAAAATTCAGAAGACGAAATGAGAGAGTTTTGGAAAAGATTCTATCTTCCTTCAGTGGAAAAGTCAAAAATTGATTTCAGCAGAGTTTCGGCTTCGTGAATCTTAAGCGTGAGCTTACCTGAAAAAGTACCCTACCTCTCTATTTATAGAGGAGATTACTTAGGTCGTTAGTTTATTATGGTCAGCTGGATTGCAACTATTTTGCCTTGGTGGCGGTCAATTATAGTACAGCTGGAGGATCGCAATCAGGCGGGAGCGCAGTTGGCACATAACTGGATTTTGACACATGTCGAGATTGGTAAAATACTAATGTAGATTATGATGAGGTTGGTATTTTATCGATCTCCTGCGGTTAATGCTGCATATTTTGCTCAGGTGTCATTCAAATCGGTAAAAATCCAACGTGCAGATTCTGAGCTGTTATTTGCCTTCAGGCTGATAGAATACTAATTTGGTTTTGTGACTTGCTGGGAAGTCGGTTGGATGCTGATCTCTGGCCAAATGTGGCTTATAAACTGGGAAAGGTAGTTCACCGACCTAGGTTTGATGTAGTCGGTATATTACCAATCTCATCTCGATCACTAACATTCCGAGTTGTTAGGAAATAGCCATAATTTTAGGTCGGTATTTTACCAACCTTGGATCAATAATTATCATTTCTGTATTATCTGAGATGGTGGTCCTTATGATGACGCCGCGTGTTTAGCAGGAACTGTCCATACCAACAATTGACCCCCAACTTTTCAGACTTAGCATGAAGAATCTTCCATGAAAAGTATGAAAAGTAGTCGTTCGACAAGTAGCCATCAATCATTCGTGCCAAAAATCATGCTATGCTGCCATCTGATTTGAAATTTTTAATGATTTAAGGTGGCAGAGCACTTTGGTTGCCATATCTACCGTACCTGACATTTAAGAAAGCGTGGAAGGATGCGGAGCCATCATTGGCTGCTCCACTGTATTTCATGTATCGTGGGGCACATGGCAGCCATCCATAAGCGGGCCAAACTATCTTACTATTTGTGCTTGCATGGCTTAATCTGAGTCGATACTTTTAAACAATTTTCATGCAGCTCTCTTGGATGATCAGCAGGTGGCTCAAATCCAATGGTCGGCGAATTGATCTGGATCGTTACCTCTTCCTATATATAGGGCATCTGTCTGTTCTTTTTTCACTTTGCTACTTTTATGCTTGAGCGAAGGTTTTGGTGCCAGAAAAGCTCCCGCACGCTCAGGCGATCGAAGAAGAAAGGAGAGGTGGTCCTGGTGGTTGTCGGAGTTTAGACAAGGCCAGCGGAAGCAAAGAAGGCATTATTTTCTCCTTTTGGGTAGGGTCATCCCTCCTTCCTTTAGATTTATAGCCCTTGTTCCTTAGGACTTTCTTTCCTTGCATCCGTCATCATCTTCTTCTTTGATTTCATTCATTTTTTCCTCTTTCTTCTCATCAATGTCTTCTCGGAAGAGCACCTCTTCTGGTGGTAGTGGTGGGGGGGAGACAATCCTGGATGATCATGACATTTGGTCCACCCAACCCCTACTCACCATTGAGGTGGGTAATTCATCTCAGGGTGCCGCTGAGGCCAGTGTGTCTAGTGAGAATAGTTTGGAGTCTCCAGTAAGAAAATTCTTGGATTATTTTGGTCCAAGCACTGAGCCTTCTTTTATGATAGATGCCGACTTGGAAAGGCTCAAGGAAAAGTATTTTATCCATGACTATTTTCAACTTATTATTCCTGGTTCGTGTGATTGGGTTACATAGTCTCCTGAAGGTTATGTGGCCTTCTATGACGAATCACTCCAATTCGGACTGCACTTTTTCTTGCACCCTTTTTTTATAATATATTAGACTTGTACAGCCTACAGCCAACTCAAGTCATCCCTAATGCCATTAGGATTATTTTAGTCCTCATCATTATTTGCAGTTTTGCTACCATCAATCTTAGGACCTCTTTGTTTAGGGTTTTTTTTGTTTTAAAAAAACATCCAACTGAGAAAGGCTGGTGATATTTCTCATCCAGGCCAAATTGTAAATTCGGTCCTATCCTTCCTTCCTCAATTCACGACTGAAAAAATCATTTCCTTTTTGCTTTCTCTGGTATTCTCTGAGGTTTTAGCACTCGCTGGGGTACATCTCAACTGAACTAAAATTCTAATAAGTCCATCCTTCCTGGGGATAAGGAGGCCTTTAAAGAGCTGCTAGATATGAAGGTGCCCAAGCTCAGCCAGCTGATGATGGATCAATCCTTATTCGACTTCGGCATTAGCCTTATCTCCCCCAGGGTGAGTCTGTCATTAGATCTTTCTCAACTTTTTCTGAGCTTGATTTTTTTCTGACCATATTTTCTATTATTTACTGTAGCACTCATGAGGTTCGACCCTCAAAAACTAGCAGAGCAAAAGAAGAGGAAGTCGGAATCTTCTGACACTTCGCCAGTGAAAAGGAGAAGGAAAAGGAGGCCGCTGCCCCCAGCTCGAGGCCTATCCAACCTGCGCCTCCATGTTCGGGCACGTTGGTCATCCACGTGTCGCCTATCAGCACACTACTTTCATCGGCTTCTTCCCCGATGCTCGGAGGACATTGGGATTCCACCGGGGTGAACCACCCATCCTAGAAGAAGCCAACCACCCATTCGAGGTCGGGTCCAACTGCTGCATCGCAGAGGCCTAGTCCACCAACCGCACCGACTATGACCTCCACCCGACAATCTCGGCTTGCTGGGGGGCCAAAGGTTGCACTCATTGATCCGCCTTCAATGTCAGTCAATCGAATCGACCTCGCAAAGGCCTGCATACGAGACACCCTAACTCTTGGCAAGGACCTTCTCTACGCTGTGATGCCGTAGCACGATCTGCACGCCTGGAGGAGGGACATGGGGTCGGATGAGATGCTGAACCAGGGCTTCAGCTATCTCCTGGATGTAAGAAAACTTCTCTCTTTTCTTCCTCTTCTTTTATTTTTGTGTTAGTATTTTACTGATCTTACATGTTGAAATTGGATTTTTACCGAGCTAACAATTTTTTCTTGCTTTCAGTCTGCCTCCTTTTTTCGGCTTTATGCTAAGCACATTGGCTGGCTGGCTGAAAATAAAAAGTCACTGGAGGAGGTATTGTAGTCTATGAAGGACTGCCGAAAGACGGCGGAAGAGAAAGTCGCCAAAGAAGAAAAGACCTCGGAGGGACTGAAGAAGCAGCTGCAGGAGAAGCTACAAATAATCTCCGAGAAGAATAAGGCCTTGCTGGACTTCCAGCAGGAGGTCTCCAAGATACCAAAATTGGAGATCAAAATAAAGCAGTAGGAGGAGGCATTGGCTGCTTGGGACAAGGCATTGCTGACGTACTAGAGGGATTTGAACCACTGAAAGTTGGTTGCAAAATGGGCAATGGAGGAGTTTATGGCCTCTGAGAAATTTGCAGAGGAAGTGACGGAGGCTTCGAGAGAGGCCTTTGAGAGTGGCTTCAATGGCCATAAAAAGCTGGTCGAAAAACTCTTTCTCGATCGGGATCTGAGCGGCTTATACAAAAGGCCACTCTCGCCTTGGTCTCGGAGGATGGAAACTTGAGTAACTGCAAAAGTGAGTTCCCCTGCCGAGGCATCTCAAGCTGCACCGGAGGCACCAACACCTCTGATCTGCCCAAAGGTGGAGGCCCCTGACTCTATTGTTGCCCCACCATCTGCTCCCGTTGAGGCTTCGATCGAGGCCCAGGCTCCTACTTTCGATGTCCCCATTTTACTAGAGATAATCTCTTTGGATGATGACACAACAGCCGCCCCTAGTGATGCTCCTCAAGTGAAGGCTTGATTTTGTATTTTTTTTCTTTTTATTTACTCTTTTGTATCCACCTAATTTGGACCTTTTTTATAAGGACTTACTATCAATGAAATATAATTTTTCTTCATGGGTGTTGTCGTAAGATTTTCTCGACCTCCTGTTGTTTATCGTAATGTTTCTTTACTTTAAAAATTTTCTAAGTAATGAATAACTCACCTCGGTGATATGTTGACATGCCTGACTTAAGATCAATAGTTAATAGGAATCCCAAATAACATGGATTTAAAGGCCGGAGCCAGATCGGAGTCAGATATAATGTTGATGCATAGATCAGTAACCAAAAGAGGTTCCATGTCACGTCGACCCAATAGTTGATGTGCGATAAAGATCCCATATAATACTGATTTTAAGATCGGTAATTAGCAGAAGCCCAATGCTGTCGATCTGTAGATCGATGGTGAATAGAAGCCCAATATAGCATCGATCAGTAGATCGATATTTGATAGAAATAAAGATTTTATCCTTCGTGCTCATCAAGGCATCACTGATCCAGAGATTTGATTTGTAAGTATGGAGATTGTATCTCTTTGACCCTTTAGGGATTTATTGATCTAGCATTCAAATTTAGGAAGTTTGGAGATTCTCCTGTGCCCTTCGAGGCTCTACTGATGTGGTGATCAGACTTTGAAATTTTGAAGATTTTATCTCATGTTGTGAGGATTGATGGGGCTCTCAAGCCTTGGAAGGCCATGAGAGGAGCTAGGGTGTTGGCTCCGGAGATTCCAAGGACTTGATTGGTGCTTCAGAGATCTAAGATTCAAGATGGAGCAAGAAATCAAATCAAAAAATCAAGACTATAGAAAGGATCATTTTTGTAGATTAGCCGATTCAGTCTGAAACTAGATCGGCTAAGTCTCAGAGGATAGGCCAAACAAAGAGGAGCGCATTCGAAATTATAACATGGCATGCAACTAGATTGGCTCAATCTAAAATTGAGTCGACCCAGTCTTAGGTTAGCCATATTAGTGTTGAGACTGAGCTGGCTCAGTCCGCAGGCAGAGCTATGCGAGGATCTATTTGGGACTAGAATAGGAACTTATCCTAGGGCCTGATTTGAGAGGTCTTAAGGGGGCTAACTCATGTATGGGTCGAACTTAGATCCAGAGGATGAGAGCATGAGAGACATGGGTATACATGGGCTCGATAAGTATTTTCATGTATTAGGTTAGCTAGGAGAGTTTTTGGTTGGGCCTAATGACTATGTATAAATATATATGTTGTATTAGGATTTTAAGGGGTGCAAGTAATACAGATCTTTTCTCTCTTCAACCTCTCTTCTCTCTTCTCTCTAAAGTAGTTGTCCTAGGTTCCTGAAGAAGCCCCATAGAGAGAGGGTACCTCCCTCAAGTCCAAGAAGAGAGGTGCCCCAGCATAGAATGATATGTTGCCTTAGAGAACGTCAAAGGTCTCCTGTGGTCCATGCTAAAGATTAGGAGCTTTCGTAATATGGCATCAGAGCTAGGTGATGCCAAGGCAATGCGCTAATAATTGGTATCAGAGCCTGATGGTACGTAAAAGTAAAGAAGAAATCATACAGGATGAAATCAAAAATCTGTACGAGTATTCCACGGTATGTCTCAGATCTATCTTTATGATTGTTGTGGTTTGGCCAACTGGGAGTAGTGGATTGAAGGTGGAGGCTGAGAGGATTAACGAAAAAATTTTTTTTTAGGATGGAAGGTTTGGGTGCATGATTTGCTGATCGATTTTGGTAGAAAAATTGAGGTGTATGATGGTAGATAAGGCAGAGAGCGCCGGAGTGCCGCGGTAGCACTTTCCTAAAAATGCAGGGTTGAGTGAGGCTCGATGATGCAGCAGTCAAGAAAGGTATTTCAGCAGAGAGCATTAGAATTCTCTATAAAGATGGACAGTGTGGGACTGTTGAAAAGAGATTTTTTAAGGGGTAATAGTTGAATGAAGGCTGAAGAAGCGACTATACGTCCTTCGATTGCAGGAAGGCAAAAAAGTAGTCGAAGATGTATTCAGCTGCTCGACCAGAGCATAGATTTATGGAGCCTTAGGGATGATGGAGATGGATGATCCATAGAGGTCCAATAGGTTAGGACTGGGTGGCTATAGAGTGGCATAGAGATGAGTTAGAGAGCGCTGCAGTGCTGTAGGAGTGTTACCTTGAAGGCATAGGGGCTGAGAGAGGCTCAGTGGCATAGCCACTGAGGAAGGTATCTCAATAGAGAGTGTCAGAGGTATCTCAGTAAGATCGAGAGTAGATCTCAGAAAGAGTCGAAAGGTCTCAAGGAGCGTCAGGAGGTCTCAGATAGTCGAAAGTATTCTGGATTAGGTTTCTTTTATAGGAGCACTAGGAAGAGTCGCAGTTCAGTGGAGGATAGTGTGTACAGCAAGAGAGGATCCGGATACCTATGAGAAGGTAATGTCGAGATGAGATAGGAAGAGCTGGAGTGCTGCAGTAGTGCTTTTCTAGAAACATGAGGTTGAGAGAGGCTCGATGGTGCAGCAGTCGAGAGATGTATCTCAGTAGAGAGTGTTAAGAGGCATCTTAGGAAGACCAAGAGCCGGTCTCAAGAAGAGCCATGGAGTCTCGAAAGTCTCAGGATGAGGTAGGTGGGTCTGAGCTCAGGATAGGATTTGAGCTATAGTTCCTCCAGGCGTAACTAAAGCGATGGCTGGTGCAGAGATGAAAGAGGAGAAGGCTAGGATGAAATTTTCTAGGATTCAATCACTGGATTTAGAAGAGTTGGATAAGCTCTTGAGTTTAGGAGGTGCCTACGGGTTATGGAGATATTTGAGATGGCTTCGAAGAGGGCCACAGAGTGCGGAGGGTTCGAAGGGACAACGACGATGTTCGAGGTGTAGCGGCAGGCTCAATAGTGTAGTGTTGAGTGGTTGGCCTCGAGAGACTCGATGATAGAGTCGATTTCTACGGCATCAGATGGACTTCGGATATAGGTGAAGCTCCGTAATGGTGGCTTCACAAGTAGAGAGAAAATTTGGCATGAGTTCAGAGCTGAGGGTCAGTGCTGGTGATGCATAGTTACTGATGGAGTGGCATGTGCAGGTGAACAGGCATAGCTCTGAGGAGATCGTGTCAGGTGGTATAGCATATGCTGGTGCAGAAATGCTATAGGTTCTTTAGAAAAGTCTAGAGAAAGTGATGCAACTACTAAGCAAAATAGATCCTATAATTTTAGGATGGTGCTAAGAAGCAAGCATAGATCTTTAGCGATGGAGGTGGTCATCCTAAAGGCCTCAAAGATGCACAATAGCTGAAGAGGATTGGCGGAGATAATATTTGCACAGGTGTTGTCAGGGTGCGCATCGATAGTGGGATCGTGCAAGAGTGCATTATTGAGAGATTTGCTAAGGCTTGGGGCATCAAGGTGGAGATTATGAGGATTGATGGTGCTCCCAAGCCTTAGGAGGCCATGGGAGGAGCCAGGATGTTGCCTTCGGAGATTTTAGGAGCTTGGTTGGTGCTTCGGAGACTTGAGATTCAAGATGGAGCAAGAAATCAAAGTCGAAAAATCAAGACTATAGAAAGAATTATTTTTGCAGGTTAGCTGGCTCAATCTAAAACTAGATCGATTAAGTCTCAAAGAATAGGCCAAACAGAGAGGACTGCATTCGGGACTACAGCATGGCACGCAACTGGGTTAGCTCAGTCTAAAACTGAGCCGATCCAGTCTCAAGTTAGTCGGCTCAGTGCTGAGACTGAGCCAACATAGTCCACGGGTAGAGCTACGTGAGGGTCTATTTGGGGCTAGGATAGAGACTTATCTTAGGAGTCTTAAGGTCTGATTTGAGAGGTCTTAAGGGAGCTAACTCATGTTTGGATTGGGCTTAATTCAGAGGATGAAAGCATGGAAGACATGAGTGTACATGGGCTCGATGAGTACTTTCATGTATTGGATTTGCCAGAAAAATTTTTAGTCAGGCCTAATGGCTATATATAAATATATAGGTTGTATTAGGGTTTTAAGAGGTGCAAGCAATACAAATCTTTTCTTCCTTCAATCTCTCTTCTCTCTTCTCTCTAAAATAGTTGCCCTCGATTCTTGAAAAAGCCTTAGAGAGAGGGGACGCCTTCCTTAAGCCCAAGGAGGGAGGTACCCCAGCATAGATTTAGACGATGGATCTATGATACGCTGCCTTAGAGAACGTCAAAGATCTCCTATGGTCCATGCAAAATATCAAAAGCTTCTGCAACATGGCATCAGAGCTAGGTGATGCCAAGACGATGCGCCAACACCTGTGTCCTTCAGGGCTTTGCCGATATGGTGATCAGACTTAGGAATTTTGGAGATCTTATCTCCTGTGCCCTTTGAGGCTTTGCTGATCTAACGATCAAACTTAAAAATTTTGAAGATTTTATCTCCTGTGCCCTTCGGGGCTTTGCCAATCTGACAATTGGATTTAGAATTTCAGAGATCTTATCTCCTATACTCTTCGAGGCTTTACTGATCCGACGATTGGATTTAGAATTTTGGAGATCTTATCTTCTATGCCGTTCGGAGCTCTATCGATCTGACGATCGGATTTAGGCTGAGATGACTAGAAGAATCTTAATATTTCATGGATCTTTCAATGAGACAAAATTTTAAGAATCTTTATTCAAAATTCATTGATAGTATACATTGAGGTTTTCGACATTCCAAGTTCTAGGAATGCTTGAACCATCCAGATTCTCAATCCTGTAGGCTCTTGGCCGAATTACTTCAACAATCCAGTATGGTCCTTCCCATCTTGGGATAAGCTTTTCTTGTTTTAGAGATTTTGAGACTTTTGCTTGATGGTGTACTAAATCTCCAGCCCGAAAGACTTTCGGCTTGATCCTAGCATTGTAATATCTGGCTACCTTCTGCTGGTAGCTTGTCATTCGAATTTGAGCTCTTTCTTGAATTTCTTCCAATAAATCGAGGTTGGTTCTCAACCAATCTGATTATTTTCTTCATGGAAGTTTTCTATCTTTGGCGTCGGAAGGCTAATGTCCATTGGTATGACTACTTCTGATCCAAATGTAAGCTTGAAAGGCATTTTCCCAATTGATCTTCTGGGAGTAGTCCTATAAGCCTAAAGAATATTGTATAGTTCATCAGTCCATAGACCTTTGACTTCAGTGAGCCTTATTTTGAGACCTTGGAGATTTGTTCGATTTGTAACTTCAGCTTTTTCATTAGATTGTGGATGTTCCACTGAAGTCAATTGATGGTTAATATGTAGTTCAGAACAGAACTTCTTGAACTTTGCATTATCAAATTGCTTTCCATTATTAGTGATAATTATCCGGAGTAAGCTAAAATGATAGAAAATTAATTTCTAGATAAAGTCTTGCATCTTTCTTTCCATAATCTATGCCAGTGGTTCTGCCTCCATTCATTTGGTGAAGTAATCTATGGCTACCACTGGAAATTTTTTTAAGCCTGTTGCCATAGAAAATGGCCCTAGGATGTCCATCCCCCATGCAACGAAAGGGCAAGGGACGATAATAGAAATGAGTTTAGCAGCTTGTTGATGTTGAATATTAGCTTACCTTTGACATTGGTCGTACTTATTCATGAGATTAGCCACATCTTTTTGTATGGTAGGCCAGTAATACCCTTATCGAATGACCTTGTATACCGAAGATCTGCCCCCCATATGGTTACCATAAATCCCTTCATGGACCTCTTGAAGGATGTAATCGGCTTTGGAAGGCCTCAAGCATCGAAGCAATGGGAGAGAGAATGATCTTTTATAGAGTTTTTCGTCTAGGATGACATACCAGGATGCTTGTCTCTTAATTTTTCTCGCATTTGCAGGGTCATCAGGCAATATTCCTTTACTTAAGTAATTCAGTAGAGCATCAATCCAGCTTGGTTCATGACTGACCTGGTTGAGATCAGAGAATTTCAATATCGCTAGGTGCGAGAGTGCATCAGCTTGGACATTTTTCGATCTCGATATTTTGATGATTTTGAGATCATCAAAGTTTTCAAATAATTTCTTTGCATTATGTAAATATTAAGACATAATAGTATCTCTAGCTTCGTAAAGATCTCGTACTAGTCCAATGATTAGTTGAGAGTCGTTGAAGACTTTGAGTTTCTTGATATTAAGTTCTTTAGCCATTCTAAGTCCTGCGATGAGGGCTTCATATTCTGCTCCGTTATTAAAAGTTTTGAAATTAAATCTCAGAGCATGTTTAGTGACAGCTCCC
This sequence comes from Cocos nucifera, assembly GCA_006176705.1. NCBI lineage: Eukaryota > Viridiplantae > Streptophyta > Magnoliopsida > Arecales > Arecaceae > Cocos > Cocos nucifera. Next base: position 681,513 of record QRFJ01000036.1, on the reverse strand, counting down.
TCTTGGTCTGCCAATATCAAACCGACACCACTTCCCTAGGCATTGGAGGCTCCATCGACATGCAAGAGCCAATGAGCTTCTTCAGGGGCTTCTATTTGAATTTCAATGGCTAGATTTTCTTCAGGTATTGACCATTCCACCACAAAATCAGCTAGCACTTGAGCCTTTCTTGAGGGTCTGGGATAATAGTGGATATCAAATTCACTGAGTTCGATGGCCTATTTGGCCATTCAACTGGAAGTATCAAGTCGTTGAAGGATCAATTTTAATGGTTGATTTGTTAAGATAGTAATAAAATGAGCTTGAAAATATGGTTGGAGCCATTTAGCTATCATAATCTAAGAATAAATCATTTTCTCCATTCTAGAATATCAAGTTTCTGCATCCCGCAGCAGTCTACTGGTGTAATAGATGGGCTTATGTATTTTTGCATCATCTCGGACTAAAATCGAGCTGACAACGTTAGGCAAAATAGACAAATATATGAATAAATTCTTACCTTCGATAGGCTTTGACAGTAGGGGAACAAAGCCAAGGTATGCCTTGAGTTCGTCAAAGGCGGTCTGGTATTCTTCTATCCATCTAAATTTTTTTTTTTTGTTTCAATATTTTGAAGAATGGGAGGCATTTTTCAGTCGACCTGGATATAAATCTACTGAGCAACGCCACTTGTCTGGTGAACCGCTGCACTTTTTTTATGGAGCTTGGGGGTTTCATCTCAAGTAACACTTGGATCTTCTCGAGATTAGCTTCTATTTCTCTTTGTGTTACAAGAAAACCAAGAAACTTTCTAGCTGTGATCCCGAAAGCGCACTTATTAGGATTGAGCTTCATCTGATGCTTATGGAGCTCTTCGAAAGCTTCTTTCAGATCAGTGATATGTCGGTCTTTCTTTATGCTTTTACCAGCATGTCATCAACATAGACATCCATGTTGCAACCGATTTGTTACTTAAAAACTTTGTTCATAAGATGCTGGTAGGTTGCACCTATATTCTTTAATCCAAAAGGCATCATTTTGTAACAATTCAAACCTTTATCAGTTATAAATGTCATATTTTCTTTATCTTCAGGGGCCATTCTAATTTGGTTATAATCAAAGAAGGCATCTATAAAACTTGCAACATGTGCCCTAAGGTAGCATCAACTAATTGATCGATTCTTGATAGCAGGAAGCTATCTTTTGGGTAAGCTTTATTGAGGTCAGTGAAATCAATACGTATCCTCCATTTTCTACTTGCCTTCTTGACCATCACCACATTGATGATCCAACTGGGGAATTGAGCTTCTCTGATGAATCATGCCTTCAAAAATTTGTCAACTTCTTCATCTATCACTTTTTGTCTCTCTAAAGCAAAACTTTTCTTCTTTTGCTTTATCAGTTTGTCCTTGGGATTAATATTCAACCTGTGTACTATGACATCGACGGAGATTCTAGGTATTTCCAAGGCTGACCATGCGAAAACATCAACATTCCGTTGAAGGAAGAAAATTATTTTTTTCTTGAGATTAGTATTTAACCGAGTTTCTATCTGAATGGTTCTTTTCGGATCTCTTCCTAGAGGAACAATGATGAGGGGTTCTGCCAACTCACCTCGGATTTCACCGACCTCAATTTCAGTATCTACATCGAATATTTTTGTTGGTGGATTTCTAATCGGTTCCTTCATTTTAGATGCTATAAGGAAGCACTATCAGGCCATCATCCAGTCTTCATGCATTTTTCCAACACTCAGCTTGGTTGGAAATCGGACTAACAGATGATAAGTTGAGACTATTGCTCTAAGAGCGTTGAGCCCAAGTCGACCAAGTATGACATTGTAAGCAAACAAAATTTTGATAACTAGAAACGTAAGCTGTACTGTATGGTTCTTTTCCAACAGTTACTAGCAATGTTATTTCTTCTTCAACTGCTGAAGAATCGTCAAAAAATTCAACCAAAGGACAACCAACCTATTTCAGATTGTCAAGCACATTCATTTTGGAGAGAGCATCATAGAACAACACGTCTACTGAGCTTTCATTATCTATCAAAATTTTTTTTACATTATAATTTGCTATCATCATAAAAATGATGACAGCATCATTGTGGGGGGTCTGGACCTCTTGGACATGATCATCAGAAAAAGAAATAACATTTTCAATACGCAGACTCTTAGGAGAAGGATTCTTAGATGCCTCCCGAGGTCCACTTCTTTGTGAGATCATATTGATGAATCCAGGGTCGGTTGTGCTCAACAGCATCTTTAGGTCTCTAGCATGGCTCCAGGGCCTAGTTTGTCCATTCTCAGACGTACTTGTCGAGGTAGCCTCGGCGGATCAATGTCTCAATCTCATTCTTGAGTTGATGGCATTCTTCAGTATCATGCCCATGGTCCTGATAGAAGTGGCAGAATTTATTTTTGTTTCTTTTATCAACTGGGGCCTTCATGGAAATTAGGTGGCGGAGATATCCCTGATTCTCTATCTCCATCAAGATCTATGATCGAGGGGTAGACAAAGAAGCATAACTGTCGAATTTTTAGGGAGGACTTCTAGTCCTTGAATTTTTTTGAGGTGGTTCACTGCTGCTTTCCTGATTTCCGTATTTCTCCTCGTGGGGTCATTTTTTTTCTTCTTTTTTCTTCTTTTTCTTTTTTTATACCATCTTTTTTTTTCAGCATGAGCATACTTTTGGATTCTATCCAGCATGGCTTCATAATTCTTTGAAAAGTTTTTATTGAGAAAGAAGGTCAAACGATAGCTCATAAGTCCTTACTTCAGGACCAACATCGCGATGGACTCATTGAAATCTTTTACTTCCAAAATGACCGCATTGAAATGGGCCATGTACTCTCAGAGAGACTCATCCTCCTACTGCACTATAAAAAATAGGTTATCTGAATGCTTCAAGTGGAGATGGTTGCTTCCAAAATAGATTATGAAAAGCCTACTCAATTGATCAAAAAAGAAGATGGACCCAGGATGGAGTCTAAGAATCATACCCTCACAAATTTCTTGAGGATAATGGAAAAAACCATACAAAGAAGGGCATCAGGTGTGTCCTGAAGCCTCATTATATCGCGGTATCCCTCAAGATGGTCCTAAAGATCTGTGGAGCCATCAAATGGCTTAAGAAGAGGCATTTTGAACCAGAACGGGATTGGTTGACTCAAGATATCAATAGAAAAAATGGAGGTGAGATGAAAATCTTTTTTTATTTTGAAGGATCTTTCCAAGCTGTACCCCTTTTAGCTTCTTCTCTAGATCTTGAAGCTTTTGTTCACAATCCATCTCCCGCAGTGGGATCCGACTGCAAGAAGTCGATTCGACTTCAGAGGAATGCTAATCTTCTTGATCTGGAAGGCACGCTTGGTGGTGCTTTTGAGGAATTGAAGCGTGGCTGATCCGTGACGTAGCTTCTTGGGGTTCTTTCAAAATCGATTTTTGCCACTGCTTCATTGCCTGTTTGAGTTGTTGCACGATGTTGGTTAGAGCCTGGACCTACTGCACCAAGAGGCTAAACTACCGAGGATCGATCATCGTCGGAGGATGGGACTGGACCATCTTCGGAGGAGCTCCGGGGGAAGATGGAGTCAGATTTTGCATCTTCTTAACTATTTTCCATAAATTTTGGATGGATGCACTCCCTCTAGTACCAATCTATTACTGCAAGACTTCAAAAGGGAGCGAAGATCCCACGCTAGACAGCTGGTTGGTTTGGATTGATCTAGATCATTGAAGAACTTACAAGAAAAATCCAAGAACCAATGGGATACCTTCCGATTTAGGATCCTCCAATGCCTAAGTCAGTTAAGGCCTTGAGAATAGATGGTAAAAAAATAGGAATTCAGAAGACAGAATGAAAGAGTTTTGGAGGAAATTCCATCTTCCTTCAGTGGAAAAGTGAAGAATTGATTTCAGTAGAGTTTTGACTCTATAAATCTTAAGCGTGAGCTTACCTAGAGCAGTACCCTACCCCCTATTTATAGAGGGGATTGCTTAGACTATTAGTTTGTTATGGTTGTTAGTTTGTTATGGCAAGTTGGATTGTAGCTGTTGATCATTTTGCCTTAGTGGCAGTCAATTACAATACAGTTGGAGGCTCGCAATCAGGCGGAAGCGCAGTTGGCGCATAACTGACTTTTGACATGTGTCAAGATCGATAAAACACTAATACAGATTATGATGAGGTCGGTGTTTTATTGATCTTCCACTATTAATGCTGCATATTCTGCTCAGGTATCATGCAGATCGATGAAAACCCAATATGCAGATTCTGAGCTGCTATTTGCCTTCAGTCTGATAGAATACTGATCTGATTTTGTGACTTGCTGGAAAGTTGGCTGGATGCCGATCTTCGGCCAAATGTGGCTTATAAGCTAGGAACGGTAGTTCACCGACCTGGGTTTTATGTAGTCGGTATATTACCGATCTCATCTCGATCACTAATGTTATGACTTGTTAGGAAACGACCACAATTTTAGGTCGGTATTTTACCGACATTGGATCAATAATTGTCGTTTCTATGTTATCTGAGATGGTGGTCCTTCTAATAGTGCCATGTGTCTAGCAGGGACTATCCATACCAATAAAGGTGCAGATGAATAACTTTCACAAAAATTATTTGGTACAAATTCATTAATCGGGTTAAATTTATTTTTTTAAAATATTTTGCTTACTTTGAAGCTAAAGTTGCTATCACTCAAATTTTATAAACCAAATGTTATCCGAAAGATACAAACACTGCTGAAATTTTTTTTGATAACATCTGCTTTAAGATTTAGCAATGGAATACTAATTAACTGCTGGGGCTAATTTTTCAAACATAATAAAGTTTGTTGTACCAATACCATCATCAATAATGGTATTCAATTTATACCTAATAACATTGGATATAAGATGGTTAGTTTTGCTTCGTTCAGAAATTTATTTGATTTATAAGAAATAAATAAAGATAATTTAAAAACTATCATAATTATATCATGGTACTCGAGATTGATCATTTTTTCTATATTGATTATACCAAAAATTATCATCCTGTATTTTTATCATGGCTCTACAACTATAGTATGACTTGTACCTAAGGGTGCAATCAAGCTAAGTTGAGTTGAGTAACTCAAAGGTCGGCCTTAACATTTTAAGTTCGAATTTGGCTCAATGAAAAATAGGTAAAGCTCGAGATTGACTTGACTCGACTCGAATATGAATCGAGCCATACTTGAGCTTGAGTTCGAGCTTGAAATTGAACCTTATCTTATTAATAATATATATCTTATAAATAAAAATAATATTATTTAAAATATATATGTATTCGGATAGGCTCACGAGCTTTCAAGCCAACTATCCTGCCATTCGAGCTCGACTCGAAAAGCTGCTTGAGTTCGACTCGAATACTCGAGCTCAACTTAAACTCGATAATAATCGAGTCGAGTCGAGCTTGAGTAGCTCACGAGCAGCTTAACTCATTTGCACCCCTACTTGTACCATCAACTGTAGGTTAGGTCTATTTCTTTTAAATTTGCTTTGCATGTAAATTTAATTTGCTAGAAAACTGAGAACTAAGTTATTGTGTTAAGGCATAAAATAATTTAATAATTAAATATTAGAGGTATCTGAAATTCATGTACATTTAATTTCAATAACTTTTCAATTAGGGCTGTAAGTGGGCTAGGCCACACCACTACCCAAGCCCAGTTTGAAACTTTTTTTAGGCTTCAGGTCGGGCTTAGGCTCGAAGTTTTTAAAAAGGATAATTCTTTCTACACCGCTTGTAGTATAGAAAGTCAGAAGTGGAGTACACCGCCTCACCTGATTGGTCTATATGGTACTTTCGTGGCATGACGTGATGTATGTCACTTTTCATCCAACTAGGCATCTAAAGACATAAGAAAAATGAAGATATTTTGCCGTTCCATTACTGAGCACATTTAATGCACATCATATTCTGCTTTCCAACTTTAACATGACGAAAATGCCCTTTTCTTTTAGGATGAAGTATTTTTACTATTTGGCAGTCAGGTTGAACATTTCAAATGCCACTCTTTTCTCTCTCTTTTTTTTATTTTGTTGAGCTTCTACTTAAGCACCTAGGTGTCCAAGATTTAGTTTACAGTGAGAACTATACATTTGATTTTGTTGGCTAGCATTTAGATAATATTATTCATCCAAGTAACATATCCCATTCATCAGGTAAAATATCATCTATAGATCTTCTAATATTTTTTTTTTGTAGTTCTTTTAATACAATAGCTTCTTTGATAGTTAAATGCCTACGGATAAAATTCTATATCAAAATTATGATATCCTATAGAAATATTTTTATGATATTCTATATCAAAATTATGAAATTCTATATTAAAATTATGATATTCTATATGTAAAACACCTTCTGAAGATAGTTTTGATAATATTATAGCATAATAGATTATAAATATGATATTATACGTTAAAATTATGACATCTTATAGGTGAGCACATTCCAAATATACCTTTTAACATTTTTATGGCATTTCTATATGAAAATTATTATATCCTATAGGTAAAATATATTTCAGATATATTTTTTGATATTTTTATGATATTTTATATCAAAATTATGATATTTTATATATAAATATCTTTCAAAAGTAGTTTTAATAATATTATAATATACTAGATTATAAATATGATATTATAAATTAATATTATGACATCCAACAGATAAAATACCTCTCAAGTATATTTTTTAAATATTTTTATGATATTCAATATTAAAATTATAATATTTTATATTAAAATTATGATATTCTGTATGTAAAATATCTTTCAAAGATAATTTTAATAATATTATAGCATACTAGATTATAAATATGATATTATATATTAAAATTATAATATCTTATAGGTAAAACATCTTTAAAATATATCTTTTAATAGTTTTATGATATTTCTATGTCAAAATTATGGAATCCTACAAAAAAAATATCTCTTCGATATATTTTTTAATATTTTTATGATATTTTATATCAAAATTATAATATTTTATGCTAAAATTATGACATTCTATATGTAAAATATCTTTCAAAGATAGTTTTGATAATATTATAATATATTAGATCATAAATATGATATTATATGTTAATATTATAATATTTTATAGATAAAACATCTCTTAAATATAATTTTTTAATATTTTTATGATATCTTACGTTAAAATTATAATATTATATATTAAAATTATGATATTCTGTATATAAAATATCTTTCGAAGATAGGTTTATGATACTAGATCGTATAGGTCTATTATCTTTTTATTTTTTTAATATATATACCAAAATTATGATATTTATATTAAAATTATTAAATTCTCTAATATATAATAATATCTTTCAAAGTAATTTGATAGTAGTACTAGATCAATAAATATGATATTATATGTTAAAAATAATACATCTTGTAGGAAAAATACTTTCTAAATATATCTATCTTTGAATATTTTTTGATATTTTTTATGTCAAAATTATGGCATTTGCAGTCACTTTGTATATTTTTAATAATCTTTATTTTATAATTATCATATACGCCCAAATGATATATCTATAATGTTAAAATTATGAATATCTTATATATAAAATATCTTATCGATAGTTTTGATCTAATATTATTTATATATTATGTTATATAATATAATATTATAATTAAAATTATCCAAATATAAGTTATATAATTTGTTTTTATTTTTTGATGATTCCATACGTCAAAAGTATTATTCTTTATTAATGTTAAATTATGATATTTGTATATAATAAAATTTATTTGAAAAGATAGTATTTTATATATTAGATTATAAATAAATATTAAATATATATATTATATTAATTATACTCCTAATGATAAAATATCTTTAAATTTATATTATTTGATATATTTTTATTATATTTTGTATAATTATATCATTATTAATTTAATATGCCTAATATGATCATAAAACACCTCTAAGAAAATATTATCATTTATTGATATATTAAAATTTTGATATCCTATAAAGAAAATATTATAATATATAGATTAGATCATAATTTATGATATTATAGAATTATCCATATTATGAAAAATATAATATTTTATGTATAAATAATTAATTTTATATATAAAATATTTTTATTTAAAAGTTTATTTTTATTATATTTATTCATTTTATAATATAGATCAAAATTATTGATATAATAATATTTATATTTATTTTTTGAACTATCTCTTAAGTTGATATTAAAATATTCATTTTTATAATAATATCTTTAAAGATAATATAATTTTAATATTATAAATATACTTACATAAATATGATAATTTTATTATATAAATATTAATTTAAATATCTGTATAATAAAATATATCTTTTAAAGATAGTTTGAAATATTTTTATTAGGTATCTAGAATCATAAATATGATATTAGTATTAAATATAAATATTTTTATGGATATAAAATATTTTTAAAATTATAAATTATGATATTATGTCTATATCAAAATTATGAAATTATAGATATTATATCTTTTGATATTTTTATGACATCATATGTTAAAATTATAATATTTTATATTAAAATTATAAATAAATTTTATATATAAAATATCTTTTAAATATAGTTTTGATAATATTATAACATACTAGATCATAAATATAATATTATAGATTAATATTATGACATCATATAGCTAAAATATCTTTCAAGTATTTTTTTTGATATTTTTATGATATCCTACGTTAAAATTATAATATTTTATAATAAAATTATGACATCCTGTATATAAAATACCTTTCGAAGATAGTTTTGATAATATTATAGCATACTAGATTATAAATATGATATTATATATTAAAATTATGATATTTTATAGATAAAATATCTTTTAAATATATTTTTTAATATTTTTATAATATTTTTATGATATTTTTATATCAAAATTATGATATTCTATAAGTAAAATATCTTTAAGATATATTTTTTGATATTTTTATTACATTCTATATCAAAATTATGATATTATTTTATATTAAAATTATAACATTTTATATGCAAAATATCTTTCAAAGATAGTTTTGATAATATTATAACATATTAGATCATAAATATGATATTATATGTTAATGTTATGATATTTCGTAGATAAAATATCTCTCAAATATATTTTTTTAATATTTTTATGATATTCTACATCAAAATTATAATATTTTATATTAAAATTATGACATCCTGCATATAAAATATCTTTCGAAGATAGTTTTGATAAAATTATAGCATACAAAATCATAAATATGATATTATATATTAAAATTATACCATTTTATAGATAAAACATCTTTCAACTATATTTTTTAATATTTTTATGGCATTCTTATGTCAAAATTATGGTATCCTGCAGATAAAATATTTCTTAGATATATTTTTTGATATTTTTATGATATTCTATATTAAAGTTATGATATTCTATGTTAAAATTATGATATCTTATATATAAAATACCTTCTGAAGATAGTTTTAATAATATTATAATATATTAGATTATAAATTTTATATTATAAATTAATATTAAGACATCTTGCAGATAAAATACCTTTTAGATATATTTTTAAATCTTTTTATGATATTTTATATCAAAATTATGATATTCTATGTTAAAATTATGACATCATGTATATAAAATGCCTTCTGAAGGTAGTTTTGATATTATAGTATATTAAGTCATAAATATGATATTATATCTTAAGATTATAATATCTTGTAGGTAAAATATTTTTTAAATATATCTTTTGATATTTTTATGACATTCTTATATTAATATTATGGTATCCTATAGGTAAAATATCTCTCAGATATATTTTTTTTATATTTTTATAATATTCTATATCAAAATTATGATATTCTATATTAAAATTATAATATCTTATATATAAAAAAAAATTGAAGGTAGTTTGACAATGTTATAACATACTAGATCATAAATATGATATTATAGATTAATATTATGACATCTTTTAGCTAAAATATCTCTCAAGTATATTTTTTTTTGATATTTTTATGATATTCTATAGCAAAATTATGATATTCTATGTTAAAATTATAATATTCTATATATAAAACATCTTTCAAAGATAATTTTGATAATATTATAGCATACTAGATCATTAATATGATGTTATATTTTAAAATTATGACATCTTGTAGATAAAATATCTTCTAAATATATTTTTTGATATTTTTATTACATTTTTATGTCAAAATTATGGTATCATATAGGTAAAATACCTCTCAGATATATCTTTTAATATTTTTATGATATCTTATATCAAAATTATGGCATTCTATATTAAAATTATTACATCCTATATATAAAATATCTTTCAAAGATAGTTTTGACAATAGACAATATTTTTTGTACAATCTTCTAACTGATCAGTACATTTTTTATCAAATTTTTAATTTGTTATAGTGATATAACATGAAAAAGTGCAACATAAAATTGATTATGATCGAACACTAGAGCAGGCAGTCATAATCCGATTTTGTTTAATGTCTAATCCTAACTTTTGTTGATCATTATTATGGTATAGCAGAGTTTTACTAAAAATTATGTTCTGTTAAAAATAAATACCCATTTCCTTTTAGTTACATATATAATAATGCGGTAAAATATTTTGCTTCTATAACCTCCATAGTTAAGTTAGTTATAATCAATCTTGTCCCATTATGTAGTCCTGCACTTTGGTTCATATTCCGTGGCTACATTATTGGAGAACCTTTTTTTAATATTAAGTCATGTGGTGGAGCATCATTGAATATCAAAAAATTCAAAAACTTCAATAAGATACAAAATATTTTCAAGGAAAATATCCACTGACGTGGTGCATAATGTACCTGAACTTAAATATATTTTTTCTTTACTATCTAATAAGGACAACAAATACATATTCATTTCATCAACAACTTTATTTATAGGTGTAATTATATATAGCTTTTTCTTTTAAATATATAGGGCCATCATGATTTTCTACAAAATCTGTATAAATAGTAGAGGCAATATGCTGGATATGATCATTTTTTTTATTTTTGTAAGTAATACATCTAGAATTTTTATCCATTATGCCTCTTTTTGATGTTCTTGTAATTTGATAGTAGGTACTTTTTCATTATCAATATCTAAAATCTATTTACTAAAATTAATCAATGATATTTTAGATTCTTCGTTGATATTGTTATCCAAGAATCGCATATTCCTTTTTAGAAGAAAGATTTTGTAATGATTCCATAAATATGATCTACTTATTATTGCATTAACTATTTATGCTCTATCTCCTCCAATAACTACCGAAAGAATTATCCTGAAATCTCCTTCAAAAAGTATAATTTTGCCACCTAATAGTTTTTCTTTAGAATCTGAATATACTGTTTGTAGGATATCTTTCAAAATTTTATCAAGCACTTCAGAATAATTTCTGTTGGTGCAGAAATTGATCATCATTGAAATCAACTGGAGTGGAGGTGGATGAGGTCGCCATCGAGGATCTGCAAAACAAAATCCTGCCCGAAGCCGATGGGAGGTAGCTCCGACAGGATCCTTCGACGATCAAATCAGCTCTAGCCAACAAAAATGGAGTGCCCGGAAATGAATTCTATAGAGCTTAGAGAAGAAGAGGAGAGCTTAGATATTGGAGTTAACGTATCTGGAGGGCCCTTTTTATAGACGGAGCTTGATGGTGATAGTTGTAGCCGCATGGTGGCGGGCCGCTCGAGGTTCGGCGGAGTCAGTCCCGGGAGAAGGCACCGTCTGCAGCACCGCCTGCAACGGATTGATGGTGACAGCCATCGTCGCCTGGTAGTGGGTCGTTATCGTCTGTAGCAGACTGATGGTGATGGCTGCAGCTGTCTTGATATTGAGCCGCTCGGGATCGAACGAAGGATTGAAGAGCTTTGACGTGTACCCATTTTGGGGGAGTTCGGGCTCCCGAAGGGAATATGGATGGAGAGGGTTGCTCGGGAGGAACAATAGCTGAAGGAGCTCAGAAAGAGTTCGGCTTTCGTAGGGTTCGTCTGAATGAGGGATCCAGGAATCTGGCTGAAGGAGGTGTCTGGGAGACCAGAGTTCGACTGCTGAGGAGTTCGGTCGAGGGACCGTCGTTGAGGAGTTTGACCGAAGGGGGAGCTCGGAAGGAGTTTGGCTCAGGCCTGACCGCGAAGAGTCCGACTAGAGCTCGACCGCTGAGGAGTTTGGCCGAAGGGGGAGCTCGGAAGGAGTTCGGCTTAGGCCCGGTCGTGGAGAGTCTGACTGGAGCTCGACCGCTGAGGAGCTTCCGTGGCTACCGATTGCATTAGGCTGAGCATCGAACTGGACTTCGACAGGAGCAAAGTTTATCCCCAATAATAGTTCTCCCACTCTCGAGTTCGAAACTCGAAGAAAGGGAGTGCAGAAAAAGGCGACTGCCGAAGTCCTCTTTTGGGCTCCATGCTGGTTCAGGTTGAAGCTCGGGGGAGGTCTCATCTCCTGTAGTCGAGATTGATGTGGACGCTCAGGGGAGATCTTATCTCTTACAATCGAGTTTGCTTCGGGGGAGATCTTATCTTCCGCAGCCGAGGTCGGCCCGGACCCTCAGGGGAGATCTTATCTCCTGCAACCGAGGTTGCCTCGGGAGAGATCTTATCTCCTGTTGATCGAGGTTGATGCGGGCGCTCGGAGGAGATCTTATCTCCTACAGTCGAGGTCGGTCCAGACCCTCAGGGGAGATCTTATCTCCTACAGTCGAGGTTGCCTCGGGGAAGATTTTATCTCCTACGATCGAGCTTGCCTCGGGGGAGATCTTATCTCCTGCAGCCGAGTTTGCCTCGGAAGAGATCTTATCTCCTGCGGTCGAGGTTGATGCGGGCGCTCGGGGAGATCTTATCTCCTACAGTCGAGTTTTGCTTCAGAGGAGATCTTATCTCCCGCAGCCGAGGTCGGCCCGGATCCTCAGATGAGATCTTATCTCCTGCAGTCGAGGTTTTCTTGGGGGAGATCTTATCTTCTGCGGTCGAATTTGCCTTGGGAGAGATCTTATCTCCTACGGCTGAGGTTGATGCAAGCGCTTGGGGGAGATCTTATCTCCTACAGCCGAGGTCGGCGCGGATTCTTAGAGGAGATCTTATCTCCTACAGCCGAGGTTGCCTCGGAGGAGATCTTATCTCCTGCGGTCGAGCTTGCCTCGAGGAAGATCTTATCTCCTGCAGCCGAGTTTGCCCTGGGAGAGATCTTATCTCCTGCGACCGAGGTTGATGCGGGCGCTTGGAGGAGATCTTATCTCCTACAGCCAAGGTCGGCCCGGACCCTCAAGGAAGATCTTATCTCCTATAGCTGAGGTTGTCTTGGGGGAGATCTTATCTCCTACGGCCGAGCTTGCCTCGGAGGGATCTTATCTCCTACGGTCGAGTTTGCCTCGGGGAAGATCTTATCTCCTGTGATCGAGATTGATGCGGACGCTCGGAGGAGATCTTATCTCCTACAGCCGAGGTCGGCCCGGACCCTTAGGGGAGATCTTATCTTCTGCAGCCGAGGTTGCCTCAGGGGAGATCTTATCTCCTACGGCCGAGCTTGCCTCGGGGGAGATCTTATTTCCTACAGTCGAGTTTGCCTCGAGGGAGATTTTATCTCCTACGGCCAAGCTTGAAGATCTTTGACCTGCTCGTGTTAGGACGAGATTCTCCTCCAGTTCCTAACACGGCAACTATCGACTGCTTCATCCCTGTCACCATAGTTTTTGCACCAGGGAGTAATAATGCGGAAATGAAGCAGCTTTACTGAAGGAAGATTACTGGTAATACATCCTCAGATTTTCTGAGTTTCAAGGTTGTGGAAGCATCATCCCTCCAAGCTCCTTCAGACGATAAGTACCGGATCAGATGACCTCCACCACTTCATACGGGCCTTTTCAATTAGGGATGAATTTTTTCTGACTCTGAGGCTGAGAGACAGCGGCTCGTCGAAGCACTAAGTCTCTCACTCTGAACATCTTATTTCTAATTCTAGAGTTGTAGTACCGAGCCACCTTCCATCTGTAGGCTGCCATCCGGATGCAGGCTTCCTCCCTTTTTTCTTTCAGCAAGTCGAGGTCGACTCTGAGATCCTGAGGATTATGCTGCTCGTTGAAGCCCGTGACTCATGCAGACAGAAGCTTAAGCTCGATCGGGATAACTGCCTCCATGTCGAAGGCCAAGACAAAGGGTACTTCTCTGGTTGGCACCCTCTATATAGTTCGGTATGCCCAGAGAACGTGGTAGAGTTCATCCACCCAGGCTCCCTTTGTCTTATCGAGCCTCGCTTTGATACCTTGTAGCAGGATCCGATTGGTCACCTCAGCTTTCCCATTGGCCTATGGGTGAGCCACCGATGTGAAGCGGTGGAAGATGTTTAGTCCTTCGTAGAACTCGACGAATCTTGCCCCGACGAACTATCGTCCATTATCGGTTATAAGAATTCGGGACAGACCGAATCGGCAGACTAGCGACTTTCAGACGAAGTCCTGCACCTAGACCTCGATAATCTTTGCTAGTGGTTTGGCTTCGACCCACTTGGTAAAATAGTCGATCGCGATCAGGAGAAACTTTCGCTGCCCGAACGCCATTGGGAAGGGGCGAGTATATCCATTCCTCACTGTGCAAATGGCCAAGGTGCGCTTAGCGGAGCAAGCTCGGATGTCGGCCATCTTTGTACGCTGGCGTTCTTTTGACAACGATCACACTTTCTCACATATTCGACGAAATCGTAAAACAGGGTCGGCCAGTAGTACCCTTGCTGAAGTAGTCTTTGCGACAGGGGCCTAGCTCCTATGTGACCTCCGCAGAGTCTTTCGTGCACCTTCCACAGTACGAGGTCGGCCTTCGAAGGTCGGAGACATCTCAGCAGTGGGAGGGAGTATGACCTCTTATACAACCTGTCTTCATGTAAAACGTAACGAGAGGCCTGATTCCTGAGCTTCTTTCGGATCATGAGGAAGGATCCCCTCCCTGAGGTAAGCGACCAATGGGTTGATCCAACTTAGCTCGAATTTCATTTGTAGGATGACCTGAGGTTCTTCTGAGGTTGGGCACTTCAGAGTCTCTAAAAATACTCCTTTGGGCAGATCGGCCGGGGCTAAAGTAGCCAATTTGGAGAGAAGATTGGCTCTTGCATTTTTCGCCCTCGAAATATGTTGAACATCGAAACTATCGAAGGTCGGAGTCAAATCCCTCACTTTTTTGAGGTATCTCACCATGCTTTCCTCCCGTGCCTCGTAGCTGTCGCTAACTTGGCCGACCACCAGCTAAAAATCGCTGTAGACTTGAAGCCGATCTACTTTTAATTTCCTTGCTATCTTTAATCCGACGATCAGTGCTTTATATTCGGTCCCATTGTTGGTCGTGGGGAACTCGAAGCGCAGCACGTACTCGACGATGACTCCCTCGGGGCTAACCAGGACCAACCCCACACCAGCTCCAGCGGAGTTGGACGAACCATCCACGTGCAGAGCCCAGGAGCCTTCGGGGAGGTCGACGCTTTCTTTAGGGAGGTTCGACTGCGATAGCTCGGCTTTGTCCAAGCTCGGTCCCACTTTGGTGCCGGTCTCGGTCGGTTCAAGCTCGGCTTCGACTGGAATGGTGCATTCCAGCACAAAATCCGCCAGTATCTGGGCCTTGATCGATGACCTGGGTCGATAGTTGATGTCGAACTCCATGAGCTTGATTGCCCATTTTGTGATTCTTTCGAAAGCATCCGCTCAGTGAAGGACTGATTTTATTGGTTGGTCCGTGAGGACCGTTACGGTATGCTCCTGAAAATAAGGTCGGAGCCTCCTGATGGCAATTAGAAGAGAATAAGTTAGTTTTTTCAGTCTAGAGTACCTGATCTCTGCATCCCTCAGGATTCGACATACGTAGTAGACCGACCGCTGCGTCTTCGCTTCTTCCTTGATCAGGACTGCCGCTAGGACCACCGAGGAGATAGCTAGATACAAGAATAATTCTTTCCTGGATTCGGGCTTTGCCAGCAGTGGGGGTGAGCCGAGGTAGTTTTTAAGTTCTTCGAATGCTTGTTGGCACTCCACCATCCAGCAGAAGTTCTTTGGTCGTCTGAGAACTTGGAAGAAGGGCATGCATCGTTCGACCGATCTTGAGACGAAGCGATTCAAGAATGCCACCTTCCCGGTCAGGCGCTAAAATTTCTTGATTGTCTTCGGAGCGGTCATCTTTCGAATGGCCCAGATTTTCTTGGAATTTGCTTTGATTCCGCATCTCGACACCATGAACCTCAGAAATTTTTTGGAGGTCACGCCGAAGGCGCACTTGGTCGGGTTCAGCTTCATCTTGTGCTTCCTGAGTGCACCAAAAGTCTCTTTAAGATCGACGAGATGGTTTGTTAAAGCTCGACTTTTGATGAGCATATCATCCACGTACACCTCCATGTTGCGATCGATCTGCTTCTTGAAGAACTTATTGACCAAACGCTGGTATGTTGCCCCTGCATTTTTGAGTCCAAAAGGCATGACCCTGTAACAATAAAGACCACGATCAGTAATGAAGGCGGTCTTCTCTTCGTCCTCGGGCGCCATTCGAATCTGGTTATAACCAAAAAAAGTGTCCATGAAGGTGAGGAGCTCATGGTCCGAGGTTACATCCATCAGTTGATCAATCCTGGGTAGAGGGTAGTTATCTTTCGGACAGATCCTGTTCAACCTTTTGAAGTCAACGCACATCCTCCACTTGTTGTTTGCCTTTTTGACGAGGACCACGTTCGAGACCCAAGTCGGATAATTAACCTTCTGAATGAGCCTGACCTTGAGGAGCTTGTCCACTTCCTCAGCGATCGCTTTCTGCCTGTCCGAAGCATGGTGGCGCATATTTTCCTTCATTGGTCGATGCTTTGGATCGACGGCTAGCCGATGTTCCATGACCTCGATGTCAATCCCCGGCATGTCCACTGGGGTCCAAGCGAAGACATCTGCATTTCTTCTGAGGAAGGTGACGAGCTACTCCCGAACCTCGCCTGCCAAGTTGGAGCCGATCTGTGTGGTTCGAGTTTTCATCATTTAAGGGCACAAAGACGAGATCCTCCATAGGCTCACCCCGCTCCTCAGTAAAGTCATCGCGGACATTCAGCCCATCAACAAGGTAAGGGTCAGACCATTTTTCCTCATGTAAGGTGATAGAGTAGCAGTGCCTCGCCAGAGTCTGGTCTCTCCTGACCTCTCCGACCCCGCAACTCATCGGAAACTTCATCTTCAAATAATAGATTGACACCACCGTCCGAAGTGCATTTAGAACAGATCGGCATAGGATGGTGTTATAAGTGGATGGAATCCTCACGACTAGGAAATCGACTCGCGCTTTGGCCAGTTTTGGGTGTTGCCCCACCACCACAGCCAAAGTTATTATGCCTTCGATTGGGACGGTGTTGCCAGTGAATCCTACAAGTAGGAAATTCATAGGCCCCAAACGGTCATTGGGTAAGGACATTTTTGAGAAGGCGTCACAAAACAATATGTCGGCCGAGCTTCCATTATCCATCAAAATGCGGCATACATCGTAGTCAGCAATGTTCAAAAAAATTATAATTGCGTCATTGTGCGAAAATTGGATTCTCTGACCGTCTGCCTCGATAAAGGCCATGGGTTCCGCGATCCTCCGCCTCTTCACCGGTCCCTCGAATCCGCTGGCCTCCTCTTGTTGAAGTTCCTCCGAGATAGTATTGATGATACCAAGAGGCGATCGATCTTACTGATTCTCCTCACTTGATGGTAATGCCCTCAACCGACCCTCCCGCTCTTTAGGCTATCTCTATAGGAATCGATCAAGTCTACCTCATCTGACGAGCTTTTCGATCTCATCCTGGAGTTGGACACACTCCTCAGTGTCGTGGCCATGGTCACGATGATAGAGACAGAACTTATTGGGATCGCGCTTGCTGGGGTGGAAACACATCCTTTTCGACCTCGGAAGTTGTTCCCTGATTTTCATCAGCATTTGGATCTTCAGAGCGTTAAGGGGGCGTAGTTGTGAAATCTTCGTCGAAAAGAACTTCGGCATTGGGGAGAACCTCGGCGTGCCCTTCCATCGGGGCTTCCCCACCTTAGGGTCCGAGGGGGAGTTCGGGTTCGCCTACGACCGAAAGGAGTCCGGGAGTGCGGTCGAGCTTTACTCTGCTTTCCTTCTTCAGTGGGTCTGCCCGGCCCGCCGACTCGCCGCTTGCCACTGGCTTCATCGTTCTTGGCCTTGAAGGCCTCCTTTGCTCGGGCATATCCTTCGGCCCGAGCTAGCATGTCAGTAAAATCCCTGGGATACTTCTTTTCCAAGGAGAACAGCAAGTCATTCTTCTGAAGGCCGCTCTTGAGGGCGGCCATGGCGACTGATTGGTCCAAGTTCTGGACTTTCAATACGGCAGCGTTAAACCGAATGACATAAGTCCGGATGGGTTCCCCCTCCTTTTGTCTGATGGCCATCAAGAAATCCGAACCTCAGCACGACCGTCTACTACTGACGAAGTGGGCTGCGAACTGTTGACTCATCTGATCAAACGATAAGATGGTACTCAGCTTGAGCACCGAGTACCAGTTTCTGGCAGCTTCCTTAAGGGTAGAGGGGAAAGCCCAGCACAAGATAGCATCTGATGCGCCATGGAGCAACATTGTTGTCCGAAAGACTTCCAAGTGGTCGACCGGATCGGTGGTTCCATCATAACTCTCGAACTACAGGAGCTTGAAGTTCGGCGGGATCGGTTCCTGCATGATTTTCTACGAAAAAGAAGGGTCAGTGCAAACATCATTACCACATGAGGAGAGAGTGTGATGAAGTTCTTTGATTTGTCGACTCATTTCTAAGAGCCTTTGATCCAAGAGATCTTCTCGATCTCTGATCTCTAAGATTTTCTGATAGAATGGATCGAAGCTTCACCCTTGGTCGAGCCATGGTCCGAGCAAGGGCTCTCCCTCCTTTGCCTCCTCCTTTCGGGGATCGGAGATCGGGCAGCCTAAGTCGATCGCTCATGGACCGGACCACACGACTCTGGAGAATCTCGTGCCGGTTGAGCTGGTACTGGGGCCTGCTGGTGCATGGCCTGCACCGCCTCCGTGAGACCATGAACCTGCTGGATGAGCAGGTTGAACTGCTCCACATCCACCGCGGTTATAGATGGAACCTGGGTCGCTGGAGATGGAGCGAGAGCGGACGGATCTGAACGGGATCGGGCTGCGGAGGTCGTCGATCGCCGGGCTAAAGCTTTTCTGGGGGGCATTTTTCCTCGGGAAGGAATTCTAGAGAGGAAGGAGAGAGATCTCCAGAGAGGGGAGAGAGAAATCATCGCCGAGCACTCCTTTAAGAACAAGAAAACTTCGGAGGTTCAGAGCACTCCTTCTAGCGCCAATCTGTTGGTGCAGAAACTGATCATCATCGAAATCAGCTGGAGTGGAGGTGGATGAGGTCGCCACCGGGGACCTACAAAATAAAGTTCCGTTCGGAGTCGATGGGGGTTGGCTCCGACAGGATCCTTCGATGATCAAGTCAGCTCTGGCCAATAGAAATGGAGTGCTCGAAAATGAGTTCCGCAGAGCTTAGAGAAGAAGAGGAGAGCTTAGAGATTGGAGTTAGTGTATCTGGAGGGTCCTTTTTATAAGTGGAGCTTGATGGTGACAGCTATAGCCATGTGGTGGTGGGCCGCTCGAGGTTCGATGGAGTCAGTCCCGGGGGAAGGCGCAGTCTACAGCGCCGCCTGTAACGGATTGATGGTGACAGCCATCACCGTCTGGTAGCAGGTCGCTGTCGCCTGTAGCGGATTGATGGTGATGGCTGCAGCTGTTTTGATACTGAGCCGCTCGGAGCTGAACGAAGGGTTGAAGAGCTTTGACATGTACTCATTTCGAAGAAGTTCGGACTTCTGAAGGGAATATGGCTGGAGAGGGCCGTCCGAAAGAAACAATAGCTGAAGGAGCCCAGAAGGAGTTTGGCTTCCATAGGGTTCGTCTGAATGAGGGATCCAAGAATCCGGCTGAAGGAGGTGTTTAGGAGACTAGAGTTCGGCTGCTGAGGAGTTCGGCCGAGAGACTGTCGCTGAGGAGTTCGGCCGAAGGGGGAACTCGAAAGGAGTTCGGCTCAGGCCCGACTGTGGAGAGTCCGATTGGAGCTCGGCTGCTGAGGAGTTCGACCGAAGGGGAAGCTCGGAAGGAGTTCGGCTCAGGCCCAACCATGGAGAGTCCGACTGGAGCTCGTCCGTTGAGGAGCTCCCGTGGCTATCGGTTGCGTTAGGCTGAGCATCAAACTAGATTTCGATGGGAGTGGGGTTTATCCCCAATAATTTCTATGATTCATAAGAGCTTCATCCCAAACTATTAAACTTGTAAATTCAATTAGCTTTACAAGCTAAATATCTTTTTTAATTTCACAGGTTGAACACTTATTAACATTAATTTATATTTTAAATTTTGAATGTGTAGTTCGTCTATCAGGTAATAAAAGAGATTCTATTTCTAAAGAGGCAACAATTAAAACAAATTTTCCTTCTGATCATAATTTTGAAATAATTGTTTGCTAAAGATAAGTTTTGCCTGTTCCTTCATTCCCATATACAAAAAAAGAAGCCATCCTTATTTTCATTCACAACGTCCAATACTGAATCATAAATAAGTTTTTTTGTTCTTTATTAATTTTGTGAATAATCTCATATGTTCCTCTTGCAGTTCGTGGACATCATCAAGCTTTTTCCTCAACAATCTGTTGTTTAATTCCTCTGTTATTACTTTATTAAGTATAGAAAGATTATAATCAAAAAGAAAATAAAAATTTTTATCGAACAATTTCTCCTATTCAAAAAGAACATGATTCTTCTACTGTGATTCTGAAATTTGTAAATTGAAAAGATCCAATATACTTTTTAATCTATGAATTATATCATCCATAAAATTTTTTCAATGCATTTTCAATAACTTGTTTGGATCAGCTACTTCACAATAAACAATCAAAGTAACGAAAAACTATCTTAATTCCACTAACGTTGTCCAATGAGAAGCTATATCTAATGCTTTATTTCATTCTTCATTATTGCCTAATAAACTAAGTGTATTACATGTTGACTAAAATATAGAATGAATAATACCATTCACTATTTTGATTTCATTATGATTTCTAACTCCTTTCACTACTATTAAAAGCATTCTTAAATAACATAATTTCTCTACACTAGATGAATATAAGCTATCATGCCAATCTGATTATTCTATTTTCTTTTCATTCAAATTTTATCTCTAGAATTCCACATCCACTTTGTGGGAAATTCTATATAGGTAAGCTGCCAAGCATCCTTAAATATTTTATTGGCCTGCATCTATTCTATAAACATTATTTCTTCTACATCTTTTCTTGCAAGAATAAATGGTAAGCTTTGATTTTCATGATGCATAACTCTTTTCATAAATGGAATATGTACGATCAATCTTTCAATGGTTGGCTCTCTAAAATGAATATCAAATTAAAATAGTCACCAAATAACTTCATATGTAGATAAATATCGATGATCAAGATATATTTTTACTTCATCAACTTATCTATATTGGTGCTCTCCGGTGCTACTGTTAAGCAATACATTCTCTATTCTTAAAATCCTTATTCTGTCCATACCCTTGTTGATATATTTAAATAAATATTTGATCATTCTTCATTAATTGCATCATTCAATATTTATATATGCTTGATAATGTATGAGTAAATCCATATTGAATGGAGCAACAAATTACCTATTATCAAGCATAACTCTACTTTTTACACCATATCGTCCATTGTCTCTTCTATTGTAAATGATAAATCCATTTTCATCGATCAAAGTTTGTTTCTAAAATTTTTGCAAAAATATTTTGAACAATATCTTTTTATCATATATGGCGATCTAGGATTGACTGATCCACATGGACTATACATCATACATTTCACAACACTTACATACCCTATTAGATCAATATTTTATCAGGCAACTCAGTATAAATTATAGAATCTATATACATTATTGTAGGATACTTATATTCAAAATCCAAACAAAGCAGGATATGAATGTGGTTAATCACATTTTTTAGACTCTACTGCATATAAACCTGCAAATGATAAAAAAACAAACATGTTAGAATATAGGTTGAAATTTGTTGGTACCTATATGTCAAATGTTACTGTTGAGAAATTGTATCCTACCTCCAACTATTTTTCCAAAATGATGTTTTTTGATAATATCCGACATCAATTCTTCGAGCTGAATTTTGAAAACTCTACTGATAATATTAGACCTATCCTCGGCTCTTTGATCAGGTATTAGATTTAAGGCTACCTGAATTTCTAACTACTAGGCATTATAGGTAAATATAATGAATAAATCAGGATATCTATGCCACCTAAAAATAGTGATAGCATCTTGAGAGTTTTGAATCATATATCTCGGGCTTTCAATAAAACTTGATGGCAGAATAATTCTTTTCTCAATTGCATTGCCACCAACATCACCTCATACCACCACATCTTTAATACCCTAATAAAATTATAATTGAATGTTTTCCTAATTTCTTCTAATAGAATCCAATCTTTTCTTTTCAATATATGCAAAAGTATCAACTATATGCTTCTGAAATAATCCTCTACCTCTTATTAATGTTTTTCCTTCATTAGGTCTTTGTTGTATTCAATAAGCATAATTTTCTCTCATAGTGACATAATGCCTAGTTACAGAACATTTAGGCACATGTTCTTTATATTTGATGTCAATTGTAAAACCATCTTAATCATATGAAAATAAAATCGAAAACTACATAGCCATAAAACTTGGATGCAAATCACTGATCTATTTTAAACCTTTAACTTTATGCTCAACAATAACATCATGTTGAAGATTTTCTTGGTTGAGATCATCGAGAATCAATCAAGCTATCTCAGAAGCTATGGGATTATAATATTGCAAACTATCTTCCTGTCATCTTTCTAACAATCTTAATTGCACCGGTAAATAATTTGATTCTTTAAAATGATCTCTAGCTATTCTGAAAGCCTTAACAATATGATTTTTAGTATTAAATAACTCAATTAATCCTTCTATAATTTCTCAATCTATATCTAAAAAACTACCATCTAGATTTAATTCTCTTATTTTGTTGTCTACTTCATCTTTAGTATCATATATATATATATATATATATATATATATATATATATATATATATATATATATATATGCAGCAAAGAATCCATTATATGATAATTCTAATCATTAATCTGAAAAACATATGGATCTGATTTATTATTGATATCATTATTGATTTTAGCACATATTGATGTAAATGCAAACATGGAGTTCTATAACCTTATATTTTTTTGAAATTTGAGGCTTTTTTTCCCTACATCCCTGTAGGGTTATGGTCGCGCAGCGGAAAGTTGGATTTCAAAATTTCTTAATGAAAATCAAAGCTATCGAAATCCTAGACATAAAATCTCCTAGTTGATTTCAATCAAAGTTGAATATAAAAAGTAGAAATAGGAAGCATACCAATTTAATTCTGATTTGGTGATGAATTACTTTCAGAAGATGGCAAGTTTTTGCCCTCTAATGGTGATCCATACAGGAACACGATCAAGGAAGCACTCCTCTTGAAACTTGATGAATTCTTCTTCAAGAATTTTTAAACCTTTCTAGGATTAAAACTCTCCTAGACCTTATCCTCTTTTTTTTTCTTTTTCTTTTATTCTCTCTATTAGTTTTCCTAATTCTCTTTCTAAGCTCTTATCTTAAAATAATAAACTTATTATCTTAATAAGAAAGACCTTGTCTTAACAATAGAAGGAAGAGAATTGCTCGGACTTCGATTCCTTGGACTCTCGGATACGAGTCCTATTTATAATGAGAAAGGAGGCACCACATAAACTAATGCATCCCAAGGCAAGGCATCCTTTTATCTGAATTATAGTGATTCAGATAAGTCCCTTCATGCAGAAGGACTCTAAGGGGTGCATGATATGTGGTTGTGGTATCAAAAAGTCATATATATGACTTTCCACTAACAAATAAGCCTTCCTTCTTCCCCATGAGGCATTAGATTAGATCCAATCCTTATTAGATAGGCGAGAGAAAGGATAAGAGGCACCAACTAGTTTTCTTTAAGTAGAAGAACTCTTGGCGCCATATTTGAATTTTTCTCGCATCTTTTCGGAGAATAAATTAACTCTATGCCATCCAAAGGGCATGGACATGATAAGGTCTATCCAATAGGCATGGAAGGAGAGAGAGAAGGTCAGAGAACCAAAGCAAAAGGACTCCAAGTCATTTTCCATGCCTAAATAACATCCATGCCCACTTATTTGTGGTACCAACCATAAAGAAGAGTTTCAAGCCTTTGGAACTCAACTTCTAGGCATGAGATAAGGCTAGGAGGCACCAACTCTTGGCTACCCTTTTATGGCTTAACCTAATCTAAGTTCAACTTAAATATGTTATCTATTTAGACAAGGTTTCAAACCAAATCCAATTTGATTAAGAGTTGGGTCAGCCAATATGTACTAGCATGCCAATTAGTAATCCAATTAGAATCTATTGATTCTAATAAAATTCAAATAAATTTTTAGATCAATTTTTTAATGTGTATGATCCATTAGATTCCATATATAGCCAGCAGTAAGTCCAGGTGTATGTTGACCTAGTTTGATTAGAATCTTTCTAATCGATTTAGGTCAAATACATATCAACCCAAGTTAACCAATTAGAACTCTTAATTAATTCATGACTTAAACTCATTAATTTATGAGAACCTATAAGACAAGATTGATGTCTCGTAATGTATCATGCCTACTCAGAAGATGTAAAATTTGATAAAAATACCAAATACACTCTTCAGTGGTAAGTTACCATGTAATTCATTTCTTCGATCATTTTGCATTTCGAATATATTTATGAGTATGAAATTATGTCAAAATTAATTACATATTTATATTGATTATCTATCAATAAATGATGATTCTAATGAAAAAACATTAGAAATGCTTTCTAATTTTTATCCTATTTTGATCAAAGACTTCCTGAGTCATCTTGAGATGAAAATTACATAAGATGATATCTTCTCTTACTATGAGTGATTGATTTCTTATTGACCAACTCACAACCTTCATATACATTCTACCATATCCAAAATATTTCATACATGACTTAGTCATGAATTAGTATGAACCAAAACATGGATTCATGTGTACAAGATATCATAGTGATCTCAGGTCTAAAAATTACTTGCACAACTTTCACTAGAGAACTATATTTTAATATGTAAGTAAGACTCTATAAGATGTTCTTCTTGTAGATCAATTTAGTGAACTTATTCTCTAATAAATATCCATATCTTTTTATTAGTATCTCCATACAAGTGATTATGAGATCAACCATCCTTTTTGTTGAGTATACACAGGATATGCCAGTCTTATCGAAATTATTGATCCCTGATTCAATGATCCAATGACTGAAAATATTTTAGATTAGAATTTTAGAATTTTATATCTCACTGGCATGCTTTCATCATAGCCTAAAACTATGTCCTAGTCTATAAAATTTATCATAATCTTAAAGAGAGATAAGATATAGCAAATGATGAAACAAGATGCCTCATGCCATTACATGAGTTGAAAAATAATATAGAAAGGTTTCTATCACATCAACTATGTGATTGGCTTGCAGGGCACTACTCTTTCAATCTCTCACTTGCACTAAAGCCAATCACCTTTTACATTTAACAGCCATACAATCATGGTGGCGATCAAAACTACTACTCTTTCAATCTCTCACTTGCACTAAAGCCAATCACCTTTTATATTTAACAGCCATACAATCATGGTGGCGATCAAAACTGCTGTTGATACAAGGCCTTAGTGAATGTATTTGCTATATTGTTCTTAGTATCAATTCGCTCTATGATCCATCACAAATAAGGTGGAAGTACCTTAGAATATGTTTGGATTTCTGAGACTTTGGTTCCTTTCCTTGAAGAATAGCCCCAATATTAATGTTATAATAAAGTGGTATGGGGTGTATAAGCCTTGGAACCACATGCAACTCAGTGATGAACTTCTTTATCAGATGACTTCCTTAGCAGCTTCACTAACAGTAATATTTTCTACCTCAATGATTGAATCAACCATAGTCTGATGTTTGGAACTCTTTCAATTCATTGCTCTTCTAGTACTTTTCAAGTATTTGAAAATATTTTTCATTGCTTTCCAATGATCCTCTCCTGGATCAACCTGAAATCTATTAGCTATGCCTAAAGCATAAGCCACATCAGGCCTGATACATAGCATGACATATATAATAGATCCCACAGCTGAAGCATAAAGAATAGAACTCATTCTTTCTCTCTCTTTAGGTATCTTTGGAGATATTTTCTTGGAGAGATATATGTCTTGACTCATGGATAAGTAACCTCTTTAACTTTCTTCCATATTGAATCTCTTCAACACAAGGTCTATGTACTTAGATTGGGACAAGCCTAGAATCCTCTTAGATCTATCTCTATAAATCTTTATACTTAGTATATAGGATGCTTCACCCAAGTCTTTTATGAAAAACTTCTTAGATAGCCAAGCTTTGATCGTTTGCAACATGGGGATGAAGTACGTCATCTACATACAATACTAAGAAGATAATGTACTTCTATTTGTCTTCTTATATACACATGGTTCATTTATATTTTTTATGAAGCCAAAATTTTTGACCGTCTCATCAAAATGGATGTTCCAACTCCTCAATGCTTATTTTAATCCATAAATAGATTTCTTTAGCTTACATACTTGATTTACTCTTTCATTTGAGACAAATCCTTCAGGCTGCAATATATAAACTTCTTCCTCAAGATACCCATTAAGAAAGATAGTTTTTACATTTATTTGTCATATTCCATAATCATAATATACAGCTATAACAAGCATTATCCAAATGAACTTGAACATTGCTACTAGCGAAAAAGTTTCATCAAAGTTAGTTGCTTGTCTTTGTCTGAAACCTTTTGCCAGTAGCCTAGTCTTGTAGATTTCTACTTGACCATCTACTTTAATCTTTTTCTTGAAGATCTATTTGCATCCTTTTGGAGCAATACCCTCAAGTGTATCAACCAAAGGCTATACTTAGTTGGAGTATATAGAGTCCATCTCAAATTTCGTGGCTTTAAGATATTTGTCAAAGACTCTATTTGGCTAAGCATTTAGAGAACTAGAAAGCTCCAAAAGCACTTTTAGGTGGTACAGTAATATTTCATAAAAAATCAAAAAGCTATTTTGGCTTTGCTAGAAAGCTAAAATGATCTACTTAGAAAAAGCTCTATTTTAAAGCTTTCCATAAAAGTACTTTCTAGTTTAAATATTTTTTTCAATGACTGAAATACTCACTAACAAATCTTATAATTATATATTATATTATTATAAATATAATATAATATAATAATAAATTAATATTATGATATATTATAAAGATATAATATAACCCATTATAGCATTATTATATTATATTATAATTTATTATTAGATTATATTATAATCTATTATATTATATTACATTATATATTACATCATAATTATAATAATATTATAGTATAGTATATTATATTATATGATAATAATATTATACAATAAATAATATTTATGTTATAAATATATAATATAATCTATTATAATATAATTATTACATTATATTATATTATAATCTATTATTAGATTAGATTATAAATAATATATTATATTACATTATAAATTATATTATAATTATAATAATATTATATTATACTCTAATATATAATATAATATAATATTATATTATATTATATTTACTATACAATACTATGCAATATCTTTTATTTTTATTTTATCATATCAAAAGTACTTTTTTATTTTAGTTATGAAGTATATGTTAAAATTCTAAAGTACTTTATAAATGTGGTTACCAAACAGCAAGCGATTTTTTGTAAAATCTCTACTTTCAAAGTTCTACTTCTCAAAAGCTTTACTTTCAAAAGTTTTAAAAGCTCTGCTACCAATAGCATTTCTAAATATGGCCAAAGTCACTACTTTTGACATTTTCTAAATAGGTCAAAGAATCATCATCCTTAATGATCTGTGTTTCATTATCATTCCAATGACAAACCTATATCTTAAAGGTGCATTTCACACTCTTGTGATCTTCAGAGAGGAGGTGTATGTTATGGATATACTCCATTATTGGGTATTAATTAATGGTTGAGGAGTCCACAGGTTGATGAGGATTAGTTTGTAGATCTTAAACTTTTCCAAGTTCAATTATCCTTCCATTATCCCTATCTTGGATAAATTTATTTTTCAAGAAAGTAGCATATATGTTAATAAACATCTTTTGTTCAGTAGGATGATAAAAGTAGTATCCAATACTCTCCTAAGGATAATCTATAAATCTATACTTGTTTGACTTAGCACTTAGTTTATGTCCAAAAATATTTTTAATATAAGTAGAACAATCCCAAATCTTAAGATGTTTAAGATTGAATTTTCTATCTTTCCATATCTCAAATGGAGTGCTAGTTACAAACTTGGAAGGTACCTTGTTTAATATATAAGTAGTAATTTTTAGAGCATATCCCCAGAATAAGATAGGAAGATCAGTGAAGTACATCATGGACCATACCATATCTAATAAAGTGAAATTCCTCCTTTCCACTATACCATTTAATTATGATATGTAAGGAGGTGTCTTTTTAGAGTAAATACTATTTTCCTTAAGATGATCAAGAAATTCATTGAATAAGTATTTTCTTCCTCGATTAGATTGAAAAACTTTAATATTTTTTCTAGTTTATTTCTTGATCATTCTTTGATACTCCTTAAACTTATCAAAGGCTTCAAATTTATATTTTATTAGATACACATATCCAAATCTTAATAAATTATCAGTAAAGGAAAAAGAGTATCCTTCTCTGGCTTGAGTTGTCATTGGTACACATACATCTGAATGTACAAGACCTAATAATTGACTTACCCTTTTCCCACATATAGGAAATGGAGTTTTGATCATTTTTTCCATGAGACAAGATTCACAAGTTTCATATAATTTAAAATTATAAGGATTAAAGAACTTGTTTTATATAACTTGTTTATCCTTATAACTCCCTAATATGACCAAGATGATAGTGCTAGAGAAAGGTGACATTCACATCTTCTCTCTTTTTTTTCTTATTTTCTTCGATAAGAAAGACATTATCATTAAGCAAAAGAATAAAAAGACCATTATCCACATATGCATTTCCAAAGAATTCATTAAAATGAAAAATAGAATAACTATTGCTCTTTGCCTTTATTTCATATCCATGTTGTAATAACAAGGAAACATAAATAATATTTTTAATGACATTCGGCATATAATAATAATCTTTTAATTCCAGTATCTTATCCAAGGCAATAAAAACCAGTTTGTGCCTGAATGGACTCCCCACTTGCACCACAAAGCTTGAAGTCATCCTTATTCAAGTTTCTAATTTCCTATAGTCCCTGTAATGATTTATATATATGAGAACTATATGCGGTATCTAATACCCCAGAATCAGAAGCTAAAGTGCTCAATAAAAAGTATGTATCATATACAAACCTTTTGATGCTATACTTGCATCATGCTTCTCATTTACAAGAAAACTCTTACAATTTCTCTTCTAGCATCCCTACTTGCCACAATGAAAATCGGTACCATTTATGAAATCCTTTTTTGCCTTCTTCCTCTTCTAAATGCTACTCTTAGGGTTCATCTTTCTCTTAGAACCCTTCTTCCCTGCTTTATGTTTCTTCTTATTAACTAGAAGAAGAGGAGCTTTTTCTAATTTGAAATGACTCTTAGCTATCTTAAGCATGTTAAGCAGCTCTGGCAGGATGGTATTCAATTTGTTCATATAGTAATTTAGGACAAATTGGAAGGAGTTAAGGAGTGATTGTAGGATCAAATCCTGATTAAGCTCTGCATCCATGACAATTCCTAATTGACCTAATCGAGAGATTAAGTCAATTAACTTGAGAACATGGGCTTGCATGGATGTGCCCTTGCTCATTATGGAACGAAATAACTACTTCGATATCTCATATCGAGTAGTCCCACTTTGCTCTCCATATAACTCTTTGAGATTGAGTAATATATGTTAGAAATTTGGTACCATTTATTACAGTAAAAAAAATAAAAATAAAATATAATTAAGTACGTGGACTAAATTAAAATCTACCTCCATGGAACATGCAAAGACTTCACTATAAGAAAAGAACAAGTATAAGAGAAGATCCTCATACTCTCCATCCTTATACACAAATGTCTCTCAACTAGAAGCTTTCACCTCTCATTTCTTACAAAAGCTCTCTCTCTAGGAGACCTCCTGAAACGATCGCTATCCATTATCTAGCAGTCTACCTAAAGCCTCCTGCTTTAGCTCTCTATTGATGTCCCTTAGAATCTGCAGCCTACTGCTCACCTCGCCTCTACTGCATCTCAGGGATCTATCGAATCACAGGTCTCTTGACTACAACTGCTACCACCAAATACATCTGTTTACTGCCCACAGGCCTTTTGAAAGGCCTGAGACCGAGTTCCACATGGAAATAGAGTTGAATCAGGATTCAAATCAACCCCTAAATCATCAGATCATGCCTGCAACGTCTCCTGGCCATCGAATCACACATCCATGTGATAAACAACATCATAGACCATGAGAAATGTAGGAAAATAATGCCCAGTCCATGATGGACCATGAGAAATGCACGAGAAATGGGTGTCTAGACCATGCATGGACCACCGATCCATGGTGCTCCACGTGAAGTGGGCTACATGCACACTAGACTGCCTTCGCACGTGCCCACTAGGCCATGCTCGCGTCCAGTCCACGTGTGCTCCCATGCGCTCGCACACAGCAGGCTGCCCTCGTGCTAGCCCATGCCCACGTGCGACTACACGCTAGTCCCTCCCGCATGCTGGTCCACGACTTTGCATGCCTGTGGGCTGGGCCTGGCCTATTGCAGGCTAGTTCTTCACTCTAGGCTATTTTTCAGACTTCTCCATGCTGTGGTTTTATCTATGGATCGAATTTCATGATGTTATTCCTAACAATCTCCATCTTGACTCGTCATTTGGCCTCCTCCTAACTTTAAGAGCTTTTTGGATGATCTCACTCCCATGTCTTGGGGTATACACCTGCTAGTTATAGATAGACAAATATAGGAGTCGAGCCAAACTGCTCGATCCCATCTTCATCATCTGCTATGCTTCTCCTGATCTGAGACCTGCTTGGGATAGTCTTCTATAGTAATAAGAACTTTACTTTGTGATGTTGCATGTCATCCTCTCAAGTCTTACATCTTGTGCCCGATCTACCTACATCTGGACCTTCATCTCGCACTGGACTTCCACTGGCTTCGGAAGCTCCACTTTGCACTGAACTTTCTGCTAGATAATAATATTCTCTCATCCTCTTCTTTTCCTCCAAAATAACTCTATCATCATACAAGATCTTTAGAATTCCATCGCCAACTACCTACTTGTAGCCATTTGAATCCAATCTTCTCAGTGAAATAAGATTCCATCCAAAATTGGATATGTATTGAACCTCTCCCAATTTTCTCACTGCACCATCATTGTATATCTTCTAGTTGATCATTCTGATGTCTTTGATTGCACAGCTCGATCCATCCGATAAATGAATAGTACCCTCACTATTCTCTAGAAAGTCAAATAGCTCCTCTTTATAATAAATATAATGGGTGCATGTAGAATCTAAAATTCACTATTGAAAAGAAGTTGATACCTCATCAAATATTAACAGGCCATCATTCTCTGACTCGCTACTGATCGTCGCTATAGTAGCCCTCATCTGATCTTTGAATTGAGAGCAATCTCTAATATGATGCGCCAACTCATCATACCAGTAACACCTGATCTTACTAGAATTCCTTATCTTGGACCGGAATCATTTTTTTCGTGATCCCATGTTGCTTCATCTTCTATCACCATCACCTCTAGACATCATCAAAGTTGAGTTACCATCTGAACTCGAGACTTAATTTTTCTACTTGAGAACCTCATTCTGAAATAGTGCAGAAGTCACCTTTTTCATCTTAATGATGCTTTTTTTTACTGAAAGAGCAGTCACCAAAGACTTAAAAGAGGAAGAAAGTAATGATAGCAAGACCAATGCCCTAGTTTTCTTCTTAATCCTTTTGCTAATACTGAGAAGGTCGGCGAGAATCTTCTGAAAGTTGTTAAGATACTCCTACACGCTCAGCCCCTCAGTCATCTATAGCTAGTAGAACTACTTTCATAGGAACAGTGCATTTATGAGTGATTTCGCCATATATATCTTCTCGAGCTTCAACCACATCACCATCGAAAAAATCTCGTCTGGCACATAGATTACTACGTCATCTGCTAGGTACAAGCGGATCATACTGGCCATCTATATCTAGAGCCATCTCCATTAATTCTTCACCTACATGGTAGCCGGCATCTCTTTATATAAGATAGCATCGATCAACCCTTATAAGATACACACGTCCTTCATCCTTGCTTGCCATAAGAAGAAATTACTCTTTCCACCATATCGATTGATTTTCATCTTAATCGAGCCTGATTTCTCCATCTTCAATCTTGATCACCATTATCACAAACTACGCTCTAGTATTGTTTAGCTCTGATACAAATTATTAAAAATATGGTACCACTTATTGCAGCAGAAAGAATGAAGAAATAAAAATAAGATATAATCAACTACGTGAACTAGACCAAAATCTACCTTTATGGAAAATGCAAAAGCTTTACTATGAGAAAAGAACAAGTACAAGATGAGATCCTTACACTCTCCATCCTTATACATAAATCTCTCTCAACTAGAAGTTTTTACCTCTCATCCTTTACAAAAGATCTCTCTCTAGGAGACCTCCTGAAATGACCGTTATCCACTGCCTGATAGTCTTCCTAAAGCCTTCTGCTTCAGCTCTCTGCTGACACCCTTCAAGATCTATAGCCTACTACTCACCTCGCCTCTACTACTTCTCAGGGATTTGCCGAACAACGATCTCTTGGCTACAACTGCTACCACTAGATACATCCATCTACTGCCTACAGGCCTTTTTAAAGGCCTAAGATCGAGTCCCATATGGAAATAGAGTTGAATCAGGACTCAAATCAGCCCCTAAACCGTCAGATCATGCCCACAACCTCCCAGCCATCGGATCGTGCATCCATGTGATGAACAACATCGTAGACTGCCTATAAACCATGAGAAATGTGGAAAAATGGTGCTTGGTCCATGATGGACCATGAGAAATGCATGGGAAATAGGCACATGGGTGCGTGGACCATGCATGGACCATCGATCCACGGTGCTCTACATGAAGCACACCATGCGTGCTCTAGGCTACCTTCATGTGTGCCCACTGGGCCACACTCACGGCCGGTTTGCATGTGCCCGTGCACCCATGTAGGCCCATGCCCTCGTGCGACCGCACGCTGGTCTACACCTTTGTGCACCTATGGGCTGGGCTTGGCATACTATGGGCTACTTCTTCACTTTGGGCTATTTTTTGGGCTTCTCTATACTGTGGTTTCATCTATGGGTCAAATTTTGAGGCGTTAGTCCTAATAATATAGACTGAGGATCCATATCTTTATGTTGCCTCGGCAATTTATTGTTCATCGAATCCAATATAATGCACTTAACAGTCAAGTTGTCATTTTGCCACATTCTAAATGTGTCCCTTTCTTCTTTCATAGCATCCTCTCCGATCGACTCTGGATCAGGAATGTCAAGGATATAGGAGACTTTCTCCTATGTGAGATTTATCCTCAAATTTCTCAACCAATCCATATAATTAGGATCGGTCAATTTACTGGAATCTAAAATTCAACACAATGATAGTGAAGATGCTATTTAATATAGTATTAATTTGCATCAATAAAAAATAATGTATAAGCAAACTAATCATGATGACACTCACAATTAGACGAGGATTTATGTCTAATTGTGTCTCCCACTTTTATCGGATACCATAGCCCTCTCTTATGGTAAACGAGAAAACCTAATCAGGTTTTTTAATGAAGTTGGGATTGAGATCCCAATTCCTGATAGAAGCCTTATGGTTGTATAACAAACCTCTATGAGTTTAAAGATAGAAAACTCTTTCCAATTACATCCCATGCAACTCTCAACAATATTTTTGCCTTTAAAATAATTATAGTCTTATGATTGTATAATAAACTATAATATTTTAATTAAGTTAGATCCTTCATTTTCATACAGACATATTTAAATAATATTATCTTTATGGTTGCACAAAGAAGCAATATATCTAAACATGCTGTAAGCATTTCTATGAACCAAGACACTATCATATCAATCCCATAACAAGTCTTGTGGTTGCACGACAAACCTATTACGGCTCTTGACATAATATTGGCCTAACATAAAGGAAGGCTTG
Organism: Cocos nucifera; assembly: GCA_006176705.1. NCBI lineage: Eukaryota > Viridiplantae > Streptophyta > Magnoliopsida > Arecales > Arecaceae > Cocos > Cocos nucifera. The sequence continues at coordinate 647,036 of QRFJ01000036.1, read as the reverse complement.
TGTAGTGTTTTCAACATTAAGCACTCCAAATTCAAAACTAATTAACCAAATTGGTCAGATAAGTGTGAGATTGGTGGAAGGCTCCCTATGCATTCACAATAGTCCTAATTAATTAACCACCACTCTTGAACAACTTGCCTTAAACACTAATAGATCAATCAATTTCAAACTCAGTTGGTTTTTGGTTTCTATCACTATGACTTAATATAATTTTTATAAGGGCTTTTCGATCTCATGCACATCCTAACTTAACATCATACTGTATTATACATACAAATGATTGCATTCATAATGAATCATAATAACATGATCATTTATATAACATCATATATAATATTTTGAATATGAAATTCATATACTAAATCATAATCACATGATCATATATAAGACATTAAATATAACTAATCCCTAATGTAATACATAATCATTATAATGATCTTTGATTGCATCAATAAGGATCACTTTGATACCACTATAGGGTTACAATGGAGCAGTGGAAGGTTGGATTTCAAAAATTTCTTAATGAAAACTATAGCTACCAAAACCTTAAATCCAAGATCATCTTATTGATTTCAATCAAAGTTAAATATAAAAAGTAGAAATACAAAGCATACCAATTTAATTGTGATTTGGTAATGAATTACTTCCATAAGGTGCTCAAGTATTCGCCTTCCAACGGTGATCTATATAGAAACATGATTAAGAAAGCACTTCTCTTGAAATCTTAGTTGTTGAATTCTTCTTCAAGAATTCTCTAATCTTTCTAGGATTTAAACTCTCCCAGACCTTCTTCTTTTTTTCTCTCTTGTATTCTCTCTATTAGTCTTTTCTAATTCTTTTTCTAATCTCTAATTTTAAAATAGTGGACTTCTTATCTTAATAAGAAAGACCTTGTCTTAACAAGAGAAACAAGAGAATTGCTCAAACTTTGATTCCTTGGACTCTCAGATATGAGTTCTATTTATAATGAGAGATGAGGCGCCACATAAACTAATGCATCCTAAGATAAGACATCCCTCTATATGAATTACGATGATTTAGATAAGTCCCTTCATGCAGAAGGACTTCTAGGGCGCATGATATGTGGTTTTGGCATCAGAAAGTCATATATACGACTTGCCACTAACAAATAAGCCTTGCTTCTTCCCCATAAGGTGTTGGATCAGATCCAATCCTTATCAGATGGATGAGAGAAGGGATAAGGAGATGCCAACCAGTTTTCTTTAAGTAGAAGGACTCTTGGCACCATATATGAATTTTTCTCACATCTCTTCGAAGAATAAATTAACTTCACACCATCCAAGGAGCATGGACATGATAAGGTTTATCCAATAGATATGGAAGGAGAGAGAAAAAGGGTCAAAGAACCAAAGCAGGACTCCAAGTCCTTCACCATGCCTAAACAACATATGCGCCCACTTATTTGTGGCACCAACCATAAGGAAGAGTTTCAAGCCTTTGGAACTCTACTTTTAGGCATGAGATAAGGCTAAGAGATGCCAACTCTTAGCTACCCCTTTATAACTTAACCTAATCTAAGTCTAACTTAAATATATTAGCTTCTTAGATAAGATTTCGAACCAAATCCAATTTGGTTAAGAGTTGGATCAGCCAACATATGCTAGCATGCCAATTAGCAACTCAATTAGGATCCATTGATCCTAATGAAATTTAAATAAATTTTTGAATCAATTTCTTAATGTATGTGATCCATTGAATTCCATATTTAGCCAGTAGTAGATCTAGATGCATGTTGACTAGTTTGATTAGAATCTTTCTAATCGATTTAGGTCAAATATATATCAACCCAAGTTAACCAATTAGAACTCTTTCTAATTGATTCATAAACTAAACTCTTTAATTTATGAAAATCTACAAGACAATATTGATGTCTAGCAATGTATCATGCCTATCTAAAAGATGTGAAATTTGATAGAAATACCAAATATATCCTTCAGTGGCAAGTAACCATGCAATTCAATCATTTGATCATCCCACATTTCGAATATATTTATGAGTATGGAATCATATCAAACTTAATTATATATTTATATTGATTATCCATCAATCAACGATGACTCTAATAATGAAACATTAGAAATGCTTTCTAATTTTCATCCTACTTTAATCAAAGACTTTTTGAGTCGTCTTGAGATAATAATTATATAGGATAACATCTCCACTTATTAGGAGTGATTAATTCCATATTGATCGACTCACAACCTTCATATATATTCTATCATATCCAAAATATTTTGTACATGACTTAGTCATGAATGAGTATGAACCAAAATATGGATTTATATGCATAAGATACCATAATGATCTCAAGTCTAAGGATCACTTGCACAACTTCCACTAGAGAATCATCTTTTGGCATGTAAGTAAGACTCCAAAAGATATTCTTCCTTTTGGATAAATTTAATGAACTCATTCTTTAATGAGTATTCATATTCTTATATTAATGTCTTTATAAATGATTGCGAGATTAACCATCTTCTCCATTAAGCATACATAGGATATGCCAGTCTTACCAAAATTATTGATCCCCGACTTAATGATCTAATGATTGAAAATATTTTAGATTAAAATTTTAGAATTTTAGATCTCATTAGCATGATCTCATTATGGTCCTAAAATCATTGTGCTAATATATGAAGTTCATCATAATCTTAAAGAGAGATAAGATGCAGCAAATGATGAAATAAGATGCCTCATGTCATTACATGAGTTAGAAGATAATATAGAAAAGTTTCTATCATATTAACTATGGGATCGGCTTGCAGGACACTAGTTTCTTTCATCAACGGCAAATCTATCATGCCACAAGCTAAAAATTGGGTTGGATGAATTTCATGATTTATGCACACGTTCTTTATACCAAAATATGGCTCTTTGGTATCTACAACAATATTTCGGTAATCCAACATTTAAAGTTTTGATGAATTTTCTTAATGATAAAAGAAATTAATAATAATTTTTATACTTTCCTATATCGAAAAAGATTCTAGTAAGAAATAGTAATTTTAAAAACTTCAATTTCTAGAAGAAAATCTATCAAAACTTCGTTGCTTACATGATTGATCATCTACTATAATCAAGATAAACATAAATTTTAATAAATAACGATACATCAAAAATACAATATACGTTTCTTATTATTTAAAAATCATTAAACTATACCTTTTTCAATTATTGGTGCAATATTTTCTTCAATAGAAATACTATTCATATTACTTCCCAATACTTCACTTTCATTGACAATATCTCAGCAAATATGAAAATCATCTATTTCCATCAATACATTCTCTTTGACATTATATACTTCCTCTTGATTATATTCTTCAAAACTTTCATATGCGATAGAATCTAAATTTCCTTCATTATTTATGTTCAAATGATAGTTTATATGTGTTGATCTAATGCTTCCACCAATTATATTCCTATGATTGTTCATGTTCAATGATCTTCGATCTCTTTGTTATCTAAGAATATTCATTCTTCTTATTCTATTTTGTCTATATGTATATCACATGGATCCATTCTACTGATCAAATACAAAAATACATGTTGTTGGTGCAGAAACTGATCGTCGTCGGAGTGGAGGCCGATGAGGTCGCCGTCGGGGATCTGCAAAACAAAGTCCCATCCAGAATCGGTGGGGGGTGGCTTCGGCAGGATCCTCCAACGGTCAAGTCAGTTTTTGGCCAACAGAAATGGAGTGCTCGGAATGAATTCCGGAGCTTAGAGAAGAAGAGGAGAGCTCAGAGAGATTAGGGGTCAGAGAGCTTAGCCTTAGCGTATCGGGAGGGTCCTTTTTATAGCGGGAGCTTGATGATGACAACTACAGCCGCATGCTGATGGGCCGCTCGAGGTTCGGCGGAGTCAGTCTCACGAGATGGTGCCGTGTGCGGTGGATTGATGGTGACAGCCATCGCCGCCTGACAGTGGGTCACTATCGCCTGCGACGGACTGATGGTGATGGCTGCAGAGCTTGCCGAATGAAGGGTTGAAGGCCTTCATCGTGTGCCCATTTCGGAGCGGTTCGGGCTCCTGAAGAGGAAGATAGGAGGGAGTTCGGCTCCCATAGGCGTCTGGCTGGAGGTATGCAGTTAAGGCTCGTCCGCTGAAGAGTTCGGCCGCTGAGAATCCGAAGCTCGGTCGTTTGAGAGTTCGACCGGCTGTTGGACTTCGGCTGAGGCTTGGACGCTTGAGAGTTCGGTAGGAGCTCGATCGATCGAAGTTCGGCGAGGACGACCGTGAGGAGTTCGGTCGAGTGATGACTGCTTGAGGAGTTTGGCCTAGGGGGCGACCGCTGAGGAGTTCGACCGAGGGGGCGGCCGCTGAGGGAGTTCGACCGAGGGGCGACCGCTTGGGAAGTTCGGCCGAGGGGGCGACCGCTGAGGAGTTCGGCCGAGGGGCGACCGCTTGGGGAGTTCGACCGGCTGGAGGGGTTCGGTCTTGACGCTGGGAGCTCGGCAGCTAACTAGTTCGGTCTTAACGCTGGGAGCTCGGCAGCTAACTAGTTCAGTCTTGACGTTGGGAGTCTGAAAGAAGCTCGGGCGCTGGGAGTTCGGCTGAAGTCCGTCTGTCGAAGCTCTTCTGCGGCTACTGGTTGCATTAGGCTGGGCATCGAGCTAAACTTCGACTGGAGCGGGATTTATCCTCAACACATGTTATTCAAAAAATAGCAAAAGAAAAAAAATAGTGAACATCATGATCCAAAATTGCATTACAATAGCATAACCAAAAAAGCATGAGTAATTATTCATTCACAATATATAAATAATTAAATATTTAAATCATTGATTATTTAGTTATCACTTGTAATGAATAAAAGAGTATAAAAAATAGCATAAATAATCAAGAAACTCAACCAAATTTTTAGTTAATCAATGTCCATATAGAATATAGATTATAATAAATATCATGTAGCTAATCGGATGAACAAATTGAGTTGAAATTGCAGTATCACTTGTAAACAACAATAAATATTTTTTAGTTAGCTATATTTTTTAAAGTATAGTATAAATCATGTTCACAATGAATTGGTCATTAATGATTAAAAAAATAATGAATATTGGGAAAATATATTTTTGATGGCAATTAGAGCATTAGGTTGCTCGATTTTTTGATAATTATGGTATTAAGTTTCTTAATCTCCTATGACTCCAAATAACACCTTCCTCTCTCTTTTACCATCATGCTTCTTGCAATCCTTCTCCTTTTGTTTCTCCTTCTCCTCCTTTTCTTTCTTCTCATTTTTAGTTTCCTCATTCTTCTTTTTGTTTTAGTTTTTGGTTTTGGTTTTTTATTCCTTCTCTTTCATGTTGTCCCTCCTCATGTTAAGATCCTACTTATCAAATAGTAGTTTAACAGCAACAATGATAATTTAATTATAATAAATTATATTTTAAAAGATTTCCTTAAAATTACTAATTTTTTTCTCTTCTCAAACCTTCTCTCTCCTCCCCAATCCTTAATCTAACCCTCTCTTTCCTTCTCCTCACTCTATACCCATTGACCCCAAATATAACCCTAGATCTAAGCCTTCCCCCTTTCGTAACCCTCTCTACCTCTAGATCTAACGCTTAGTACCCTCCCATGGGAAAACCCCCTCTACTTTAATCAATACCCATCAATCCTACTTGAAACCCTCTCACCTTCTCCTCCACTATTCCAAGCTCCTTCATCACCACCTAAAAAAATCTTAGCACTGATTTTTGCTTGAATGTCCTATATTTAACCCTAAATCTTACCCTCCTTTTGATGTTCATCAACTCTAACCCTAGACCGAACCTTTGGTCTCCTCTCATGGCGAAACCCTCTCTTAGAAAGATCTTGGACCATGTGTGCCTATTCCTCGTTGATTCCATCCTCTCCAATGACCTAGTAAAACTCCAACTAGCTTTTTAAGAAAGTGCCTTAAATTATCCTTATTTATTCTCTTCTGGCAAAAGCTGACCTCATTAGCAGCAAAACTCTTTGCAATTGTGGCAAACCACTTGGAGGGTAGAGGGTACTGTTTGTGCGACCATTTCCTTCCCCACAGTTCGATATCTTTCTATGTGACCGACTATACCAAACCTCCTATGCAGCCGAGCTTCCTTTTACCACATATATTTTTTTACGTGACCACCCGCAAAGTAAAAAATACGATCATCGTTGACATATTTCTTTCTATGCACCTATTTGACCGCATTTTTTTTCTATGCAGCTAAGTCCATACGGACATATTTATATGGACATTTGCATAATTTTTTTAAAACATATTTTTTTTAAAAAATAACTTTTTAATTTTAAAAAAAATTATCCTAATCATACTTTCTTTCGTCCGAACTTTCTCATAGCCTTCCTATTTCTTTATTTGTGTCCACTCTTCCTCTTCTCGATGTTATGTTGCATTAGACATGGAGAGTGCAGTAACCTCCAATGTGATGATGGAAAAATGTAATGAAAGATTAAAGGCAAGAACAAAAATTAATTACCTAATGTTTAGTCGATGATCAACCCTCCCACTCAAATGATGTTTCATGAATGCTAATGACTGCCGTATACTTAGCAGCAAACTCCCGAATATATGATGAGTGTGCAAAAAATCTTAGAAAAAATGTCATAAAAATTAAACCAATATACATACATACATACATACATACATTCATATATATACATATATATACACACACATACATACATACATATATATACATATATATATACATATATATATATAGATATATACATACATATACATATACATATATATAAATATACACACACATATATACACGCCCGCCTTCCCCCGTGCCACTGAACGGCCAAACCCTCTAGAGTTCTTTCCGATCATGGTTTGTTCAATACTTTTTTTTCTTTTTTAGCTAATATCACAAACCAAATCACCAAAACACAGATATATCGTACCATTTGGCATTCCACATAACATTTTCTTTGCAAGACCTTGTAAACCTATCTGAGATAGGGAAATAGGGATCCCATTCTCTCAATCAATTAATACACTTCGTTTCTTCTTTTCTTCTATTTTTTTCCCTCTCACAAGCGGGTCGGAGCTCTCCCATTCAATCAAATGGCAGAATCATACAGAACATGCGGTACACATATGGGAACGCTTGCAGACAAGCGGCGGCATACGTGTGAAGAACATGCGGCCACTTACACACAGACCGAGGTGGACATGTGGTGGCCACGTCATGCATAACGTACACGCGGCACGCACATGGCATGGCAGACACGTCATAGACTTTGCGCAAAAACACGGTCACCAACAGCGACCAACCAGCGGGAGACCATGCGGACAACACGCGGCGTGAAGGGAACCCCGTTGAACTCAGCTTTAGCGTATCGTATGGATTACGTTTAAAAGAAAGTCGGATGGAGCGAAAAAATGGGGCAAGAGGAAACAGGTGGTTTACCATCTTGGGTGATGTCTTGTTCAATAAATAAAATTAATCGATAATGCACCATAGCCAAGTTGTCCCCTGTCCTCAATCATCAGGTCAGTGATAACTCAAGAATTCCTTAACAAAAGCAAACTAAGATGAATCTGCTGTAATAATGTGTCAGCATTAACAGGATAAACCACATACTTGGCCTCTCTGGTTCAAATAACCAAACCATGGGTCTTAATCTCGATATATTTTTGAAGTATATACAAACTAAAATTCATCTATCGAACAATTCTACATCATTCCTGACTCAGTTTCCTGGACAGATGTTTGCAGATTTCCCAATTGAGAGCAGTCTTATGCTGATTTTATTGTCTTGGATGGAGGAAAAAGACACGAGGATACATATTTTATTAGGAATCCAAGCATGAACTGAAACAGATAGAATATCTTGCACTAAGAAAATTTCAGCCAAGATTAAATTTAACAGGATCAAGCAGATGGAGCTTCAGATCTCCGAGAGAAAGAATGTTGAAGAGGATTAAACAGATAAAACTTGACGACCCGAAATGACTTGGGTGGAGGACGGCTAAGAAGAGTTTCGAACTCCTGATGCCTGTAGATTGCAAAAGATGAGCTTCAAGCATTAGGAAAGCAAAATGAATTTTAGGACTTGGTATGATAAAGAGGCATTTTCAGGAATCATCACAATATATAACCTCAACAGGATCAGTAGGCTCAATAAATGAATCATACTCAGCAGGCGAAAAATGTGCCAAGCTAAGTGAATATCTTCAGCAAGAAAAATGCAGGTTCGTGACAGGTATGCCAAACAATGAGTCCAAATTTGGTAATTGGTGAATGTTAAGGTGTCAACCGTTACATCAGAGAGCCCTATATAGGAATGCTTGGCAAATAAGGATCTATGAAGTCAACCACAAACATGGGAAAAGGCATGGTGGTTATGGTTATGATTTTATTAGCTCATGGAGGGTTGGAATGTGTTGTATAACATGGAAAATTTAATCACCACTGGGAAGCAAATCAATAGCTGGCAGAGATAACTGGGACTGCATAAACATGCTTGAAAGGAGGAATGCCTCCCACAAAGCATCAGCAGAACTTGCTCTTAAAGTTTCAAGGGCATCACCAGGCAGAAAATAACACCGATGAACTCGTAGAGAAGTTGATAAGTCCAGTTGTCTATAACCCAGGCATGTGAGATTGTACACAGGTTGATATAGCTCATTTTAGGTTACAGACAGCATGTAAGGCATGCCAGATGAAACCATGGACTGAGAAGTTATGACAACATTCTAGTTCCTGACTAGCATTATTGGAGGTGTCAAACCTGATGAAGATACAAAAGGGCAAAAACATGACCAAATGGATATGAGTAAGAAAAAGGTGAAGAAGAACTTTCATGCTTTCAATACCAGGAGGTTGTATTCTTGGCAACTGCTTTCTTCCTCATCGTGTGACAATGCAGCGGAGGGATGAGAAGTACTAAGATGTCACGAGGACAATATTGTGGAAAACTAGGGGTTAATACTAATAGGCCAGCAAACAAAGGTGGTAACAGGTAGTGCAGTTCAATTGGTCATACCAAGGCAACCTCTTTCATGGACACCACTGCAGGTGAGAGTTCCATTAATAAATACTTTAAGAAGTTCACCCAAAAGTTGATCCTTGAAGAGACTGAGATTATGAAATATTGGCTTCCTCTTGTCTCAAACAAGAGGAGATGATTATAATATGATCATCAAGCATTATGCCTCCTTGGCAATCTCCTAAATGATAAAATAGCGAAACAACTTCCATATCCTGATTAGCCATCCATTATTTCTAACAAAAGAGACATTCATTGCACACAGAAGAGCACCAATTCTTTCACAAAGACTTGCTAAGAAAAAGAAGACAACCATGAGATGAAGATAGTTCATCAATTAAGTCAAAGCCAATCTGTCAAAGGTCTTCTCAGCATGGAAGAACTTATGTTTTTAAGAAAGAAAAATGCTTGATGACAGCTAAAAGGAGAAGAGTATAAGCATAAGTGTCATCATTCAACTCTAGTTGCTATAATTTAAATATAACTGAGGCCTAAGCATTGCAGAATTTTGTTAGCTTATAGGTTTCAGTTGATGGGTGATCAAGTTTTAAGTTGTGGTGATTCTAAGTAGTCATTTTTAACCAAATGGTAATTTGTCAGGTTCACTACTCAAGGAGGGACATCAAAGATGTAATTGTTCTTAAAGTGAGAACCTCTCCTGAAAAATGCAAATTGGAAAAAGGAAAGGGATGAAGAGAAAAGAGTTTGTATACTATCACTCTTTCATTAGTCTGGTTTATTCTGTAAGTTGTTTGATCACCATATTAGACCATGTTCTTGTTTTCTTTCCTATTTTATTTTCATCATGAAATCCATTTTACATAAGGTACAAGAAGTTTTAGGAAGATCCATATCCACCCAATGAAAATAATGACAACTATTATATGGTCCTAAACAGGATGATTAATTATTTTAAAGTTGATTGATGGCAAAGTTGTTTAATAGGAGGAGGTAAGGACCTAGCCTATAGCTTAAGTGTCCACCCAATTGCACAAGCAACCCCACAAATTGCATCATCGATCATACATATCATCATTATTTTCAACAGGTTAATGTTTTACATTCTTCAAGGCAACAATTAAGAATACTTTCATGATATATTGCACTTTTTATCTATATTCAACACATAAATGATGCAGAATACTAGCATTTTTTTTCCCTTAGCTTAGATGGTTGAGTATCTTTGCAGGGTCACTTATTTAGTTTAAGTTGTTTTTGCATTTTATAATGCAATCAACTGTTACCGAGGTACCAATCTAATAAACCTCGCCTTGCATTGGTACCCATGTTTCACATATATAAAGTAACAAGAAATGCTTCACAAATATTTGTGGGTGCTCTACAACAGCCAGCCACCTAGTAATTCTATGCTATCTGGACATTGCCTATCTGCCTAGCCAGTCATCCCAAAACTTGGGTGATTGCCCCATCATGGCCATCCAACAACAGTAGTCTAGGTGCTATAGGGTCCAGATGTTGCCTAGGCTTGCCCATAATAACATTATTTAATATAATAATTTTTCCCCTTGCTCCTTTAGTTTTTATCCTTTATTACATCTTTTATTCATCCAAAGGGTTCAAGGATTCATACATTGACTGTATATTACATCTTTTATTCATCCAAAGGGTTCATAATAACATTATTTAATATAATAATTTTCCCCTTGCTCCTTCAGTTTTTATCCTTCTATTACATCTTTTATTCATCCAAAGGGTTCAAGGATTCATACATATACATATACATGTACATGTACAATCTGGTAACTTCTAAGAGATCTAAAATCAACTTCAGGATTTTGAACGGTGATTTAATCTAATTTTAATTTAACCTGAAATAAAAGATACAATAAATTCTAAATCTGAGGATATAGGATTTAACATTAGATATGTTAAATGACAAAAAAAGATATCTTAACATAGCGTATTTTTGGTCAACACAAAAGGCTTCTACCAAATAACACAAGGGCTAGACAACAGAGAAAAGAAAGCAAGGAACAGTATTCGAGGGCACCATAGGTATATTTTCAAATTCTTTGCTAGAGATAAAAAAGGGACCGCTTGGCCAGCCATGTGGTGTTTATTTCAATTCTTATTTTTCTTGGTTTTGTTAGGAAGTCATAGGAGAAACATAATCTTTCTAATATCCTCCTAGTAATATCAGCTACATAAACCCGTGACAAGCATTTTATTTTTATCCTAAAGAAATTGTTGGCCCATCCAAGCTGCAAAAATTATATTGTGTAGCTCCATAAACTAGACAAGCTGTAGGACTTTTCCCTTAGAAATGTATTGGCAAGCTTAATAAATAATTTTTACCGGTTACCACAATTTTAGCCGAAGTCCCCGCATTAATACTGCATAATGGATATCATAAATTAGCATTTTACTGGTTTTCAATGCAGTCATATTAATTTCATTAACTTTTGTCGCTGGAAGCGACTCATGTTACCGATACAGCAGCAATTAACCACAGATTGTGCTGGAGAAATTGGCACACAATTGATATCCAAGAAAGAACTCTATTCAACAAAGGCTTGAGCATGTACTCAACATTCTTAGGCAAGAAAATCCCATCACAAGGCAAGAAAGTAAGCACCAATAAGAATCCATCATAGAACATTCTCACAAGAGAAGCTTCATGTAAAAATAAAGGAGCTCCTCGATAATGACTGCTACCAACAGATGAAAAGGGAAACGAAGGAAATATTTTAGAACTTAAAACAAGTAAAAACAACAAATATAACTAGAATTCTTGGCCACAAAATGATGGTTGGTCTGTTCATATAATTCCAATAATTCATATATCTAGCATGAGTACTTAATAGAAATGGAACCTTCGATAAAGAACTATGCCTTTATGTGTAGAAAACAAAACTAAGGGAGTTGTATCTTAAGCTGAACAACAAAATGTTGGATGCAATATTAGTACCAGCTTGGTTACCAAACGAAGAGACTTTTGGAGTTTTTCTCAGACATGTACAACAATATGATATAACCACCAGCATATATCACACTTATGGAGCCCATGATAAGCACATTCACAAAAAAAGATAAATTCAAAAGAAAACATAATATAATGAAACCAAAAAATGTGACAACAACTCTCTATCTATTAATTGAAGTGCCATCCAAACAGATAGCGATGTTTCTCTCAAAACTACAACTCGTAAACAAAAAGACAAGAAACAACACATCCAACTAACCAAAACGTCCAAACCTTAAAAAGCATGTTAATGGCTAAGAAATAAACATCAGAGCTGCAAACTATCCAGACGGCCTCTGCAGAAGGTGATAGACTTATATACATAGGAAGAACAAACCAAATGCAGAGCTCAAGTCCTACTTAAGCTTACTAACATCATACCTCTTTACCTGATTGTCACAAATTTGTTGGTTCCATGCTTGGCCCAGTAATTCTTCAAGTCAATTGGGTTAGAAAGGTTATATCCTTCCCCCGCGAGCTTCTCCAACACCTTTTTAAATGCACCTTGGCTCATCTTTCTCCCTGCAATACGTGCCCCCCGCCTCTTTGTGCTCATGGGCAGGGGGTACATCGAAATGCTCATAGTACAGCATGCAGACTGCCAACCTCCAACGCCCCACCGATAGCACTGCTGGGGCGTGCCTGTGCAAGAGCAAACTGGAGTGGGAATCCCAGAGATATCCAAGTCAATCCCATTAATAACAACATCCAAGCTCTTCCTAACATTCCTCCCCCGCGAAACCGAACCATTGCTCGTCTCGTTCCTAGTGGCGGCAGCTTTCTTGGGTTTCTTTGGTTTTGGTGCCTTAGCCTGGGCCTTCTTCTTCAAAGGTGCCTCCTTTCTACTTCCAGGATCATCCGTCAGTGGAATCTTGTCATCTTTAGGTGGCTCGGGCGGCTGCAGCATTGGGAGGGCCTGCGCTCCATGGGCATCAGACAGGACCGAGTAATTGGGATTCAGAGGCATCATGTGGACCATCTTGCTCTCCCGGTGGTGGCCCATCCAAACATCCCTCGCAAACTCCATCGGAGCAGGCGGCTCCGGCATGCCGCAGTCACGGTGGAAGAAACCCCCATTGGCGAGGAGCGGCTTCGCGGCGTTGCGCTCGGCCACCGACGACATGAGCTGCAGCCCTAAATTTCTCTTCAAGGGCTGCTCATAGTAGGCCCAATTCCGCATCCCCAGTCCCCCATTATCATCCATTAAGGCAGTGGTTGGTCGAACTACCGAAGCAAGCACAAAGGGGACCCAGAAAAGAACTATGCTTTTACCAAAATCGATCAATCCATCTACCACATTGCCTTCTTCCAGCCAAAATCTACAAAACCCATTACACCAAAAGAGTCAAAGCTCAGAGAAAAACGAAACCAAATCAAGCAAAACTGAAGGCAATTACTAAAAGGAGGCATCTTTTTTCTTTTGACACAAACCCTACCAACAAGGGGAAAAATCCAAAACGAAGAGAACAGGGGTATGGTCAGATTTTCACCAAAAGAAATCCTAAAGACGGCTTTTCTCGAATGGGAAGGGAAAGATTGAAGCTTTTAGGGTGTCAAGTTGAGATCTTTGGGTGAACGAGAGCAGATGGTTTTTAGAATCTACAAGCAAAATAAAAATATATATATATATATATAGAAATCGGGAAGGGGAAATGGAAAGATAGCAGTAAAAAATGGCTGACAAAGGGAGGACGTGAAGGGAGAATATAAAGCAAATACTTACTTTGGAAAGAGCTGGCCCTCTAGGGTTCTTGGCCGCGGTCCGATGACTGATGGAGATGGGAAAGGAGGAAAGCGGTAAGGTGGATTTCTTCCATATATGAGGCTATGAGGCTTTGCTATACGTAGACATATCTAATTTTTTATTTTTATATTTTTATAATATCTTTTTTTAATATTTTATATTTTTATATATTATTTTTTTTTTGGATCCTGGCCTTTTGGAGTTAAGAAGGTGAAGAAAGGAACGAGTCTGTCATACATCTCTCTCTTCTATGCTTATCCATTGCTTCCAAATGAGAGGTCCGTTCGTTTATCTGATTTATTTAGCATCATTCTATCGCCGGCTGAGGGATGGGAATGCCTCGCCCTAGTGTAGGCTGAAGGTTGGCAATACTTGACCATTTAATTTATTTAATTTATTATAACTTAGATTAGATAATTTATTTAATAAAATAATTAAATTTGAATTTAGATTTTTAATCGATTTAGACCAATCGATTGTTCATTTATTTGATATCCGATCTAATCTATATCTTGTTTGACTCAACCAGATCATTCTTAATTTGATTTTGAGCTCACCCATATTAGCTTCAACCAAAGATCATTGTTTTCCTTTTTAGTAAATCTTAACAAAATTTAAGAAAACAATATAAATCTCTAATTCTCTTTGAGGAAATATAGCATATTTTTATTTTATTAATATGTAAAGCAAAATCTCACTAGACATCCATTGGTGTTTGGTTTTTCGGCGGGTGATTCCTGCTAAAGGAATTATTTCCACTCCCATATGAACTTGTTGTTTATCCTCTCTGCTCTTTTTAGTTTTGCAACTAACTAGTATTTTTTGTATCAAGAACAAATTGCATGGACATGGACCGTATGATGCACAATGCATGTGGCTGTATGCAACCATCCATTATGCATACACTGCATCATGCGGTGCATCACGAGTACTGCAGAATCCACGTGCATTAAAAAAAGAGAGCTTGATCTTTCACATTTTTTTATGCATTGTATATGACTATTAGTAGCTTGGAATGAAGTATTCTACTTGAGCAAATATGACTTCCTTATTTACATAAATGAGCAAATTATGATAAAAACCAAGCCTACTTCATTTAGCAATGATGAGTGAGTTTTAGGGACATTATAGCCAACTTGATATACTAATATTGTAGCGGAAAAATTATTATAGTTTAATTTTTTTCTAATACTAGAAATAATATTCATGTAACAAGTCGTTCAAGATTATTTTGATTAATGTAATAAATTTTAAATATAATGAAGTGGCAGAAGAAGTCATCTACATATTCTCCAACCAATTGTGAAAGCATATGCTATAATTCATTCAAAGCTTTTATGCTTGCATAGAATTATAACTACGGACTTCATTTTATTATATGTAAATATAATTTTTTGATCATACATTATAGCTAGGATAATATTACAACTAGAAAACCATCCTAAATTGATATTATGTCATGGAATGATACATTTTCGAATTCATGTGTTGCCTGAATCAACTATAGTTGCATTTGTTTTCTATTTGAGAAAATTTTATTAACATCTTGTTCGTGTCATTTGGTTGATGTTTATTTGTATAAGAAGGGGACTTAAATATTGCAACCCATGAGGTCTCAATTGAAAGTAATTTAGAGAACAACATTAATGAGAGCATGTATGACCCTCATGGAGAGAGAGAGGGAGAGAGAATGTCTAAAAATATGCTCACATTGTAATAAGATAAAGACAATAGTTACTAGTATAAGATGTATAAGAAATAATGCAGCATAAAATATAGATATGATTATTGATTAACATTAAAAGATTTTACTAACAAAGCTAGCAAGTGGTTATACTTTTAAAATATGGTGAAAAGATAGTTCCATTCATTGAAGGAACTAATGTAAACCACATCTCAAAGAAGTTTATCAACTAAATCACCATTTGGCTCCCAAAATCATAATGTAAATAGTACACTTTGAAGAATTTATAATGTGCACAACTTAAATAATTAATCTAACTCAAATTTTTATCTCTCATACTTAAGAATTAACTTCATGATCAGAATGGCTTCTCATACATAGATAGCAAATTTTGGAAACTTAGGCAGGTCAACTAGCTCGAGCCGCTTGACCCATCACCCTTAAGCATCTATAGGTCGGATTAAACCTATACTTGGAATACATTAACACTCATTTGTTCCATCAACACAAATGATTAAACCACTCAAACCGCTTAGGTTGAATCACCCAATTACCTACCCATTTCAACAGAGAAAACAATAAAAACCAATATATATCAGGACCTTGCCTTTTAACCATAAACTCTAGCCTCACCATTCTCTCACTTCCTAAGCCATTTCACCATGGTGATCCAAAATTGGTAGAAGGTCCGCTTGTATTTCGATGAAAAAGGCTATGCTTCATTAATAGTAAGAGAGTGAGGAACAATGACAGAAAGCTTAAGTTGGAGGTCTTCAAAAAAAGGCTGGATGGTTATAGATGGCTTGAGTAGGAGATGATAGGAGAAGGATGGTGATGAGGAGCTTGATGGGGATGGTCCTGACACTACACTGGAGGCATGGAGAAGAGAAGGGCTTGTTGTGCAGATGTGGAAAATGAAGAGGATTGTGAGTTCTAAGACATGAGATTATTGTATATTAGCAAGGTTTAGATATTTCAAAAATTGGAGAAGAATTCTAAAACTAGCCCTAGGTAATCTAGTCGACTTACAATTGAACCCTAATTGAACTTAAAACTCATGAACTAGCTATGACAATGGTCTAATCTAGATAAATGAGCTCCAAATGCTAGTTGAAAGTGATCTTGTTTGGTTTAACATCAATATTATTTACCATATTGGATCATGATAGAACATAACTATATATAGCTAAATATAATTAATTGATCATGTTTTATCAAATTTGAGCCAAGTTAATCATATCACATTACTATTTCGATGAGCTCACCTTTGGCTCATCCAACGTCTAGTATTTAAACTCATATCTCAAAAAACTCACTACCCTTGAGCTCACTTTAAGCACTTCCCAAACTCATACACTACCAGACTAACCTATTGTTTTAGATTTTAGCGAGCTAACCATGCAACATTTGAATAATAGCCAAAACATGAAATATCTTAGTCCATCACTCACTATTTAATTGTAAGCTTATGCACATAACTCATTGGATCACTTTAATTGTTGGGTAATTGATTTTATTAGTTTTAACCAAATTTAAGTTTCAAGACAAGGATTCGAAAATTTTACGTTGTAATTCGTAAGTCTCATTAATTAAAAGACTTGTCTTAAAGCATGAAAGTATGGGTTTGTGTGGAAATTTTTCCTTAATTATCAATTGACCTAATTTACACTTACAGTTACACCTAGTTTGATCCAACTTGGTTTAGGACTGTCTGACTAATTTATGTTGGGTTTGGGTTAATTTAGGATGGACACATATCCCATACCTTAACATATTTGAGCTAAAGTTTTGATAGCTATCTAAACAATTGTGATAGGCTGTTTGTAAGATCAATGCTCATTATTGGTAGTATCTTCATCTTGGCCTCATATTAAGTCTTATATCAAGAATCCATAGTTTGAAGAATTTTAATTTGAATTGTAAATTTTGAATATAGGAGAGATACTAGGGATCCATTTATTATTTCTTTCTATCTTTGTATGATCATAATTAATTTGTTATTTCTTGATCATGATTCTTTCTATCTTTGTATGATGATTGTAAATCTGTTGTATATTTTTAATTATAAATATAGATGACCTCCTCACAAGATTGAGGTAAAAAAAAATTTCTCACAAATTTTTTTTTCTATATATTTTTTTTTCCATACTTACAAAACTAGAGAAGAGAGAATTGAAAACAAAGAATTCCAGCAACCTTCTTCAATCTATCACCTCTTTTTCTTCTCCATTTTGATCTCATTTTACAACTATTTGAACAGCAACCCAGGGATCACATTTGGACCTAAGGACTTTATCAGAGCAAATTCTCACTCTCTCTCTTCCTTTGGTTGATGTTGATTTCCAATAAATTGGAGAATGGGATATCATTGTTATGGCTCGATCTCACTCACTCTATGATCTATTGCTATTAACATTCATATAATTTTTATTCGCATGTCTACAATATTGAATCCATGATCTATAACTTGGCAACTTTTCTGGTATCATCAACACTCAGGTTTTAAAACATTGATCCAAGACTCATTTTTCTGAAGATAGTATGATTATGAAGTTTAATTTATAGTAGAATTGATTTGGTAAATTAAGTTTAGCTAGGTCAACTTGATAATCTAGGCCCTATTCTATAAATTAGATTTAGTCTAGGTAAGCAATACCTAGTTGGATCTGATATGTGGAACTTGGGTCCTTAATTGGAGACCTTTAAAGATATAGTTGGGTTCAATTCAAATAAAAAGAACTCATGTAGTCTACACTTAGGCCTGAAAAATAAGCAATCCTAGACTTTGGATTTAATCAATATTTATTTTTTGCAAAGGTTGGGATTTAGGATTTAACCGGTTTTTAGGTTAAACAACTTTATTGTCTTTTAGAAGGCATAAATTAAGTCAGTTATTTATGTGAGGTATAAAAGCTAGGACTGAAATCGGATCGGATACAGATCAGATACTAGTATATCCATATCCATATTTATTTTATCTGACGAATATAAATATGGATATAAATATTATTTGAATGCCAAAATTTATATCCATATTATTTTAAATGGATATAGATATAATTCAGATATTGAAAGTATGGATATAATTATGGATATAAGTTGGATAATTAAACTTTATAACTATATAATTAAAAATAATATTAAATGGATGATAAATCAAGTTAATAGCATATTTATATAGTTATATATTTTTTAAAAAATAATAAATATTATATAAAATTATATAATATTATAGGTAGATTCAATTATTTGGATATAGATCGGATGGTTATCTATTCATATTCATATCCATTTTTTTTATTGATATAGATATGGATACAGATATTAGTCGAATTTTCAAATTTCTATCCATATCTAAATTGATTACGAAAATATATCTAGACGAATATTATCCATACTACTTTTATCCCTAATGAAAGCCCTAGTTTAGAACCAACTTTGAGCAACTAAGACATGTAAGTACTCATCTTGAAGCTAACTTCATGTTAAACTTGTTATACCATAAAGCAATTTAATTTTTATGATGATCAATAGTTAGGGTTTTTTTAAAAAATTTTATTTTTTTAATATTTATTTCCAAATTTGCCCTACTTTCCAATCTATTTTCCAAAATATCATAATTGGGCCGACAGGGATGTGAGGTGGCAAAACCGCATGTTAAACATGCGATTTTAAGTCCAAAATCCTATGTTAAACATACAATTTTAGGTAACATGGCTTCCCATCATAAAAATAAAATAAAAAAATAAAAATATAGGTTGAAAATATGATTTTCAGGAGAAATCACATTTTCAACATATGATTTTCTTTTTTTCCTTCTCCCTTGGGGTCGGAAGGGAGGGTGGTGGTGTTCGCACACAGCCACTAAGGGCACGGGTGCAGATTCGCTGGGGCCGGAGAGAGGGAGAGGGGGGTGGTAATGGTCACGCGGAGCTATGTGGGGGGGGCGCAGTAGGGTGCGAGTTCACCAAGGCCAGGCAGGGAGGGGAGGGGAGGATGGTGGCGCCAAAAGGCAGGGGGCCAAGGGTGGCTCCTCTCCTCCCCTTCCCCGCCCTTGGTCCCATCCCACCATTGTTTGTGTTGCACCTACCCCCCATCGTCCATGCCTTACCTCATGCGACTGCCCCCCTCACCCTGTACGGCCCTAGCCCACTGCCGTCCCCTCCTCTTCTCTCTCCCGGCCTCGACGAACCCGAGCTCTCATGGCTCCACGCGATCACCGATGATCATCTGCACCCCTCTGTCTCTGCCCCTCCGCGGAGCGGAGCGAAAAATAAGAAAAGTAAAATCGTATATGGAACCGTGGCTCCTCCATTAGGCCACTTCTCCACTGCACCTCTCCCTCCGACCCCGACGAACCTGCACCCACCCTCCCTCCCGACCTTATGGAAGAAGAAAAAAAAGAAATCACATGTTGATAATGCAATTTCTCCTCAAATCACATGTTAATAATACAATTTCTTTTAAAATCACATTTTCAACTTATATTTTTATTTTTTTATTTTATTTTCATGATAGAAAGTCTGAAATTGCATGTTAATAATATGATTTTTTTTAAAATTATATTTTTAATTTATATTTTTATTTTTTTATTCTATTTTTATGATGAAAAATTATGTCATGTTGAACATATGATTTTGAATTTAAAATCATAAATTCAATATGCTGTTTTGCTACCTCACATCCCCAACACTCCGGTTATGATATTTTAAAAAATAGAATGAAAAATACTATCGATTTAAAAATAAATATTAAAAAATAATATTTATAAAAAAATTAATAGTTGGCCTAAAATACAGCAGATTATGGTGGAGTTTGATTCAAAATAGAAAAGTACTTCATTCTCGAAAAAAAGAACGGAGAAAAATCATTATTAACTGACAACTCTCTCTCTCTCTCTTTCTCTCTCTTTCCCTCCCTCCCACGCGCGTGCACAACAAGTGGCACATGGTTCAATTACAAGTCACTTAGACTAACCTGATAGGCAAATTTTTGGCTTCAACACTAGATCCACACTCAAATCCAACAAATCCTACCACAGTAAGAGGGGATCTAGTGGTAAATTACAGGGTGTTGACATTAATGCTTGGGTTTAAATCCCAATCTCTCGAATCTTGGCCTGGTTTTTGTGTCTTAATTTTGAAAGAGAAAGAAAGGGGATCAATGCATTTCACTCATAATTGAAATTAAAATTAAAATCAAAATCAAAATCAAAATAGATTGAGATGAAAATCGAAATCACCATATTCTCTAACATATTTGGGTCATAATTAGAGTTAGATTTAGATTCAGAATAAAATTTGGATACCCAAAGAACAAAGATTAAATTTTGAAAGAATAAGATATTCTTATTTTTTTCTAAAATAAAAATAAAAATAAAATTTGTTCTAATCAAATGGCTAGAACGAGGGAGACTCATTTTTATTTTCATTTCTAAGTCCACCTCCTACTGACCAAACATGCTCATAGTATTAAAAATATCCTAATTTTGTAAGCTCAAGTGGTTTCCATCCTAGGGCTGGGCACAGACCTAGCTAGAGTGGGGTGGGGAATAGATTTAAATTCCAATACCGGAGTGGTTCCCCATAATCTCAATAAAACTTCGGCTTTGATCATTAGCAAACAAGATTGACCAGAGAAAAACATAAAGATGGGCAAACGAGCAGAACAGCGCTGAAATTGGAGTCTTACACTATAAATGCTGTCATTTATTAGCAACAAATCATTCATTTACTAAGAACTATTCTTGTTCCAACTTTAAGGTCATGCCTGACGGATGCCAGCTCAGCGTCTCAAGGTCACGCGTTTAAATGCACGCTTAACGTCTGTCCACATGCATCCACACGGATCTAGATATCGTGAACCCGTTCATACTACATCTTGACTAGCGTTTTGAGATTCTTGTTGCGGGACCCTTAAGTGACATGGTTGGATTCTATCAAAAAAGTTACGTGGTTGGAAAAGTGGATTTACTTTTTAACTTGGCTCTACCCAACCCACATTCTAGATCAGCCAAGACATGCCAACGTAGGTCTGGATCTTGGTTGACTACCAAAATACTTCCGGGCCAGCTCCCTGTACCTTTTTTTTTTTTTTTTAAGAAAAAAGAAAATCAAAACTAGCTGTTATCATCTTTCTTTAAAAAAAAGAAATAGAAGCAAAAAATCTATTTTTGTTTTTTTAGATTGTCAATGATATAAAATATGTTTTATTTAATTTTTTTTAAAAAAAATTAGAGGAGATGCTCAATCATGGCAAAGGAGAAAGTAGGTTTAGACGACATTAGAAATAGTGGTGGTCATGGTCCTAATACTAGTAGGTGACATCATCATCATCACTTCGAGGATGCAAGAAGAGCGAGATAAGGGAGAAGACAGAGGAGAGAAGGTGGGTCTGATGGATGAAATTGGTGTGAACTCATTTCGGCTGTCAACTCGGTGGCCGAAGCTAAAATCATGGAGAGGTCATGTACTAAGGATGAGAGAGAGAAAGATAAAAATCCATTTAAAGTGAACTTTTTTTACTTCTACTTCTTCCAGAAAAAACAAAAAAAAAAAAGAAGGTTAAAATCTAGAAACAAGATAACCAAATATATTTTCTGCATATAATTCCATATTTCTGTTTAACAAAAATTATTAAAAAAAAAAAACAGTATCAAACAAAGCCTACATATCATATAGAAATTAGGTGCAAGGTTCAGGCCCAATAGCATTATTCAATTAAACATCAAGCAACTTCATGCTCTAAGTAGATACTGGTTCAATCTCAAACAATCCAAGTCTGCCAAAACTCAACTTATATGTCAATGTTTGGGATTAGAACCTATCACCCTCTAAACTTGACCATAACTGTATACTATTTTTATGATAAGCTCGGAAATGGTTTCTAGCAAATTTAACCTAATCCATCTCAATCTTAGTTGCATTCAATTTAGAAACTTGGGATGTAACAGGCTTGGATTCGATGGAATGAACTTATTGACCAGTCTAGTCCATTCATAAATTGAATACTTAATTGAGTAGATTGAACTTGGAATAAGCAAAATTTGACCAACCCATGTTATCAGATCAATGTCTCCTACCTCTTGGGTCAAACATGTGGACCAGTTCACTCCCAATTAGGGGGTAGAGACCCACTTCAAACATTTCCTGACCTCTTCACATCTTCAAGATAGTGTAAGCTTCATGGTAGGTGAAAACATGAAACTCCAAAGCTTCTAAGATTTATTGGCCCCCACTTCCATAATTTAAAGTCTGTACTCCCATAGGACTATTAGCCTTGGCATATTCACCCTTATATTTTTGGTCTAAAAGGCTGTATACCCAAGGTGCAATAGCAAAAAAGAAAAACATTATTTAGGGGTACCATGGAATGACAATTTAACTTAACAAAATACATAAAATGGGAGTATGCCTCTTTGCAGCCATTTAAGTCCAAAATACTTTGAACCATTCATATGTCCCATAAGATACTTAAAAAGATCACTGACACTGTCAGACTCCCCAAATCTACCTCAACCATACCATTTTACAAGCTTTTATCTTTAGAATTCACAGCTTTGTACTTTTTAGTTCTTGCAATCTCTCGTGGACGGTGGACTGGAACCAAACTTATTAGGCATTACTAGAGGTGTATATATAAAATGTAAAATGGTTAGAAACTTCAATTAGATAAGAGATAAATACTATCCATGTTTCCTGCCACATGCACCAATCTTGTCTGACATGAGTTTGGTATTGGGCTTCGTCGTAGCAAATGCCAGAGCTAATCATCCATAAATTCCATGACAAACATCCTTTTTTTAACAAATATGCTTCTTTTAGTGCCCTTCTACATCCAAAAAAAATAAGGGAAGAGTGTACGATAAGTTGCTACATATCTTTCTTTTGAACCATTTATTGGCACGCACATGTCAGTTGCTAGCATTTCTTATCCATTACAATAAATGACCAAAACTAGACCACTGTATGGTGGATGCACCAAATAACTCCATTACTTCATGGTTCGTCCATGGCAGCTGAGCTTTTATCTGCACTAAATCACTGCCAGATCCATATTTATTGAGACTCTACAATCACATCATCTACAGTAACTATGGTTCTCGCTTATTTGGAGAAATTAGAGTTCACCAACTAATAGTAGGAGTCCATTAATGTGATTTTGTCCAATGGATGCTTTTTTGCACTCCTCGCGCCTAGCACTAATAGTTCTTAATTACGATATGCTACACAAACTTCCCTGTAAAATTCTTCATCTAATCTTACCTACCCAAGAATATAAATTTTGGAGGAAAAGAAAAATCATGCATTAAAGGAGAATGCATCATTAAGTAAGAACAAAGAACGAGAAAGGATTCATGAAAACTTGGCCTCAAATAATTAATTTGAGATGAGGCCTTTTTGTGCGATAATGTAGACATAATTTCTTTTCATTGATGTAAATGTTGACTTAGAGACATATTATTATTATTATTATGTGCAGAGATGACAATGATGACAGCAACAACAATAAAAATAAAGCGACCAACTTATTCAGTAGTAATTGTTTTGTACTGGATTTAAAATTGATGGTAGCCATGCATGGGCCTTAATGGAAGAGGGACCAGAAGCTTGAAAGCAGCAGCGAGATTGCAGAGCAAGAGTGACATCATTGGCAGAATATCCAACCACCACAAGTAGCAATAACCAAGCACATAACTAAAGCTAGCAGAACTTTAAATTCTCCTCAATAAGGAAGCCAGCATCACCCACCCAAAATAATATGAAGTTAATTATATGCCCTATCATAAGCAAACAACTGGTGGGGCTTTCATCAACCACCCATCAAGAGACAGCCTACAATTGAAGATTCCCATCCACTGTTGAAATACAGGGAGCAACATCTTTAAACTCCGAGTTCATCAATTTCCATGTCCAAATCTATATCCATATCCATGTGGAACAAGAATATATAAAACAAAATACATCAAATTTAGTAAGTCCAAACCTTAACTGAATGTTCATGCAATTTAATAATGCTTAAAAATAAAGCTAGACAAACTTGTTTTATTTCGCTTAATCAATTAACCTCGTAGAATAATTTCGTCCCATCTCAAGCCTGCGAATTAGATGGCGCATCCTGTTACCACAATTGACGAATTTTGAGTGCAACATTTTGTTTAATTGGGTTCTTCCGTACCATGTTTAAAACTATGATTATGAGTTAGCAAATCAATAATGAGAAATAAGACTAAACACTTGCTTCAACTTTAGGAACAAATGAATGTTCATGAGTGAATAATAATGGAGAGAAGTCAATACCCGAACCATTTTACCCTTGCTGCATGGACATGAGAGTGAGAATGAGAATAGGGATGAGGGAAAAGAACAAATAAAAATCAAAAGAAAGAAAAGGCCTCAGAGCTGAGTAACGACAGCAAGGAAAGAGACAAGTATGGTGCGTTCTTGACTCCCTCTTTAAAGGCTTCCCAAATGTAAATATGACTTTTGACTCCTTGTAAAAATCTTTGAAGTTGTTATGAGACTGGCATCGGCATCAGCAGCAGTTCCAGCTCCAGTTCCAGCTCTTGATGAGAGCATTCAAGCCCCCAACCAACCAAAAGATAGCCCTAATTAAACCTCCTCTTGAATGCCCACATCAACAGCCCTCTGCGCCCATCTGGTATGTTGCAGTTAAGGAAGGGTGGTGGTGGTGGTGGTGGTGGTGGTGGTGGGTTGTGGGGGAGAGCTTCTGAAGCCTCTTCAGACCATCAGCCACTGGGGCAATTCAAGGCAGCCTTTATTTGCTGCACGGTGGTGCTAATGAGATTATTGACCGTCGTCACCGACTCTACGTTGAGCTTCGCAGAAGGAAGGCTGCTTACGAGGATCTGAAACGCCACCGTGATCAGCGACCCTGAGGATCCTCCCATTGGATTCGAGCTCGTCGTAGCCCCTCCACCTCCACCGGGACGGCCGTCGGGCAATATGGTGAACCCTGATGGCAAGAGGGGGATGTAAGATGGATCCTCACCACTCATTACAATGTTGATGGCCGGAAGGTCGATGGGGGCATAGACCACAAGCGAGCCCGAGGCATCCGTGCAGCTCTCCTGGAGTATCAGCATGTTGTTCTGGCTGGCATTGAGAGCCTGTTCATTTGTTCACCATATCATAACATCTGACTACATCGATAGGTTCAATACAAAAACAATCAAGAAATTAACAGAAACCGAATCAAGAAACTCACACGAAGGAGAGAGATGCAGTTCCCTGGATGCGAACCATTTATGATGCGAGCAACCTCTTGCACTGAATTCCCACTAGAAAGAACATCCCACTGAAGAAGATGTGCAAGTATCGGTCAATATGTGGTTTTAAGATGGAGTGTGAACGGTAAACTGATGTAATAGTTGAAGGTAGGACCTGAGCTCGAGTATGTTCATCTTTGAAGAAGCTGAAGACCCTCTCGGATGACATAGGTAGCCATATAGAGGTCGCCGCGCTGAGGACGACTCCATTGGGCTGCCCAAGGTTTGCGCTCTTATGAACCGTGACTCGAACTCCGACGTCATTTAGTCCCGAGAGCGTCGTCCATCGGTTTCCATTGGATGCACTTAAACTAGCACAGAAATTGTTGATCATCCTCTGGGAGAGCTTCATCATGCTCCGCCTGCCCTCATGCGAGGGAATCACTGAAGACATTTTCGAATTCAGCATCACAATAAAAGTTCTTAGCTTCCAACACTAGTAGAGTACTTGATGCATTACCTCCTCCAAGGTCCCTCGAGGAAGCGCCGGTTGCCATCAGACATGCAAATCTTTCACACATTCTCTGTAGAGTGGCGAGCCATCGCTGCGCTCCAAATGCCTCGCCGCTATCCACGAGATCCCTGTAGAGGCGGTGAACAGGAGTCCTCTCTTCAATTTCCATGTGCTCCACCCAAGTCACCTGGATCAAAAAATTTGGCACTCATCTCTCCATGACTACGAAGATGACATAAATCCAGCAAATAAGAACAGGTTGCATGTAAAGATCACCTTGGAGTAGCCATTGGGCATTTCCTGAATTAAGCTTCCAGAAGGAAGCCTTCGCGATCGGGAAGGAGGTGCAAACTGATTCTCTCTGGATAAGTCTACTGAAACATCGGCTATAGCCCATGAGCCCTGCTCGATTTGCTGACAGTAACGCAGGAAGCAGAACTCACGCGTCGGCACGACAGGTGAAAGAACCTGCATCTCTTCATACATCTGTATTGTTTTGAATTAGATGACGGCCATCAAAAAACCTGCAATGGGTTACAAGCAAGAGAGAACATGAATTCAATTAAGTGACTACCAGAAGTAAAGATCCACTCCTAGTTCCTGCCATTCCTGTTGCGAGGACTTCTAAGGTTCTTGCCTTGGAGACAACTGTAGGAAAAAACTCTGCCCACTTGCTCTGCAACAAGAATGATTCTTACGCCAAACACCAAATAACTAAAAGGTTATGAGCATAATTAACAAAGCCCAGTAACTTACTGAATCCATAAACAAATCGACCAATGCCATAATATTCATGAATACCAGTCCTGAATCCCTCGAGGCCTCAGTGTGGATATCTGGACTTCTGAACTGGTGCCCAAGCTTGGGAAAGATCCTACCATACGTTTCGAGATTAAGGACCTCCCTTCTATCACCTCCAGGCTTCATCCACAGGGGCTCATCAGTCTGCACTAGCCTGAGCAGCTCTTCCATTGCATTGGTAGCCATGTTTGCCATAATAGGCTTCTCGATATCGGACACTGTGGTCGGGAATGGAAAAGGCGCTGCAGAAGAGCTCCCAGTTAGGAGGTCAAGATCAAGGGAAGGGCCAAGTGCCGGACCGCCGAATCCCCCAACTGATAAATCTAATGAAGAATTGGGCATGGGCTGAACTGGGGGAAGTTGTGTCATCGGCCTGCCAAGGTACCTGGATGCCATGCCCGAAACCCGATCGAGCTGCAACAATATCAATCAAAAGAGCAAAACTTAAATCATATTGATGGAAACTACAACAAATTGTTCCTTCATCAACATCTTCGACAATGAAATGTAGTGATAATGGAAACATGGTCATCCAACAAAACTAGTACATTTCTTGGGGGTTCTTCGAACAAACAGAATTCGATCAGTGCAGACATCACTATCACGTTAAATCCAAGGCATGGTGAACTGTTCACAGATTTTTTTTTTTTTCTTGCTTTTTTGTTTTGGGAAGAAAAAGGCCTGTTAGCGGCTACCTCTTCTTTCAGGCGAGAGTTCTCTAGACGAAGCTTCTGCTCGTCGAAGTAGGAGTCCTCGGTGACCGGCGGGCCGCCGCAGGTGGGGCAGATCACGTTCTTGAGCGCCTCCCTCATGGCGATGTTCTCGCACCGGATCTTGTCGTTCTCCGCGCGTAGGGCGCAGTTGTCGGCCCTCTCGTGCTGGGCCTGCCAAACCACTAAAGCAGATCAGCGAAACCACCCAAAGATGCCTCCTTTTTGGTCTCTATCGCCCCACCGCACTCCGTTCCAAACGAAAAGGCCAAAAGAAGGGAAGAAGAAAGAGAGAGAGGAAAAAAAAGGGAGCTTGCCTTCATCTGGGTCCTTCTGTTCTGGAACCAGAACTTGATCTGCCGAGGCTCCAGCCCCAAATCTCTGCTCAGCTGCATTCTCTGCTTCTCGTCCGGATGCGGGCATTCCTTGAACACCCTAAATGCCATCAAAATAACGCAAAAAAACACATCAAAATTCAATCTTTGAGAAAGAAAAAGAAGGATGGAAGGAAACAGAGAAGGAGAACAGAGTATACGCTTCGAGATGCTGAATCTGGCGAGGGGTGTGACGGTGGTAACGCTTCTTCTTCCTCTGCCCATCCGAGGCATCTGGGTCGTCCCCGGAATCCATTCTCCTCTCTTCCAACTCCTCTCTCTCTCCTCTCTATGTATATATGTACTCTACTACTCCTACCGTCCCAAATTCTACATCAACGAGCCATCCACCGTATAGAACACAAAAAGACGACGCCTTTCCAGTCTCCACTTCAAACTTCTACTCCTCCTCTTTGCGAGGTTTGGAGCAATCCGGAAGCGGGGCGCGGGGGGTGAGTGCACGGAGACGATTCCGGAAACCGCCGGGGTGCGTCGGAAATAGCGGCAACAATCCGGGCGGATTCACCCCCTATTAAGGCAAAAAAATTTCCAGACCTGGTCCCTGAATTAATAGCGAGCCACTCTACCCTCCCTCCTCTCTCTCTCTCCCCCTCCCGAGCTTCTGGACCTCGTCCTATTCCTTCTCTTCTCCCTTGCAAGAGAGAGAGAGAGAGAGAGAGAGAGAAGGGGGTGGTAACCGACGCAATTTAAAAGCCGGTGCTTTTAAATCTTGCTCTTGCTTCGAGGGCCTGCGCTCATCTCTCTCTCCTTTCTCCGCTCGACTCCCTCTTCTCTCTCTCTCTCTTTGCTGTCTAGGTTTGGTACAGCTGCAGCGCCATTAAGGCGGGCCATGCCATGACCGGCTCGGATTTTGGATTCGGATCCTCTTCTCGATCGTATCCACGGAGCTTCATTTACTTCCATCACGCACCATTGAGTCCATCAATGGAACCTGATTTGAGTCCAACGGTCTTAGTTGCATCTTTTGTGAAGAATGGTTAATCTTCTTTTATGATATCTATCATCATATTGTACCATCGTGGAAGATCACAAACCCTCGTGAACTCCTCTGATCATTCAGTTGCACAAATTTTAAAGTAATCATTGCACAATCCAACAGGGGATTTGTGCAAGGAAAGGTGCATTATTCTTTTAATGTGATGGATTTCAAGCCATTTCTTCGATGATCGACACGATTAAAACCGAAACTATTGTAGCAATAATGGCTGTGGGATCCAAATTCTAATAACTCATTGAGTCAATTCCAAGGATGTCGGATCTATTATTGCGTTTTTAAACGAGCATGTGCTTGTTTGAGTTTGTTTTCTTAAATGGACCATTTTCTTTTCTTTTGGTAATATTGTCCATTGCAGTTAGTTTCGTGTCCCATGGAAAATGATGTTTGTTGTGGGAATAGCACCAATAGGAAACCTGAAGCACACGTGCGTTTGAAAGATAGGGTTGTCGTAAGATTTGCTAAATTTTATCTAGAATTTCTTGTTTCCATACGGGCAAGATTACAAACACAAAAACATGATTAGTACATATTGGGTTTAGCCTCCATACTTGGATGTAGTCGAGACCCATTAAATGATTGGGTAGATCCTGCTCGAAATATGAATCCAAATTTATCTAGCTTGGATTCAAGTTATCTTGAATTACGGCTTAGATTAACTCACTTGCAAGCCTATCATTGTTACCAGCTTAATATGTAGGAATCAAGGATATTTGAACCTTGTATGATCATACTTTGAATTGTAGCTCCTTTAATTAATCAATAATATTAATTAACAACTCTAGAGTAAATGTTAAATGCTTAACCAAACAAAGTACATCATAGATAATTATCAATAGTGTCTCCAAAATTGACCACTTATTATTGGCATTAAAGTTCCTAAAACTAAATCCCACTCGATAAAACATAAAAGTGGGCTTATGTTTAGCGATAATTTGCTTTAATTACATAATTCCAGTGCTAGCTATTGCTAATGATAACCATAGTATTGAGATTTGTTGTGGATCCGTACTTCATCCTCGGCTGCCACATCATCGTCTTGAGCCGATCTATGGAAGACTGATGCTTATCAGGTTATGAATATATGGTGAATATGAAGATCGTCAGGTACGATCTGCTAAATCAATAGTGGTCCCTACTTCTCAACCCAATTCTGATTCACTTCATCCTCGGATGATCTACCATAGCTCATACATTGCCGACTGATCTCAAACAATCTATCATAGCTCATACATTATCGATCAATCTTCGGACGACTTACCATAACTCATACATTGCTGACTGATCTCAGACAACCTATCATAGCTCATACATTACTGCCCAATCCTCGGATGACCTACCATAGCTCAAATATTACTAACTGATCTCAGATGACCTATCATAGCTTATACATTGCTGACCAATCCTCAGACGATCTACCATAGCTCATATATTGCCGACTGATCTCAAATGACCTACCATAGCTCATACATTGTCGATCAATCTCAGACGACCTATAATAGCTCATACATTGCCGACTGATCTCAGACGATCTATCATAGCTCATACATTATCAACTGATCTCAGACGATCTATCATAGCTCATACATTACTGACCAATCCCTAGACAACCTACTATAGCTCATATATTGCTGACTGATCTTAGACTACTTACCATAGCTCATACATTGCCGATCAATCTCCGACGACCTACTTTAGCTCATATATTTTCGATCAATCTCTGAAAATGACCTATAATAGATCAGATTATGATGATCTATGATAGCTCGCCTATGGACAAGCTATCTTCACTTCCCCTGAAAGGTCCTTTTTGGATTGACTAGTGGCAAGCTATTCATATTCCGACGATCTATTATAGGTCATCTTTTGCTGAGCTATTTTCAGTTCCTATAGATTTATTTCTTTCTGGAAAAGTCCAAGTAAGGAAGGAGCTCTCCTTGATTCGACCTATCAAAGAAGGAAAGAAATCTTCCAAATCAATCCAGAGCGATAAATTCGGAAGATCATTAGAGTCCGAGATAAATATGACTCCAATTCATTTTCTATAAATAAAGAAGCTCTGGGACCCTCTAGGTATGCACTCAATTTGATGCTTTCTCCTCTCATTACTCTCCAGTCACCTAACTTGAGCATCGGAGGATCTTCATCGGAGAACACCATGGTGAGGACTTTTTGCAAGAGTTCGGGCGAAGCTCCAGCAGTAGTTATTTCTCGATCATAAGTTCCTCGACGGCCGACCTCAGATGAAAAGATTTAGGAGTAACACTTGGTGCTAGAAGAAGGGCCCCTCGATTGATTTCGAGATCCAATTTTGAGAGAAAAAAGCTCGTTGTCAAGCATTATGAAGACGCGAAGGAGAGAATCAAATGCATCCAAGCATTCAAGTGGTCGGTGAATCAATAATATCCAACATATCAATGCACCACTGCCACTGATCCAGAAGAATCCACCAGTAGCACCGACAATCTCGTAGGAACAATACAATACCCTTGTTTAGCAAGTGCAAGATCTCTCAGCTACTGTAAGAGAAATGCAACAAGATAATGAACCTCATCCGATCGATGAAAATTCTGGACCAGTCCATGAAAGATCGATAGATTGGCATCTCCAAAGCCCAAGGATAGGGGCTAGTCATCATAGCTGACCTATTAGTCCTTGTCATAGACTCAGGTGATCATCTACTCCTATTTCTAGAAGAGACTCTACTTCATACCATATTTTTCTTCGACGACGACCTACTAGGGAGGATGACGTAGAAAAAAGGCTCTGAAAAATATAGCAATGAATTGATGACTTACAGGCGTCGAGGCAATCAGTAGACAACCTAAGATTCAACATTGACCCTCTATTTACACAAAAGATTATGAACGAGCCTCTACCACCTTGGTTCAAAATATCTCAGATAGAGCTTTACGATGGAACTGCTGATCCTATAGATCATCTGAAAAATTTTTGGACTCTCATGCTTCTATAAGGGGCTAATGATGCAATTCTCTATCGACCTTGTCCTACTACTCTGAGGAAGGCAGTTCGACATTGGTATTCAAATCTTCAGTTGGGCTTTGTAGATTTCTTCCATCAACTGAGCTGCCTATTTGTTGCTCACTTTGTCAGTAGTCGTCGACAACGTCGCAACTCAGACTTTCTCATGAGTATTAAGCAGCAGAAGAATGAACCTCTTCGAAAGTACATCAACTACTTCAATGCAGCTACTTTGAAGGTTTGAAATTTAGATCAGTCCATTGCTATGACAGCATTGAAGGTCGGACTTCTTCAAAATAATCTTCTTTTCTCTCTCAACTTGGACTACCCAAAAAATTTTGCCAAAATATTAGAACGAGCAGAGAGGTATGCTCAAGTTAAGAAAGCTTGGGATCAGTAAGGAGGAAACCCCGACAACAGATCATAACAGATCTTAAATCAGGAGAAAAAGAAAGACTATCGACGTATACAGCATCAACGTGAGGAACCACAGTCTCGTTGTTCTTGAAACCCACCTCGAGGCAACCAACCTAAATCTCCTGTAGCACCTCACCGATCTCGAACCCCACCGCACAGATTTCATTACTTTACTCCGCTCAACACCCCTTAAGCCCAAATCTTAATGGAGATAGAATGTCAAGAAGAGCTCCCTCGATCGAAGAGGATGGTTGCTTCGGCTTGAGCAAGAAATTTGAGAAAGTATTACAGGTACCATTGCAATCATGGGCATGACACTGAGGAATGCTGGCAGCTCAAGAAAGAGATAGAGGCACTAATTAGGCAAGAACGACTCTGACGCTATATAGATGAGCAATGAATCCTAGCAAACTCGCGCGGTAAATAGCCTCGACAAGAAGACCCCCATAGAGACCAACCAATAGTAGGAAAGATACGAATGATCTGTGGGGGGCAGCTCAGCTGTGGCACCTCAGCTCCGAGATGAGCTAAAATTTCTCGCCCGACCAAAAGATCAAAGCTGATGCCAAACTAGAAAGGCCTATACCATGTTGGTAAAATAGTTCAACCGAAAGTCTATCATCTTGTAAGCTAGACGGAATCCCAATTCCTAGAACTCGAAATGCCGACAATTTATGTACCTCTATAGAAAATTGCATAGGATTTTTTGCATGCTTTTCAAAATTTTTTCTAAATTTTATTACAGCAAAAGCAAATATTAATCTAAAATTAATACTAAGCATGCATTGATCATATCAGAAACCCTATATCTAGATCTAGACATGTTAATATATAACCAAAAATTAAATACATAAGGTTAGTAAATCATATCAACTAACCTACTCGTGTTCAGAACATGATACCTATGCACGGATAGCTGATCTCCATGATTTGAATTCACCAGAAGAAGATTTGACATTGCATTATAGCCATATACTTTTTTGGCCTCTATGATTGATCCACACAGAGCTCTTAGTCCCAATCAGCTTTACCGGAGTGCTAGCTCCTCGCTGGAGCTTTCGATAGCTGATCCCAATCGATCGAATCGATCATTTTCTTTCTGATCTCTTGAATTCTCTAGAAAATTAGATCATGTAGAATGGAAGATGACGAGATGGTGTCTGAAATTTGATGGCGATCGAGCACTCACAGTACTCTATCTCTCCATCCGAACCCAGAAATCTAAATCTAGGGTTTCACATACCCAGAAAATCCTGACTCCCAAAATTCCTCTCACACTCTCTCTGTAAGAAATTTTATCATGAAACTAATTTTTATGGATAGGAAACTTTCCTATCTATGCACACCTCACTTAGATCCCATCTAAAGTGGGTGACTAGAAGGAAAAAAATAAGGTAAGCATGAGAAGATGAAATGGTGTAGGTAAAAATCTAACCATCTCTTTGACTTTTCTCTCACTCAGAGATTAGCGCCCCTCACCCTGAATTCTCTCTCTAGGAAACCTTACAGACTCTTCTCAGATCTCTCTCACAAATTCATGCACACCCACATGAAACTAGGCTTTTTAAAATGGGCGACATAGTAGATTTTGTGTGTTTAGATGTGGTTGAGAGGTTAAGAGGTTTTAGAAATCCAACCACTTGAATTCGAATTCAAATGGTTCTTATCCCTTTCCTCACCCACTCAGATGAGAAGCACGTAGAAGGACTCTCCTCTGTGCATCTCTCTCTGGAAAAAATGCACAAAATAGTGTGACACATCAAGTAGGGCATGGGAATGGATAAGATAAGGTGGTTCAAACCTCTAACCACCTGCAATTGAATTCGAAATTTAATTGCATTTGAACTAGTCCAACACTTAGACCAAGTCAAAGAAAAAAAAGTGAAGGGCACGAAAAATTATCTGGGCATGGAAAACTCTCACATAAAACCAAAATTGCATGAGGAAAGGAGTGGAAAAGTCAAAGGTGTGGCAAAGGAAGAAATTGAATTCAAAGTTCAAACTTGTTTTGAACCGATCCAAATTGGTTTCAACCAAACCAATTTTCTAGACCCAATTAGACCAAGTTAAATCTAACTAAATTAAGCTTAACCCAAATCAATAGACTTTTAATCAAAATTAAAAATTAA
This sequence comes from Cocos nucifera, assembly GCA_006176705.1. NCBI lineage: Eukaryota > Viridiplantae > Streptophyta > Magnoliopsida > Arecales > Arecaceae > Cocos > Cocos nucifera. Next base: position 612,443 of record QRFJ01000036.1, on the reverse strand, counting down.
TTAGATCTAGCTTCTGATCAAATTAGGATCGAATCTTCCATAGCGATTAGGTCATCTCTTAACCTGATCGGGTCAAACCTAATCGAATCCAATTCGATCAAATTTGATCGAATCCTCATCGCTCAATCAAATTGAGATAATCAATAATCAAATTGCTAATTAATCCTCTAATAAACATAGAATCCCAATCGGATGGGTGTCTGAACAATAAAGTTTCATCAACATGAAATTCTTAAAGAGTTCCAAACCAGTGAGATTCTTAAACCCAGTATCCTAAATGAATGAAACTTGCAATCATAGAGTCTCAGACTAGTAAAACTCTTGGTCAAAGAGTTTCAGATGAGTAGGACTCAGAGTTTCAACTTAATAAAACCTACAAAGATAGAGTTCTAATTCAATGGGACTCTTGACCATAGAGTCTCAGTCCAATAGAACTCTTGATCAGAGAGTCCTAGACAAGCAAGACTTAAAATTTCAGTCCAATAGAACTCCTGGTCACATAGTCTCAGTCCAGTGAGACTCTTGACCATAGAGTCTTAGACCATTGAAATTTTTGATCAACCATCAAATCATGTAGAACTTTTATTATGTGTGACCTCATAGGTTCGAATCCTAAGTCGATAGCATAGAAACCAATTTTCTATACCAATCGATATGATCATCTAGCAATGATACTCGACGTCTGGATAGGTCGAATAGTTGCAACATAACATTGACGAACTTGTGGCATATGGTTACCGTATAATTCATCTTCTTGAGCTCAATGCTCAAAAGATGACCTAGGATTTAACAATCAATCCTAATAAATTATTTACAGTGTATTTCAAAATTCAGTATCCATCGAATGGACCATCCCGATCGAGGGTTTGTTAAATTAAAATACAGTGATGCACTTGCTCCAACACTTGGAGGGGTCAATCCCATCTTGACTCACACACTGACTTCACAAGCACTTGACTGCACCTAGTAGCTTTTTATCACTGAATTAGAAATTCAGGTAGTCCAGTACCTAAGTATAGTGAGTTGCTTGCAAGTCATCATGATGGTTTCAGGTCTAAGGGATACTTATACCATATTCTTTGTGAGCAATTCTTGATAGTAAAGAGCTCCGCAATTAGATCATGTTCAGTAAAATATACCCCTATACTTCATCTACATGCCATAACAGTATCTCCATACTATTTTGTTAAGAGGACAACCAATACTTATGACACACAACGACCTACATTGGATATATTATTGTCCTAGGTAACAACAAATTATTTGGTCACAAACTAGTTTAAGGACTAAATGATAAATCCTTCTTTATCAAGTCTAAATAGTCCTTAGGATTTCATCACTGAAGAGTTCATTATAGGAAGATGCATAAGAATGATGAAATGCCAAAATAATTTTTTTTATTTAAAATTTAAGTATAAATTATATTCAGCTCAACCATCTATAATCTAGATGATTGACTTTAAGATACATTTTTCAATAATACCCACTTAGACTAAAATCACTTAGAACAGTATCGAATACCCATCTTCCATTTGTGATTATTGAACTCTTTGATTTCGAGGATTTTTGTAAAGGGATCGGCCACATTCTCCTTTTTGTCGATCTTCTGAAGCTCGATGTTACCTCATTTCATGATCTCTCGTACAAGATGGTAGCGACGTAGAATATACTTGGTATGCTAATGTGCCTTCAGCTCCTTCACTTGAGCTATGACCCCAGTGACCCTAGTGCTATCACAAATAGCAGAACCGGATCATCCAAAGAGGATGTCACTCCCAGCTCGTCGATGAACTTTCACAGCCATATAATTTTTTTTGCAGCATTGGATGCCGCGACGTACTCTATCTCGCACACAGAATCGACTACAATATGCTACTTAGAACTCTTCCAGCAGATCGCTCCTCTATTTAGGATAAATACATAACCTAACACATTTTTGCTATCATAATGATCTGACTAGAAACTAAAATCAGTATATCCTATAAATTTCAAATCAATATCTCCATAAATGAGCTACTGATCTTTTGTATTTATCAAATACTTCAGGATTGTCTTTATAATTTTTTAGTGATTCTCACCTGAATCAGATCGGTATCTACTCACTATCCCTAGTGGATATGTTATATCTGATCTCGTACACGTCATGACGTACATAATAAAATTTACTATCAAACTATATGGAATTCTACTCATACGCTCTCTCTTGAGGAGTTGTCGGATAATCCCTTTTAAGAGAGTAATTTCATGGCTTATCGAAAGATAATCCTTTTTAGAATTTTCCATGCTGAATCTCTTCAGCATGGTATTAATATACGTAGACTAGGATAATTCAAGCAATCTTTTAGATCTATCTCTATAAATCTTCATCCCTAGGATGTGGGAAGCTTCATCCAAGTCCTTCATGGAGAATTACGATGATAGCCAAATCTTTATTTTCTGTAGAGTAGGGATGTCATTTTCGATTAAGAGAACATTATCTACATACAATACAAGAAATACTACTATAGAAATATTAGCCTATTTATACATGTAGGATTTCTCTCCGTTCTTAACGAAGCCATACGTTCTGATCATCTTATCAAAATGCATATTTCAACTCTGAGATGCTTGCTTCAATCCATAGTTAGATCTCTGAAACTTGTACAACTTGGACTCGTCTGTAGATGTGAATCCCTCAGACTGTATCATATACATCTCTTCGTCCAATTTTTAATTTAAAAAAATTATCTTTACATCCATTTGCTAGATCTTATAGTCTAGGTATGCCGCTATTGCAAGCATAATCTGAATGGACTTGAGCATTATCATCAAAGAAAATATCTCGTCATAGTCAATACCATAACGTTGACGATATTTCTTAGCAATCAGACAGATTTTGTAGGTCTCTACCTTTTCGTCCGTGCCTTTTTTTCTTTTAAAAATCCATTTATATCTAATGGATTTTACCTCTTTAGATGGATCAATCAGTGTCTATACAATGTTGACCTTCATGGACTTCATTTCAGATTTTATGACTTTCAGCCATTTATCAAAGTTAGACCTCTGCATGGCATCCATGTAGATGATCAGATCCTCGTTGTTCTCATTGAGTTCAATAGGATCACTATTCCGAATCAAAAAATCATAGTATCTATCTGGTTGACGTAGTACTCTATCGGATCACCTTAAGGATGCATCTACAATGGGCTTTGGATTTGATCTTATCAAATTCAGTTCTATAGATTTACTAGAATGTATCGATTCTTCCACCTGTCGAACTTCATTAAGTTCAATATTAGATGTAGTTATTCTTTCCATAAGAAACTTCTTTTCTAAAAAGACTGTCCTATTACTAACGAACATCTTTTACTCTTCAGCAAGGTAAAAGTAATATCCCCTAGTTTTCTTGAAATATCCTATAAATAAGCATTTATCGGACCTAGATCCAAGTTTTTCTAGCTGTAAATATTTTACATAAGCCGGACATCCCCAAACCCTAAAGTGAGAGAGTGTTGACTTATGACCAATCCATATCTCATATGGAGTCTTTGCAACAGACTTGCTTGGAACAACGTTCAAAATATAACAAGCAGTTTCTAATGCATAATCCAAAAAAAATGGTAGACTCGCAAACTCCATCATGGACTGAACCATATCTAACAGGATCTGATTTCTTCTTTTAGATACACCATTATGCTGTGGTGTTCTAAGAGAGATCTATTATGAGAGAATTTCATTCTCTCCTAGATATATCAAAAATTTATTGAAAAGGTATTCACCTCCTCGGTTAGATCGAAAAATTTTAATACTTTTTTCAAATTATTTTTCTACTTCATTTTGATATCATTTGAATATTTTAAATGAATCGGATTTACTCTTCATATGATAGACATATCCATACCTAGATAGATTGTCAGAAATTATAATGTAGTAAAACCCACATTTAGCATATGTGTTGATAGGTCCACACACATCAGTATGTACTATATCTAAAAGCTCAATGGCTCGCTCATCCTTTTCAGTAAAAGATGATTTAGTCATCTTACCAAGAAGACAGAACTCATAGATATTTAATGATTCACAATTATGGATGTCTAGGATATGTTTCTTGACTAATCTGTTGATCCTATTCTTATTTATATAACCTAGCCGATCGTGTCAAAGATAGGCATCGGAGACATAATCTAGTTTTGGATATTTATTTGATATGTATATTACACTAATAGGCTGTGATAAAATATAAATACTATTTCTTAATTATCCTTGCATTACTGTAATACCATTCATAATAACATCACAATAATTTTTTTTATTGATAAATAATAACCATCTTGAGCCAAAAGTGCAATAGATATTATGTTCATTATAAAAGATAGATAATAGTGACAATCATTTAAAATAATATTATTATTTTTAAAAAATAGCTCAAGAGTTTTCAATGCTAGGATTGAAACTTTACTTCCATCCCCAACATTAAAGAATCTATCGTCATTCTTAAACTTTCTATCAATTTGAAGTTCATGCAACGAATTGCATATGTGAATTAGACTTTCAGTATCTAATACCCAGATAGATATATCACATATGGAGAAATTATAAGATATTATAATATAATAGCCTTGACCAGCAATACTTGTTGATTTCTCCTATTCAGCCTATTTGAATCAAGAGGATAATTCTTCTTTGGATCTGCCTGATTAGGGTCAACACTAGACTACTCGTTCGTAGGTCCCAAATGCTTGCCACTGTCCAACAGTGAATGGAGCGGACTTACACTAGCCATTCTATTTATCTGAAAGAAAAATGTGAAATCTTATTAGTACTTGAATTAATTAACCCTAAAGATTTGGACTTTAGCCTAAAGGTCCTTCCACTAATTTTATGAATTGATAGTTTCTACCTTCAATTCGAGGAATTACAGTAACTTCTTAGTAGGTACTGAAATCCACATAGACTAAAAATGGACCCGAGATAGACTCTGGCCAACCCGTGTGCATTTATAGGTAGATTCAAAATTAATTATTTTTTATAATAATTTTTGATATTTAGATTTTGCCTCAGAAGTCAATTCAGTAGACTTTGGCCTCCACTGAAAAAGTCTAATTAGGTCCAACTATTAACATGATTGAGTTCGGTGCATCAAACTAATGATGATCAGGCCCAAGGTAGGCTCTAGCCAACCTGATCATCATTAAGAGAGTGCGACCTAATCATCATATGATGGACAATAATTTTAATATCCAGATGAACACTAAGTGTTAGGCACCTTCAATGCCCATCCAAAAAATTAGACTCATTACTATTCACCTTAATGAGAGGCCATGACTTGGTTATTTCCATAACTTAGTCATTTTTGAGGATCTAATAATTTAGAGAATTTAGGTTACTTATGATTTAAAGATAGAAAGAACATGGACCAACTTCTTCCACTGACTTCATCAAGTCAAATCCTCCTACTGACTTCACCAAGTCAATAGGTTAGGACTAGGATCAATTTAGGTCCATGGACACCTAATTCAGTCTTACTGATTAAAATCAATCAAAGGATTCCTAGTGACATGGGTCAGCTTGAATTACCAAGTGATCTAATCAAATTTTAATCAACCATGTCGGTCAGGTAAGTGAGATCAATCAAAGGAATATGCCATTAACTTATCAAAAATTGAATTAATGCGAGTAGCTTCCAATTAAAAATTATCAGTCTAGACTGCCAAACTTACCTTAAACACCAATCGGTTAATTAGATTTAATCTTATCAACCTAGTAATTTTGGGCTAGATCACTTAGCCATGAATCAAGTCCATCTTGATCTCATTAAAGACATGAACTTGTCCAACTACAACTATTGAAGTTGAGTCTAGAGTATCCTTTATCTAATCTAATTCAATACTTGATTAGACTTGATCAACTACTCTAGATTAATCCATTTTTTAACTACTCTTAGGCCTAACCTAATTAATGGACCTAGTTCATCTAACCCTTTAACCCATAGTTTTATGATTTTATCTTAGAATCTTTAATTTATAATTCTAGATTCTTATAGACAATACTTAATTCTCTTAATTAAATTTTTGGACTGATGGATTGGAGTTCGATATTTCAAAAATAATTTTTAAATTTTGAAAGATTTTTATTTTTTATTCACTAAATGGGTTGACTCATTTCACAAATGGATCAGCTCATTTCATAAACATCAACCTATTACTAGTTTTAAATAAAAAATAAAATATAATAAAAATTAAATCATGAATCTACTTTTTAGATCTAATCTAAATACATTCATATTTAACTTTTATATTAAAATAATTTTAATAGAATTCTTTCACTGTTCATCTTAATGAATGAGTTCACGGTGGCATCCCTACCACCATAAGGAATCCCCACTGAATGGAAGGAGATGACCTTTAAACCATACTTATTTCTTATGATCAGATAGCTTGGTGGCTCATTCATCCTCGATTACTAAGTTATCTGGATATAAAATATATCATATATATAAGCATTTAATTTTTTAATTAATATATTAGAATATGTCAAGCAACCCTTGCTCTGATATCATTGTAGAAAATCATGCAGGATTTTTTGCATGCTTTTCAAAATCTTTTCTAAATTTTATTATAGTGAAAGCAAATATTAATTTAAAATTAATACTAAGCATGCATTGATCCTATCAAAAATCCTACATCTGGATCTAGACATGTTAATATGTAACAAAAAATTAAATACATAAGATTAGTAAACATATCAACTAACCTACTCGTATTCAGAATATGATACCTATGCGCGGATAGCTGATCTCCATAATTTGAATCCATCGAAAAAGATTTGGCATCGTGCTATAGCCGTATACTTATCCAGCCTCTACGGTTGATCCATATGGAGCTTCTAGTCTCGATCAACTCCACTAGAGTGCTAGCTCCTCATCGGGGCCTTCGATGGTTGATCTCAATCGATTGCCTTCTTGCTAATCTCCTAGATATTCTAGAAAATCAGATCTTGTAGAATGGAAGATGATGAGGTGATTTTTGAAATTCGATGGCGATCGAGACTCATATTACTCTATCTCTCCATCCAAATCCAAAAATCTAAATTTGGGTTTTCACATACTTAGAAAATCCTAACACCCAAAATTCCTCTCACGCTTTCTCTGTAAGGAATTTTACCATGAAACTAATTTTCATGGATAGGAAACTTTCCTATCTATGCACACCTCACTCAGATCCCATCTAAAGTGGGTGACTAGAAGGAAATAAATAAGGTAAGCATGAGAAGATGAAATGGCATAGGTAAAAATCTCACCCTCTCTTTGACTTTTCTCTCACCTAGAGATTAGCACCCCTCATCCTAAATTCTCTCTATAGGAAACCTCATGGACTCTTCTTAGATCCCTCTCACAAATTCACGTGAGCCCACATGAAAAGAGGCTTTTTAAAATGGGCGACACAATAGATTTTTTGTGTGTTCAGATGAGGTTGAGAGGTTAAGAGGTTTTAACCATCCAACCACTTGAATTTGAATTCAAATGGTTCTTATCCCTTTCCTACGCCCACTCAGATGAGAAGCATGCAAAAGGACTCTCCTTCTGCATGTGCCTCTCTAGAAAAAAATATACAAAATTATGCGACACATCAAGGAGGGCGTGGGAATGGATAAGACAAGATGGTTCAAACCTCTAACCACCTGCAATTGAATTCAAAATTCAATTACGTTTGAACTGATCCAACACTTAGACCAAGTCAAAGAAAGAAAAGTGGAGGGCACAGAAAATCATCTAGGCATGGAAAACTCTCACGTAAAACCAAAATTGCATGAGGAAAGGAGTGGAAAAGTCAAAGGTGTGGCGAAGGGAGAAATTGAATTCAAAGTTCAAACTTGTTTTGAACTGGTCCAAATTAATTTCAACCAAACCAATTTTTTAGATCCAATTATACCAGGTTAAATCCAACCAAATTAAGCTTAACCTAAACTAATAAACTTCTAATCAAATTAGAAATTAATTAGGTCCAATTCCTAATCAAATCATGATCGAATCTTTCATAGCAATTATGTCATCTCATGATCTGATCGGGTCAAACCTAATCGAATCCAATTCGATCAGATTTGATCGAATCCTCATCACTCAATTAAATTAAGCTAATTAATAATTAAATTATTAATTAATTTTTTAATAAATATAGAGTTTCAATCAGATGAATATCTGGATAATAGAGTTCCATCAACATGAAATTCTTGAAGAGTCCCAAATCAGTGGGACTCTTGAACTCAGTATCCTAAACGAATGAAACTCATGATCATAGAGTCCCAAACTAGTGAAACTCTTAATCAGAGAGTTTCAAATGAGTAGGACTTAGAGTCTCAATCCAGTGGGATCCATAAAGATAGAATTTCAGTCTAATGAGACTCTTGACCATAGAGTTTCAGATCAGTGGGACTCTTGAGTCCTAGTCCTTTGGAACTTCTAGTCATAGAGTCTCTATCCAGTGGGACTCTTGATCATAAAATTTTAGATCATTAAAACTCTTGATCAGCCATCAAATTAGGTAGAAACTTCTATTGTGTGTGATCCCAAAGGTTCAAACCTTAAGCTGGTAGTACAAGAACTAATTTTTCATACCAATCGATGTGACCATCTAGTAATGATATTCGATATTCGAATTGGTCGAATAGTTACAATGTAACATCAATGAACCTGTGGTATATGGTTACCATATAATTTATCCCCTTGACTTCAATGCTCAAAAGATGATTTAGAATTTAACTGTCAATCTTAATAAATCATCTATAGTGTATTTCAAAATTTAGTATCAATTGAATGGACCATCCCGATCGAGAGTTTGCTAAATTAAAATACAATGATACACTTGCTCCAATACTTAAAAGAATCAATCTCATCTTGACTCACACACAGACTTCATAAGTACTTGACTGCACCCAATAGCCTTCCATCACTGAATTAAAAATTTAGGTAATCCAATACCTAGTACAGTGAGTTGCTTGCAAGTCACCGTGGTGGTCTCAGATCTAAGGGATACTTGTATCCATATCCTTTGCTAGCAACTCTTGACAGTAGAGAGCTTCGTAATTGGATCATGTTCAGTGAAATATACCCCTACACTTTACTTGCATACCATAACAATATCTCCATATTTTTTTGGTTAAGAGGATAATCAACACTTATGGTACATAATGACCTACACTCGATACGTTGTTGTCTTGGGTAACAACGAATCATTTGATCGCAAACTGATTTAAGGACTAAATGATAAATTCTTCTTTTTCGAGTCTAAATAGTCCTTAGAAATTCATCACAGAAGAGTTCATTACACGAAGATGCACAAGAGTGATGAAATGCCAAAATAATAATTTTATTTTTTTAAAATTCAAGTATAAATTACATTCAGCTCAACTACCTACAACCCAGATGATTGATTTTAGGATACATTTTCCAACATCTACCATCCTTGAATTGTATTTTTTATCTAAAATTGATAATGAAAAATTTTCTTCACATAACCATGTATTTTTTTGAGAAAACACGTGCTCCTCGACCATGATTGAGGATCGAAATGTGTTCTCCATGCGGTTCTCCAAAACATGCGCTCCTTGGCCACGATCGAGGATCGAAATATGTTCTCCATGCGGTTCTCCAAAACATATGCTCCTCAACCACGATCGAGGATCGAAACGTGTTCTCCATGCATTCTTCAAAACATGCGCTCCTCAACTATGGCCAAGGATCGGAATGTGTTCTCCATGCAATTCTCCAGAACATGTGTTCCTCGACCATGGTTGATGATCGAAATGTGTTCTCCAAAACACGCGCTCCTTGGCCACGATCGAGGCTCAAAACGTGTTCTCCATGTAGTTCTCTAAAACATGCTCTCCTCAGCTATGGCCGAGGATTGGAACGTGTTCTCCATACATTTTTTCAAAACATGCGCTCCTCAGCCATGATCGAGGATCGAAACGTGTTCTCCATATGGTTCTCCAAAACACGCGCTCCTCAACCATGATCGAGGATCAAAATATTTTCTTCATGCTGTTCTCCTAAACATGTGCTCCTCGACTACGGTTGAGGATCAAAACATGTTCTCCATGTGGTTCTCCAAAACACATGCTCCTCGACCACGATCGAAGATCGAAATGTGCTCCTCAACCACGGTCGAGGATCGAAACGTGCTTCTCGACCACGATCAAGGATCGAAATATGTTCTCTATGTGGTTCTTCAAAATATGCGCTCCTTGACTACAGTCGAGAATCGGAACGTATTCTCCATGCGGTTCTCCAAAACATGTGCTTCTCGACCACGATCGAGGATCGAAACGTGTTTTTCATACGATTCTCCAAAATATTTGCTCCTTGGCTACGGTCGAGGATCGAAACATGTTCTCCATGTGGTTCTCCAAAACATGTGCTCCTCGATCACGATCAAAGATCGAAACGTGTTCTCCATGCAGTTCTCCAAAATAGGCACTCCTCGACCACGATCGAAGATCAAAACGTGCTCTCCATATGGTTCTCCAAAACATGTGCTCCTTGACTACGGTTGAGGATCGAAACATGTTCTCCATGCGGTTCTCCAAAACATGTGCTCCTCATGCGATTGTTCAAAAATACGCACTCCTCGACAACGATCGAGGATCAAAATATATTCTCCATGTGGTTCTCCAAAACATGCACTCCTCGGCCACAATCGAGGGTCAGAAACGTGTTCGCCATGCGGATCTCCATCGTACGCTCCTCGACCATGATTGAGGATCGAAACATGCTCTCTTCCATATGATCCTCTATCAAGTGCTCCATGGTCACGACCATTGAGGAACGATACGCATCTCCACCTAGATCTCCAATGGGCACTCTTTCGATCACAACCAAGGATTGGAACGACTCGACAAGATCAGCCTTCGGCCTCAAGGACTAAGTACTCTCTTCGAGCTGACCTTACTGAAAGCTCGACCTCGAGAGTGGGAGGCATCTGATTGTGGATCTGTACTTCATCCTCGACCTACCTCATCATCACCTTAAGCCGATCTATGGGAGATTGATGCTTATTCAGGTTATGAATATATGGTGAATATTGAAGATCGTTCAGGTACGACCTACTAAATCGATAGTGGTCCCTACTCCTTAGCCCAATCCTTAATTCATCTCACCTCATGGACTGACCTACCATAGCTCATACGTTGTCGACCTGATCCTCAGACGATTTACCATAGCTCATACATTACTGACTAACCTCTTCCCATGGATAACGACCTACCATAGCTCATACATTGCCAACTAATTTCAGACGACTTATCACAGCTCATACATTATCGACTAATTTTTGAACGGCCTACCATAGCTCATATATTGTTGACTAAGATACATTACCGACCAATCTTCGGATGACCTACCATAGCTCATATATTATCGACTGATTTCAGACGATCTATCATAGCTCATACATTACCGACCAATCTCTGGACGACCATCATATCTCATATATTGCCGACTGATCTCAGATGACCTACCATAGCTCATATATTGCCGATCAATCTTTGATGACCTACTTTAGCTCATATATTTTCGATTAATCTTCAAAAATGACCTACAATAGATCGGATTATGATGACTTATTATAGCTCATCTACGGACGAGCTATCTTCACTTTCCCCGAAAGGTTCTATTTGGATTGACTAGTGGCAAGCTATTCATATTCCGACAATTTGTTATAGATCATCTTTTGCCGAGCTATCTTCAGTTTTTAGAGATTTATTTCTTTCTGAAAAAGTCTAGATAAGGAAGGAGCCCGGAATTCGGTCTGTTAAAGAAGAAAAAAAATCTCTCGAATCAATCCAAAGCAACAAATTCAAAATGTCGTTAGAGTTCAAGATGAATACGACTTCAATTCTTTTCCTATAAATAAAGAAGCTCCGGGATCCTCTAGATGCGCATTCAATTCGATACTTTCTCCTCTTATTGTTCTTTAATCATCTAACTTGAGCATCAAAGGGTCTTCATCGAAAAATATCTCGATGAGAATTTTTCGCAGGAGTTTGGATGAAGCTCCAGTAGCAATTATTTCTTGATCATAAGTTCCTCGACAGCCGATCTCAGATGAAAAGATTCAGAAGCAACAAGATCTAAGAACTTTAAGATGCTCCATGACATCACATAATACAATTTGAAATTTATATCATTATAATAATCCTTCCAAATGATAATTAGATCAGGTTATTGAATTTGAGGTATGAAGCACACATGAATAGCAGCGTTTGCCAATTTGAAAACCCGTTTACCTCTATGGCCGGAATGCCCCTCCGTGCCCCCCGCCCCCGCCCGCCCCCCGCGGCCCCCCCCCCCCCCAAATACTCCGGGCTCAAAAAGGCTCGTGTTGTGAGCTTTTTGACCGTTTAATTTGTTGGCTTATGCGAGGTAACGTGGTGAGGACCACGACCAAGACCAAGTGGGCATTTTGGGAACAGAAATATAAACCAGAAGGAGGTCAAAAGGACTCAATGGCCACGGAACTGAGATTTGAGAAGTGGAAGAGTCAACCTCCTTTCCATTTTTAGCGTCCTTCTCTGTCCCCTGGCCTCATTCTAATAGATCCAGACGTAGATCTTATTCTTTTCCCAGAAATTCAACTGGACTGAAAAAATTTTATTTTAATTCAAAAATAGTTTTAAAAACTTATTTATATTTTTCTAAAAAAAAATATAATGAGAAAAAGGAGCAGTCGTTGTCAGGGCGTCCGTACGCAGTGGTAATAACTCGGCCTTCGCGGAGGTTTGGTGGCGTAAGTCGGAGGGCAATCAATGGTGGCCTCTCTTCCCATAATGCCCCCGATATTTTTTTCGTATGGGGTCGGGACGCGGTTAGGGGGTTGGCGGCGCGGAGCGTAACGGAAGCGGAGTGGCAACCATCGTCGCGCCGGCAGGGACGGTGAGGTGGACACGTGTCGGCGTGACTCACGGGAGCGGGGATCTGGATGTTGCAGACAGCACGTGCAGGTCACCTGCGCCTGTTTGACACGGCGCTTCGGTGACGCTGGTACGCCTAATATATAACGGAACCGATCCGATACATTAGTATGTACCGTTAGGAGGGGTTTTGTTTATTTGCAGACTCCTCGACGAGCGAAAATTGATTAGATAAGATCAGAAATTATTAGATAAATTTATTTTATCAAAAATAAAATTAATAAAAAATTTATATATTAATTTTTTATTAATTATTAATCTAAATCGATCGTGATTGATTATGAAATGGAAAAGAAGCTAATCAAAATGCATAAATACTTAGTCTATGATTGAATAAAATAAGTTTACCTAATAATTTTTTCAACTTATGAACTATGAAGCAACATGATGATAGATAAAAAGAAAAATAAAAGCATGGTGCATATGCATTTGTGTATATTGCTTTATAGTTGAATTGATCTACCAATCCATTGAAGGATATAATCCGATTAAAAATTACATGAGATGGATATCTCTAGAACCCTATTGCAAGTACCAAGATTTGAATACATGATAGTGGAGAATATTACTCCAACTAATGATGTCTGAGCTAGATGTTCCTGAGTATCTGGATTATCTAGATGCTGCAATCGATGATAAGAGAAATTTGTCGCAAAGTTTTCGCAACTTTTGTTATCCAACATGTCTATAAGGAGGCCAATTGGGTGGCCAACATGGATGAAATCTCAATGGCATTGCAATGTAATCCAGGATAATTGTTGCAGTTCAGCATTTCTTGGCCCTTGTGTTATTTATTAAGAAAAAAAAATCAGCATATCATTGCAAAGGATTCCCATAGAATCCATTATTGATTGTTATAGCAATTATAACAATTGTTATTTACTAAAACTGCTTCCGTAGGGTTCTTTGTGTATGGACTGTGGACGGGTTATAAAGCACAACTTGATACTTGTTGTCTTATGCCTTTTTGCATGTGGGGCTTTACCACTTCGTTAACTAAAAATAAAAAGAGAGAGAGAGTGAGTGTTGCAACAAGCATTACTTGTAGGTATCATGTATTATTTATCCGAATTACTGGCTAAATTAAAAAAAATATAAATTTTTAACTGTATAAAAGTTTGTATTGTTTAGCTAGCATGAAATTTTGATTTTTCACAAAGTCATTGTTTCAAGCACTGCATGCCTACCATGATTTCAACATGGATTGCTTCTCCTTATGTCTGACCATACTGGTAATATTCTTTGTAGGAGAGTGTACAGTTTGGTGGTTTAAGATTAATTTTTAAATTAAATCGATTTGAATCGGTTTTGTAAAACTGAACCGATCATGTAGAAAAACTGGTTCAAACCCAATCAAAAAAATTAGTTTCGTTAGTTGGATTGTGAAATATTGGACTTATATTAAATAGGTAGCTTATGGGATAGACTAAATATGTAGTTTATAGGATTCATTAAATGAATAATTTATGAGATCGATTAAATAGGCTAAATATAAAAGCAATAAATCAGTAGAGTAAAGATAAAATATAAGTGGATCAATAGCGATTCACGTATAATATTATATTATATATGAACATACACGTATACACTTAAGGATTGGTTTGGTTTTGAATCAATTTTTTTAAATTGAAATTAAAATCAAATTGATTTTTTTAATTTCTAAAATCTTTAAATTGAAATGGAATCGAATTTTAAAAAAATCAATCCAAATCAAAGTGAAATTAATAGATGAAATCTATTTTTTAGTTTGGTCAATTTTGTTGCACACCCCAAATTGTTTCTTCTCATCCGTTAGCATTGGAGAGAGCTAATGTCTGCCTATAAATGTTGAGCAATGCGATCTGGTTCACCGAGAAACACTTATTGTTTTATAAAACAAATAATATAAATAGTAAACGATGATCATTATTTCTGACTACAATGGATTATCACATAGTGCTTATTATTTAAATAACCATTGCTGTATATGAAGTAGCATCTCCCTGCTAGAATTGTTTTCAGGCTGTTATTCTAAACATGATTCAAGCATTCATTTTCATTTTTGTGTGGAAATAACTTTGATACATTGAAGATAATAATATAATTTATTTCATCATTGTTCACCAATAAAATAATATTTTAAGCTAGAAATGTTTAAAATTCTAAAATGTTATATTGATTATAAATGAGGTATATGAAATAATGACCAATATGTTCATTATATAATAATTGCTACGACAAAATAATAGCTACATAGCAATGATTGTTTAAATGTTGATGCAATATACATTTAGCACCCTAGGAGACAAAAATTTAAGATCAGTCCCCGTGACCTTTATGATGATATAATGTTTGCAATAGTTTTAGATGCCTTCATTCCATTATCTTGCAAACTTGCGTAAGAACCAACAAATGATGGCTAATTAATATATATCCACATTCATATATATTATTAAATGAAAAGGGAATTATTCAACATTGAAATTCTTAATTTAAGTTCTCCTGCCAAAATGTTCCTCTGGATTTTGCAAGATATCGCGAATCAATTGGACTCCATTTAATTCTGGACCCCTTTTGCATCCATATCCTTAACTCATTGGATTTTTTTAAAAAAATTAAAACAGACAAAAATATCTGCGCTCCTTCTTTAATCCATTTATTTGATCTCTCTCATCCTCTAATCCATTAGAACTCTTTTTTTATTAATTTATTAGAAGTTAGAAAATGTTTGATACGTCTAGTTTTGCAAAAAAAAAAAAAAAAAAATATGAAAAGTAATGCTTGATGGTTACGGGATATTTAACCTCCAAAAAAATTTGCTTGCCAATGCAAGCCAACATGATTCCAATATATGGAATAAACTATAAGGACACATATTATAAATAAAAAAATATAAAAACACAAGAATAAAATATAAGATCGGCAAGATTGCAAAGCCCATAAAGAATTTTTTTTAGGTAAAAAAATATTTAAAAATCTATATTTTTTTATATAAATATTTTTTAGATAATATTTAGATAAAAAAATAATTTATCTATGATCTTTTATTTATAGAAAAGTAGTTTCAAAATTTGTTATCCATGTTCTTTTATATTACTACTTTTCTTAGCAAATTAATAAAATTTATCTATATTTTGCATGATATCTTTTTATTTAGATTTAAAAAAAATAGATGATTAAGTTATTAAATATTTAATATTAAATGATAAAAATATTAAAAATAAAAATAAAATATTTTTAAAAAAATTAATTGATAAAAAAATTATTTAGCCAATTTTTAGATAAATATTTTTTTTTATTTTATAGATAATTACTATTCATAAAAAGTAACTTATATGTTATAAAAAAAAGGAGAATATAAATAAATTGATTAATAAACAAATAAATTATTTTTTTATAAAATTTATTCAAAAAAATAAAAAATAAAAGCCCTAATGTCAACCTAACAAGAACAAATCTAGCTACTCCCTCGGGACACCATGGTTTCGACAAATCTTAATCCCCTTACATCATTCATCAATAATAACAGTTAGAATAGCATTGATTTGATAGGATCCGGATTGAAATTATCTAATAATTAAATAATAAATATTAATATAAATATGTTTATTTGTTGTTACCAAGAAAACACTAGTCCAGAGTCCAGACAACAATGATAATTACATTATTTATTTATAATATGGTTTGCTAAATAAAAGATATTTTTTATCTGGCACAAAAATTTTATTTTTCTTGAAAGTCATGCTACTATTAATTTGCCAAACAAGTAAAAATATATATAGATAGAGAGAGACTACCCACCTGCCCACCCACATCCGTAATTGAGATCGAAATAATTATAAACAAATCAAATTTGATCTTAGAATTGAACCTAGAAAATAATCTCAGCTTGATCAAACTGGAGCTCAATTATGTTTGTGATTTACCAGTTGAATCTTTGGCTTTTACCAAATATGGTCTGGAGTTTGACTTTGAACATATTAATTACAGCCCATAGTACCTTGGTGGCTTTTTACCAGATTCGGATAATATTTTGCAAGGTTAATTAATATGCTACCCCCAATTAATTCTCAATAACGGTATGATTAGCTGATAAGTCTGATGAATCTTTCATTATTTTTTTAATAAAATATAATCTTTTTTATTTATTTTTGATGGAAAAGGGAAGCAATGAATTGCCACTTGGGGAATCCTTTCTATTACCTCACGGCTTAGATATGAAGAGAGTATGGTTGTCATTCGTTCGGTGCTCGATGGTCGATAGAGATTTGAGGAAAGATAATTGCTTTTAGATCCTTAAAAGAAGTCCAATCATTGAAGATTCTTTGGTGGAGGATTTTTTTATGCTTAAGTTGGAGCTTTGAAAATAGTAAGAAAGAAAATTAGTGTGGGACTATTTCTAGTTTTCGAGAGTCCCTTCCTCTTCAAAGAACCTCCAAGAGGGTCTGGTGTGCCTCTTTTTATAGAAGGGAGAGAGTAGTATATTACCTCATTAATCGATAATCACCATGAAGAATTAAGATCTATGATTGTATTGATCATGAGTAATGGATAATAAATAGCATTAACTTACGTGCCACATTACATGTAACCATCCAAAATTTGCATTAGCCCATGTTCTCCTCCATAACGGTCCAATGCCTTAGAATTTTTGTGAGTCATCAAAGTCGACCCGACCATTAGGTCAATGTGAGCCTAATCTTCATTTCGAGGGAACCGGAGTGGGTGTTCGATGGTGGTTCGAAGATGAAGGTCAAGGTCAAGTGATACCCTTACACAACACCTGCCCCTTACTTCTGAGCCTAAAGTAGCTGCTTTGGATAGAGAAAGTACTAGTCTTTGGGATAAGACCTCGGCCTTTTATTCATCTGGTGGATCGTTCCATTTGCACATATTCAAACTCTGATCTTTAGCCCGTTCCACGAGGTTGCCCCAATTCTGAGTGGTTGGCGAAGAGGATTTTGGACTTGTATTAATGCATCACTTCATGAATCTCGCTGCAATTATGAAGGATGGGCGGTTTGAGGCAGAGCGGCATAATCAACCGAAAAAGATGGGTTTCGATGGTTATTCGCTAGTCTATCACAACTTGCCATATGTCAAATATTGGTAAGCCTGACTATACTTCTCATGGATTGGCCTACATGGTCAGATCTGATGGAGGTGCAATGAGCAGTCGCATGATTGGATGGCCTTAATCTATACCATGTGGCGAAATAAGATAGCCAAAGGATTTTAATATGGGCCATTAAACAATAGTATAAATAGGTCTTCCAATCTTTCTTTCCCTTCTATTTGCCCTGTTGAGCTTTATTGCTATCGTTTTGCCACCAGGTCTGAAAACCGAAGGGCATTCTATGCATGATTTTTAAAATTTTTTTAGCAAAAATATAAAATTAAATATTTTAATCTAATTAACATATTTAGGATCAGATCTAAAATATCTACCCTAGGATCTATAACATGAAATATAACATGCATAAACATATGAAAAAATAAAATATGCATCGATCACATCAATGCTAGAATCTAGATCTAACTTTTAGATCTATTTACTAAGGTTTAGAACCTTATATCTGATCATGGATCGATGATCTCCACTGCTGAAACTTTCAGATATGAAGATCTTAGAGGATATTATTTTAATTTATTTTTATAAATATTAATCTAATTATGATGAGATATTGGTGAGCTATATTTTTTAATCAATAAAAGTAGAGGTTTACTTTTACTATCACTATCTGAATATATTTTGATGTAATATTTTTGAATATGAAAGTAGGCCTTGCATATTCTTTAGGATCTTATCCTAAGGAGTGTGTAGCCATTATGTGCCCAATCCGAATGCTGTATTCGGGGCATGATAGGTTGTTTTATCCAAAGTTGGTCCGAAGGCAAGCCATGATGGAAAATTTTACTAAGTCGATAGCATCATGATATGTGATCAGAAAGTTTCTGATGCCTAGTCTTTTAAAGGTCCTAATTTGGATCAGGATATCTTCTTATGGTCAACATCTAGCTAATCACTAATTTGGAGGTCTTGGCTGGAGCTTAGATATCTCCGAGGGATTGATTTACTCTAACTTGGTCATCAAGATTTGGATTAGTATATGAATATTCTTTGGTTAATTTTTCTGTTCGACACCTATCCGAGAACCGAGGCTAGGATATTGTCCTTATTGGTATCTGATGCGATTCATCAGATGAGACCGACCTCTTTGATGTAGTCATTTTTTAGCAAAACTTGTATAAACTTAAAAAGAAGAACTTTATTGAAAAAATAATTTAAAGTCTCACTGATAATGTATTCTAAGGTTCTCGACATTCCAAGTACGAGGAATCGTGATGCCATTGAGGTTTTTGATTTTATAAGCCCCAAGTTTGATGCCTTCGACAACTCTATAGGATCCTTCCTAATTTTGAGCTAACTTCCTCCATTTTATGGGTTTGGATACTTTGGCCCGTTGGAGGATGAGGTCACCACATCAGAACATCTTTGTTTTGACTTGGACATTGTAGCAGTAGGTGACCCATTATTGATACAAGGCCATCCTAATCCATGCTTGCTCCCTTACTTCTTCTAGTAGATCCAAATTTGTCCGAAGCCGACTAGGGTTTTCCTACTCATCGTAGTATTCCACCTTGGTTGATGGCATTTCGATCTCGACAGGTATAACTGTCTCAGCTTCGAAGGTGAGGTTGAAAGGTGTTTCCCTAGTTGGTCTCTGAGGAATCATCTGGTATGCAAAAAAAAAGTTGTTGAGCCCTTCAACCCATAGTCCTTTTGCTTGATCGAGCATTGTCCTTAGCCCTTGCAAAATTATTCGATTGGTCACCTCAGCTTCTCTATTACACTATGGATGGCCAATCGAGATAAGTCTGTGATCGACGTGGAGTTTCGAGCAGAATTTCTTGAATTTTGGATTGTAAAATTGATGCCTATTGTTGGCCATCATTGCTCATGAAAGTCTGAACCAATAAATGATTGACTTTCACATAAAATTCTGAACCATTCCTTCAATAATTTTTGATTCATTTGATGAAATAATCAATCGTGATGATTGAAAACTTTCTCTGATTGGTCATTCGCAGAAATGATCCGAGGATGTCAATTTTTCATACAGCAAAAGTTCAAGGTATTATGATCAAGGTAAGCTTAGTGGCTGGCCTTCATTGAATGTGGGCATATCTATGGTACTATTCACAATTCTGGACATGGTCGGCCACATCTTGTTGTAGGGTTGGTTAGTAGTATTCTTGTTAGATGATTTTATAAGCTAGTGATCTATCCCCCAAGTGATTGCTATAGATTTCTTCATGGACCATTCAAAGGGCATAATCTGTCTCAAATAGGCATGGGCAATGAAGTAAAGACAATAAAAATGATCTCTTGTAGAGCTTTCCTTCTAAATAGACATACCATAGAGCTTGGCGCTTGATCCTACGAGCCTTAATAGGGTCAGTTGGTAAGTTACCATTGACCAAATAATCAACAATAGGATCCATCTAGCTTAGCTCATTCACGACTTGCAGTATTGTTTGTTTTTCGATGCTTCATCTTTGTAGGTTCTCAATGAAGACTCTTTTATTGAGGTCAAGTACTCTCGAGGTGGCAAGGTAAGACAAGGCATCAACATGGACATTCTCCGATCTTAGTATCTACTATACTTCTAAAGTTTGAAAAGCCATAGAAAGCTCCTTATGCTGCTGCATATATTTGGCCATTATTGGTCCTTAGGCTTCATATTCTTCTCTGACCTGACCGATGATCAGTTGTGAGTTGGTGAAGACTTTGAGATCCTTCACCTCAAGTTCTTTCGTAATGTAGAGCCCAATAATTAGGGTCTCATATTTGGCTTTATAATTGGAGGCTCTAAAGTCGAATCGAAGAAATTTTCCATCATAGCTCCTTCAAAGGTGGTGAGGATAAGCCCAGCTCTATATCCTTATGATTTTAATGCTCTATCTACTTGTAGGATCCATTGTGGCACCTGTCCAGTCTCCTCGAGTGACACTGAAGATGATTCCTCATTGGAAATTGTAGATGCCATAAAAAAATTAGCCAAAATTTGGGCTTTCATTATAGGTCGAGGATAGAAATTAATATCATGTTCTCCAAGCTTAATTGTCCATTTCTCCATGGTCTGGAGGTGTTTGGCCTTTGAAGAATTAACCTCAATGGTTGATTAGTTAAGACGACCATCAAGTGGGCTTGAAAATAAGATCGGAGTCATTAGGCAAAAGTGATAAGTGTGTAGATCATCCTTTTGACCTTGAAGTATCTGACATCTGAGAGAATATTACTTGTACAATAAATTGGCTTCATGAGTTTCTGCATCTTCTTAGACCAAAATCGAGCTAACAACGATAGGTGAGATGGATAGATACATTAATAATTTCTCACCTTCTATCGGTTTGAAAAGAAGTAGAGGGGACCTAAGGTACTTTTTGAGTTTTTCGAAAGCGGTTCGGTATTTGTCTGACCACTCAAAAATCTTCATTTGCCTCAAGACTATGAAGAAGGGAAGGTACTTCTCGATCGACCTTGAAATAAAGCTGAGTTATCACTCGACCTACCAAATGCTGCACCTCTTTTTTGGTGCTTGAGTGCTTCTTGTCCAATAGTACTCGGATCTTTCCTGGGTTGACTTCTATCCCATGTTAAGTCACTATGAATTCTAAAATTTTTTTTAAGGTTATCCCAAAAACACATTTATTCGATTTGAGTTTCATTTGGTGTTGTCTCAATTCGCCAAACGCCTCCTCCAGGATGGCAATGTGCCAATCAACCTCGATACTTTTTACTAGCATATCATCAACATAGACTTCACTATTGCACTTGATCTGATGTTTGAACACCTTATTGATGAGGTGTTGATATGTGGCTTCTACATTTCTAACCCAAAAGGCATCGTTTTATAGTGATACACATCTTTATTGGTTATGAATGCTATCCTCTCCTTGTTCATAAGAGCCATCCAAATACACAACAAATCCACTACTTCTCGCCAATAGTCATCTCGACATAGCTTGAGTGGTGTTGCGTAAGTATCTGCCCCCCATGGACCTGCACAACCGCCCGTGATGGCAAATCCACAGCAATTTGATATCTTGGTCTGATAAGTTCATGCTTTGATCGATGCCACGTTGCAATTTCAAGAGGCCACTAAGCAGCGACAACCTTAAGAACCTACTTATCAAGTAGTGCCCTCTTAGTAGAGCCACCGGATCTATCCCTAGAGTTCGAAAGTGCCCCCTGGTGTGCATCATTTTGTTCCCACTGCACAGCAATCACCATCCCACCGAGGTTCGAGGAAGAAGCACCACTACCACTTTCCATCCTCTTCCAGTGGTGATTCAACCTTGGGCTATTCTCTATGCCCTAGAAAGTCTCACCGAGAGGAACATCTTGAACAAAAAGTCTAAGAGATTGAGCACCATCTGGGTGAGGTGCAAACTAGGAGCCAAAAGAACGATGATGGTCTTAGCTTCAACTCTTGACCCCCTTCTTGTTGGAAATTGTATTTTAAAGTCAACCATCTAGATTATAGATGATTGAGTTGATTATAAAATGCACTTGAATTATAAATAAATAAAATTATTATTTTAGCATTTTATCATTTTTGTACATTTTTTGGTAATGAACTCTTCTATGATGAAGTTCTTAGGACTATTTAGATTTAATAAAGAAGGATTTATCGTTTAGTCCTTAAAGCTGATCGTGATCAAATAATATGTCATTATCCAAAATGATAACGTTTATCGAGTGTAGGTCATTGTGTGCCATATAAGTTGATTGTCCTTTTAACCAAGGAGTATGGAGATACTAGTATGGCATGTAAATGAAATGTTAGGATACATTTCACTAATCATGATCCAACTATAGAGCTTTCTGCTGTCAAGAGTTGCTTATAAAGGATATGGGTATAACTGTCCTTTAGACCTAAGATTACCATGATGACTTGCAAGCAACTTACTGTACTTAGGTACCGGACTACCTAAATTTTTAATTCAGTGATGAAAGGCTACTGAGTGCAGTCAAATACTTATGAAATCGGTGTATGAGTCAAGATAAAATTGATCCCTCCAAGTATTGGAGCAAGTACATCACTGTATTTTAATTTAGCAAACCTTCGATCAGGATGGTCCATTCAATGGACACTGAATTTTGAAATATAATATAAATAATTTTTAGGATTGGAAGTAAATCCTAAATCATCCTTTGAGCATTAAGGTCAAGAGAATGAATTATATGGTAACCATATACCATAGGTTTATCGATATTGCATTATGACTATTCGACCTATCCGGACGTCGGATATCATTGCTAGATGATCACATCGATTGGTATAAAAAATTGATTCCTATGCTATCAGCTTAGAATTTGAACCTATGAGATCATACATAATAGAAGTTTCTACCTGATCTAATGGCTAATCTTAAGTCCTATTGATCTGTGACTCTGTGGTCAGGAGTTCCACTGGATTGGAACTATGATCAGAGCCACTAGATTGAAACTCTAAGTCCTACTTGTCTGAAACTCTCTGATCAAGAGTCATACTGGTCAGAGACTCTACGATCATGAGTTTTATTTGTTTGGAATATTGGGTTCAAAAGTCCTACTAGTTTGGGACTCTTCAAGAGTTTCATATAGAAGAGACTCTATTGCCCAGACACTCATCCAATTAGGATTTTATATTTATTAAAAAATTAATTAATAATTTAATTACTGATTAGCTTAATTTAATTGAGTTATGAAAATTCAATCAAGTCTGATTGAATTTAATTTGATTGAATTTGATCCGATCAGATCATGAGATGACCTAATCGCTATAAAAGATTTGATCCTAATTTGATCAAAATCTAGATCTAATTAATTTTTAATTTAATTAAAAATTTATTAAATTGAGTTAAGCCTAATTTGGTTGGATTTAACTTGATCTAATTGGATCTAAATTAATTGGTTTGGTTGAAACCAATTTGGACTAAGTTTAAATTTCAAATCCCTCAACTCTTGGTGCCACCTTGTCTTTGACCAAGTCTTCTCTCATGCAAATTCTAAATTTGCATGAGGTTTTCCATGCTAGAAATATATTTGTGTGCCTCCTCTCCTTTTTGCCTTTGACCTGGTCCAAGCGTTAGATCGGTTCAAACTAAATTGAATTTTGAATTCAATTCAAGTTTGTTAGAAGTTGAAACCTCCTAACCCTCCCATTCTTATCTATTCCTTGCACCATTCTTTTTTGTTGCACATATTTGTGCATTTTTGAGAGTGGACATGCAGAAGGAGAGTCCTATATGTCAATCTCTCTAGAGTGGGCGATCGAAGTAGATTAAAGCCATTTGAATTTAAATTCGAATGGTTGATTGAAACAAGTTCAACCTCTTTTGCTTATCCAAACCCATGCGCTTTTTCCATAGGAGAATGCCCATTTAAAAGTAAGACTTTTCCTGGGTATGCATAGATGAGAGGGTGGTGCTTGAGACATTTGAAAGGGTTTTTTAGAGAGAGAAATACTATGGGGAGCACACATTTTTGGGCATGGAAAAGTCTAGGGAGAGAGAGTGTGTCTTACCTCCGCACAATTCCATCTCTCTTGCCAACTGATTTTTATTCTCATTTGGACGCCCACTTTAGATGTGATTTAAGTAGGATTTCTATACAAAGGAAAGTCCTCTATCCACGAAACTTTGTTTCATGATAAAATTCCAAATAAAGAAGGCATGAGATCATTTTTCGAGCATTAGGATTTTTAGTGTGTGTAAAATCCTAGAGTTAGGACTTAGGATTCGAGTAGAGAGATTGAGCGCTGTGAGTACTCAATCAGCACCAAATTTGATACGCTATGTCATCATCCTTCGAAGTCTATTTTTTAATTTTCTAGAGCATCTAGAAAATCAGAAAGAAGATGATCGATTGAATTGATTGTGATCAGCCATCGAACGCTCCGACGAGAAGCTAGCACTTCGATAGAGCTGGTTGGGATCAAAAGCTCCATGTGGATCAATCGTGGAGGTCGGATGAGTGTGCGGCTGTAGCACAACACCAGAGCTTCTTCTAATAAATTCAAATCATGAAGATTAGCTATCCGTGTACAGGTATCGAGTTCTAAACTCAAATCGATCAACAAATATGATTTACTAATCAATCATATTTAAATTTTTAATTATAAATTAGCATGCCTAGATTCTGAGTAGGATTTTATGATACGATCATAGCATGCATAGAATTAATAGTAGATTAATTTTGCTTTCGCTATGAGCTAATTTTAAAAAATATTTCAAAAATGCATGCTTTAACCCTATACTATTTCCTTCACTTCTTCCATACCATATTACAGGAATTGATTTCGAGTCAGTTCAAGATATAACAAATAAAGTCATACGATGGCTCTTCGAATCTTCTTATCATTTGGAGGGTTACAAAATCCTTATAATGCTTCTAGGTGCCTCAGATGCCTTACTCTGCCTTATCTTTTTGGCTACTCTTAAGAAGGCATGCAAGTATGGTACTTCAGAACTCTAACCGAAGTCCATTTATCATTCGAATAGCTCAGAAAGCTATTTATCACCCACTTTAGTAATAATCGAGTATGGTTGAAGAATACTGATAGCCTCTTATCAGTTCAATAAAAAGAGGATGAATCTTTGTGCGATTATGTGACACGTTTTAACGCAGTTGCACTGGAGGTGTGCAACTTTGATGAATCGATGATGATATCGATGCTCAAGTAAGGACTTTGTACACTACTACAGAATAAAGTTACAGCAGTATTTAATATTGCAGTAGTTTGAAAACCATTGTCATAGGTTCTAAAATAGTGGTTAAGTATAATCACTGCCATAGATTGGATCTATAGCAGTGCTTACATAAAATCACTGTGATATGTCAACCTATGGTAATGGTTACATAAACTGCTGCAATAGGATCAATCTATAGTAGCGGTTATATATAACCACTGTCATAGGTCAAATATATGGTAGTGGCTACACTTAACCGCTATCATAGGTCAAATCTATAGCAGTGATTAATTAACTGCTGTTATTTACTTAATCAATGGAAGCGGATATCCTTCATCGCTATCATAGATTTGATCTATGACAGCAGTTTTGAATAACCGCTACCATTGATTAGACCTATGATAGCAGTTTTATGTAACTGTTGTCATAGGTAACCTATAGCAACGATTATGTTTAACTGCTACTATAGATGTATAATATAATTTTTTTTAATTTTTTTTAAATATGATATAATTTTAAAATTTAAAATATATCTTCATCATTTATTATCTAAATAATTATCGTTAGAGTATCATCATAAAAAGCCATCTCGATCTGATAGCCCTAGGTATGTCAATCGATAAAATTTAATTTCGATGTCACAAATGATCACATGATGATCAAATAGATAAAGACCATCAATTGATCCAAAATTTATAATGATAATCTCGATAATATTTGTAACATACTATCAAAATCTTACTTTAATTAGACATCATTATCATGATCAATCTAGGATGAAATGATTTCAGGCATTAAATGAAAAATGATGATCAAAAGGCCAAACAGTATTCGATTATGAGATAATTTTTTAGATAAATAATCTTTGATCCTACTTTAATCATTTGTACGATGGTGATTATAAAATTCAAACTACGTATATATAAACGATCTAAAACTATATATCTCCTAATACTCGTTCTTAAAAGTCTTGTATAATTATGCTTGTGCTTTTGTAAGATATTTTTAACGTGGATAGTTCATAGAGACATGATTTAAATTTTACAATCACCACTGTACAAATAATTAAAATAGTAGCAAAGATTAATTATCTAAAAAATTATCTATTAATTAGATACTATTTAGACTTTTGATCATTCATTTTTTATTTAATGATCGAAATCATCCAGTACTAGATTGACCATGATAATGATATTTGATTAAAATAAAATTTTGATAGTATGCTACAAACATCACCGAGATAACTATTATAAATTTTTAGATTAATCGATGATTTTTATCTATTATATCATCATACGATCGTTCATGGCTGTTGAAATCAAATTTTATCGATTGATATAGCTAAACTATCGAAGCAACGCGATCTTTTGTAATGACACTCTAACAATAATTATTTAGATAATAAAATATGAAGATAGATTTTAAATTTTAAAATTATATCATATTCAAAAAAATATAGAAAAATATATATTATACATCTATAATAGTAGTTGGCAAAAATCACTGCTATAGGATCTATTGTAGTGATTGATAACTACTGTAATAGACCTATGGCAGCGGTTTCAAAAATTGCTACCATAGATTTGGCTATAATTTCTCCTGCGTGCCAAGTTTTCATCTTTTCTTCCCTCTCATTCACTCACTCTCTCTCTCTCTCTCCTTTATATCCGAGCCCTAGCTACCCTCCCCATTGCCGACCCGTCCCTCTGCCAGCCTGCCCCATTACTAGTTGCCTTTCTCTAGCGTCGGCCTCCTTCCTCTCTCTCTCTCTCTCTCTTTCTCTCTTCTCACCTTGGCTACCCATACCCTAGCTACCCAACCTGTGCCGGCCCATCGGCCACGCTCCCTCCCTCAACCCCACGGTCGGCTCTGGCCCCCTTGGCCTCGATCCCATCCCTGTTGACCTCACCTCCCTTGGCCCCATTCTATGCCACCCCCTTCCCTTTAGCACCACCACAGGCTCGCCCCACCGTTGGCTCCGGCCCCCTTGGCCCTGATCTTCTTTGGCCAATCTCTTCCTTCTAGCACTGCTTCCAGCTCGCCTCACCACCGTTGGCCCTCCCTCTAGCACTGCCGCCAGCGACCCTCATAGTCTGTGCGACCCCCACCCCATGTAGGTATAAGTTTTTATTTAATTTTATAATAATATTAATAATTAATTATAATATTTATAATAATATTTACTAATAATATTTATAATAATTATTATAAATATTATTATAATATTTATTATAATAATATTATAATAAATGATTCATCATGGACTGTGGGTTAAATAGGCCGACTAGGGCTGCAAATATGAATAATATACATTAATATATATATTATTAGTAAGATAAGGTTCGATTTCAAGCTCAAACTCGAGCTCGAGTATGGCTCGATTCATATTCGAATTAAGTCAAGTCGATCTCAAGCTTTATCTATTTTTTTATTCAAGAATCATTAAAATTGATGCTATATTTTAAGGATATTCAATTAGTATTAAGATGCCACTAGAAAAGAAAAAGATGCCACTATGTTTTAAGGATATTCTATCAATAGTCAATATAATATAAATAATACTTATCTTATATCATTTTTTATTTTATTATTTTCTATAATATCCTATTTTAAAAAATTAATTTTTTTTTAAATTTTATAAAGAGGCTATAATGATTTTGGATGGAAAATGGTTAATTCTTAGTATAATTTTAGTAATATGAGTTCTCTTATTTTTTTCTCTTCTTCTGTAAATATTTTAACAATTTCAAACAGCAAGATGATCTTGGATGGCTAGCGATAATTTAGCGGATAACCATTTATAGCTAATTTGATTTAATTATAGTAGATACGAAAAGTATTTTCGCCTTCTACGTAAGTGATCCCTTGGAGCCTCAATAGGATACTATTGTGAAAATGATACTTAGGCATATCTTTGATGATACCGAGATTGATGACGATGTTGGACCATACATATAAAGTGCTTCTGTAGGATAAAACTTATCTGATGCAGTCGAAGTTTTAGATACAATTATCAGGAGTGATGGTGATGTCCATATTATAGACGCAATTAGATGATGAGTTCAATATTTTGGTATAAATATTAAAATCTATTTATTGATGCTCTACTAATATTAATTATTATTTAATATATTATATTGATTAATGTTCATTAATGTTGCAGGTCATGATGATACCGAAATGCCATCTAGCTTTCACTCCCATCCCTCGATGGGCTATGTGGAGCTCCACATCTGAGTCACAGTCGGAGCATACTCCATCCATCGCTGCATCGATTGTTTAGACACCACTGGCATCTACTTCTTCATCAGTATTTGAGCCTCCACCATCAGCCACATCTTCAACACATGCTCCACAGCTCCATCCATCGATGAGTCTCTACTGGCATTTACATCGCACGATCCCATGGCCAGTAAGAGTATGTTTTTATTATATCAATTATTTATTTTTGTATAGTTATTGTATACTCTTATATATTTGTATCATATATTTTCATTATAGGTGCATCATCTAGTATGATATTTTGCGGTCCTACATGCATGCCACATGTGTGATACCGCTAGCATCAGGTCATGATGAAGTATGATCGGAAGGAAGGCCTGTTGAGGAGGTCGCATGAGAGATGCTTTTTTTTTTTGAAGTGCTTATGAGGTGGTTCGACATCATTCCAGTACTACTTGTAGACTGAAGGTTGATGGATGCTGGTGTTAGAAATCAGATGTGGGAGGAGATATGGATAAGTATATCTTAATTATATTTATGCATTTGATATGTTTACACTATGTTTGATTAGAATAATTTTCTAATTGACTTCTAATAACTTTGTGCAAAGAAGGTGCGATTTTCAAATCATGAGAGGGCTCGAGATGTTCGACTAAAGAAGTTTGGAAAATTATATCAGAACTACAAGATCAAGCTCCACTAGGAAAGAAGTTTGGATTCAAGACTGTCTTCCAAGTCAGTGGGAGGGGATGGTTAGGCATTGAAGGAGCCAAGAATTTCATATTTAATTTCTAACTTTTAAATTTTTTAATATACTTAAAATTATATTTGAATATTTTTTAAATACTTGTAATTTATATACCTTTTAGACTGCCTTCCATTAGAACCAAAAGAATCGGATGGCTCAGGAGTACATGCACACTCTTGACTATAAGTCTATGACCAGTCATGTGAATAAAGAGATAATGAATTCTTAATCTTAGTTTATAAATTAAATTAATATTTTTTTTATATATTTTTAATAAATTGATCTATTATTATAGCTGATAAGAGAGGGAATGATGTCCACCTATAGCATCATCTTTTGATTCAACCGTACGGATAAGAAGGGCAAGTCGATGAATGCAGCAATCAAAAAAATTTTTATAAGTAATAAATAAATTAGTATCATCAGTATTATAATATTTTTTTATGATATTTTATTTAAATTTATAATTACAGAAGCAGTTTGACGCTCTCACGAGCGAGGGCCCGAAAATCTTTGGCCCCCATGATCATCTATCTCAGATTTTGGGGTCTGAGCACTCAGGAAGGATTTGATATAGGTTCGAACATATGCCGATGAGCTACTGGTGTAAGGTGAGCATCTCTTCACATACTTTTGAGGTCATTAATCAAGAGTAGCTTGACGAAGCCTTGGCGCAGGCAGTTAAGGCTATGGAGTGGGTTGCTTAGGCTATGAAGCGGGCTGCTCAGGCTGAGGAGTGTACAACTCAGCTATAGAGCATCACGATCGCTATGGTGACAAAGCTCTCCACACATTTTGGAGTTGACTTCATGGGCCTTAAGGATATGTTGGCTAGCATTTTAGCTTTAGCCCTTCCAGCTCTAGCTCGTGCTCTATCTCCTCTTAGTAATGATGATTTAGATTTAGATGTAGACTTTTGATATATTTTTTATGAAAAATATTATAATAAATTTTATTCAGTAATAAAATTTGAGTATTTCAGATATATTCTTATGTTATATATTGAATTACATTTATCAGATAAAAAAATTAAATATCAAAAATCTATATTTTTTTATTATTTAAAATCTATGGTAGTGGTTGGCAATCACTGTTGTAGGTGTGCCAACCACTATCGTAGATTACGTGTCAACCGCTACCCTAATCTATAACAGTGGTTGCAAAATCGCTGCATTAGCTCTATGGCAGTGGTTATACAACCACTACCATTGATGATCTATAGCAGCGGTTGCATAATCGCTACCATATATTTCTATGACAGTGGTTGTTTGATCGCTGCCATTAATGACCTATGGTAATGGTTAGACAACCACTGTCATAGATAATCTATGACAGCAATTAGACAACCACTACCATAGATTTACGATGACAGCAATAACGATAGTAGCAACGATTAACTAACCACTGTCATAGGCTATGACAATAATTTTTTGGGCTACAATAATAGTTTGTTGTAGTGGTAACAAGCGCCTTATCTACTTCCTCAATAAAATATTTTTGAGGGACTACACCGATGTCCTTGTGCAGGCTCGAAAGTATGCATAGGCAAAAGAGGTCCGAACTGCATGCAAGCAGGCTGAAGGAGGAAAGACTCATAGCAAAAAGCACGGATAGCCAAATATGTGCTAAAGGAGAATCCTACCAACCAATAAAAGCCTTGGCCGAAGGAGTCTACCTTGGCAATTTAACAGTTATGCTCCTTTGACTACTTCTCGAGCCTAAATCTTAATGGAGATTGAGGACCAAGGATATCTCTACCAACCTCTACCAATAAAGGCTTCATCTATAAGAAGGAACAAAAGATAAGTACTGTTACTTTCATCGAGACCACAATCACGATACCGAGAATTACCTCTAATTGAAAGATGAAATTGAAATCTTGATCTAGAGAGGCTACCTTGAAAAGCATTTTCATGAATGCGAGGAGCACATTGCCAAAGAGCTACCTCAGCACCAACTTGATGAGGAGAACAATCACAATCGATCAACGGCTAGTGACATCAATTGATCTTAAACTTCAACAATGGTAGAGGGGCAGAAGACTGAGCTATGGGCTTGAAAAGGTAGTGGACTGGGGAAGTTTTTTTTTTTTTTTTTTTTTTTTTGATAATGATGTCCAAGGAGTTCAAACTCCTCATGATGATATTGTTGTTGAATTGATGATGATGGCAAATTATGATGTAGAAAAAATTTTAGTTGATAATAGAAGCTTGGCTGACGTGTAATTTTATGATGTACTCCAACAAATGAGATTGCCGTTAGATCGAGTAAACAAAGTTAATATTCATTTGGTTAGATTTTTTGGAGATTCTATAGCAATTGAAGGATCGATCACTTTGTCGATAATTACTAGAATACAGCCGTAACAAAAACTATTCAGCTCACTTTCTTGTCATCTATGTATCTTAGGCTTACAATACAATTCTCAGATGATTCGGGTTAAATGCACTGCGAACAATTGTTTTCATATATCATCTGCTTGTTAGATTCCCGATCTGAAATGGGGTTGGAGAAATCTAAAGAAATCAAATGCTCATCCAACAATGTTTTCTTGCAACTATCAAAGGAAAATGACTAATAAAAACAACTAATGGAAGAATCTCAAGGAGAATCAGTCGAGCAAGTTGTCACTTTTGTTGTTGCTACTTCCAAGCTTCAATGACCTACATCTTTTCCTTTCTAAATCTGATATAGAAGTTCAATATCTAAGTACAAATCTGGATGAGAAAGCGAAGAGAAAGATGGTGAATATTTTTCTACATTCTGGCTATTCGCTAACATTTTTTTCCTACATTTATCTATTCATGTTTTTACTTTGTTTCAAGTTTTAACACCTTGATTGGAAGAGAAGAGTAGGAGAGAAGAGAGTTAATACTTTCTCTTAGTTGAAAGTTTTTTATAAAAAAAAAATGAAAGAAATGAAAAGAAGAGAAACTAAGGGAATATAAATTCCCTCGAATCTGTAATTTTTTTCTCCTTCAAATCGAGTGGAATTAGATGGAAAGGAATTGAAAGTTTAATAATTTTTTTATAATTTTCATCTTGTCTCTCTAATAATGAAGAATAAAATTAATATTATATATTTCAATCATCAGGCTTATTTCAAGTCTCCTACCCAATTGAGACTCTTGTGAATGGAAAAAAATGGTGTAGGCACTTTTCATAGAAAAATTAATGAAAACAAAAGAAAAGATGGAAAAAATTAAAAGGTAAGACATTTTCTTGATTTATTTTTTAATTTTTACTTATTGGGGATAAATTTCGTTTCCGCTGAAGTCCAGTCTGATGCTTAGCCTAACGCAACTGGCAATCATGGAAGAACTTCAATCAAAAATTCTCCTCCAACGGTCGGACCCCAACCGAACTCCTCCAGTGGCCAAATCTTAGCCAAACTTTTTCAGCCGACCGAACTCCTCAGCGGTCGAGCCCCGGTCGAACTCCTCCCAGACTCTTCCTTCAATTGAATTTCTACAGGAGCCAAACTTCTTTCAGATATCTCCTTCAGACGGATGCCTATGGAGGCCGAACTCCTTCCAGACTTCTTCCTTCAGACGGATGTCTACAGAAGCCGAACTCCTTCCGAATCTCTTTCTCAGCCGAATTCCACTAGGAGCCAAACTTCTTCCGGACTCCTCATTCAGTCAAGTTT
This sequence comes from Cocos nucifera, assembly GCA_006176705.1. Taxonomy (NCBI): domain Eukaryota; kingdom Viridiplantae; phylum Streptophyta; class Magnoliopsida; order Arecales; family Arecaceae; genus Cocos; species Cocos nucifera. The sequence goes on along the minus strand of QRFJ01000036.1, from coordinate 579,159 downwards.
CTATAGAAGCCGAACTTCTTTTGGATTCCTCCTTCAGTCAAATTTTTACAGGAGCCAAACTCTTTCCGGACTTCTCCTTCAGTTGGATTCCTCCAACAGATTGCTTCTAGATTTCAGCTAGCATTCCTTCCGGATGATCCCCTCTAGTCGTATCCCCTTTAGGAGTCCGAACTCTTTTGAAATTGATGTATGTCAAAGCTCCTCGCCGACTAACGTCTGCTTCCTCCGAACTTCGGTTATTCAATCTCAACAAACAGTCACTATCAGTCTGACGATGCCTCTTCCTCTCCGTACCAAATTTTACGCGGTCCCAAGCGGCTCAATACCGGACAGCTACGACTATCATCATTAATCTGCTATAGGCGATGCTACAGACGGTGCTCTCCTCCATGATAGACTCCACTAGGCCTCGAGCGGTCTGCTATCAGACGACTACAGTTGTTGCTATCAATCTGTTATAAGCTCCGTCTATAAAAAGAAATCCTCCAGATATATTTTCTCTAAGCTCTCTTCTCCTTTTCGAAACTCTGTCGAACTCTTTCTTGAGCACTCCATTTTTGTTGGCCAGAAGAGCTAACTTGATTGTCAGAGGGTCCTGCTGGAGCCACCATCACCGACTCCGAACGGAACTTTATTTTGTAGGTCATCGATGGCGATTTCATCTTTCTCGGCTCTAATTCGATCCGGCGTCAATCAGATTCTGCAACAACATTACTTTTTTTTTTTGAGATTTGTGGAGGAGAGACATGAGAAAAATAGGGGGATTTCTTGGTTTTGGAGGATAGAAAATAGAGAAAAAATTGATGAAAATTATAGAAAAAATTAAAAAAGTAAAAGAAAGATGGAAAAAAATCAAAAGTTGAGACTTTTTTATTTAGATTTTTTTTTACCTCTTTTTTTCAGAGATTTGTGGGGAAGGAGAGCAATTGAGAGAGATAGAAAAATTTTTTAGTTTCTTTTTTTTTGATATAATAGTAAAAAAATATTATAATTTTTTTTTGTACTTCTAATCAACAAGAGAATAATTTTTTTTTAATTTTCAATCAATATATATATATATATATTCTTCTTATTATTATTTTTTTTCCTTTTCTTTTCTTTTTCTTACCAAACTCCCAACCAACCAAGGCGTAAAGGACACGAATTTTGTGATGAAAAATATTATTATAGCCAAGGTCAACAACCTCCGCATTGGGTTATTTCTTTCGTGACTCCCCTTCTTCCCACCGAAAGCTCCTCTACGGGTCACACCACTCTACCGTCACCATGTCCATCACAACCCTATCCCTGGCTGCCGCCACCCTCTTCCTCCCCCTCCTCCTCCTCCTCCTCCTCATCTTCCTCATCCGTCGTCGCCACCGCCTCCATGCCGCACCGCACCTCCCACTTCCTCCGGGCCCCTGTGGCTGGCCGGTCCTCGGCGCTCTCCCCTCCTCGGCCCCCTCCCCCACGCCGCCCTTGCCTTCCTCGCCAAGCGCCACGGCCCCATCATGTACCTCAAGCTCGGCACCCTCGGCTTCGCCGTCGCGCCTCCTCCCCGCCGCCGCCCGCGCCTTCCTCCACACCCACGACCTCCTTTTCGCAGACCGCCCCCTCAACGCCGCCGCCGCCCGCCACATCTCCTACGGTGGCCAGGACCTCGTCTCCGCCGACTACGGCCCGCGATGGAAGCTCCTCCGCCGTCTCTCCACCACCCACCTACTCGGCCCGCGCTCACTGGTCCAGTGGACCCCGGCCCGTCTGTCCGAGGCGGCCCACATGGTCCGGTCCATTCTCGACCTGAGTCGTCTCGGCGAGCCGGTCCGGGTCCAGGATGCGGCGATGGTCGCACTGGCTAATATACTGGGGCTCGCGATACTGAGCCGGCGGGTGTTCGACTCGTACGGGGCCGAGTCAAGCGAGTTCAAGAGGACGGTCTTGGAGTGGATGAGGCTGTCGGGGATGGCCAACGTAGCGGACTTCATACCGTCCATTAAGTGGCTGGACGTGCAGGGGATCGACCGTCGCTTAAAGAGCTTGCACAAAAAGTTCGACGCGCTGATGACTGGGATGCTGAGGGAGCACGCGGACACGGCGGGCGAGCGGGAGGGAAGGCCGGACTTCGTGGATCATCTCCTGGCCAGTAGCAAGAGCTCGGAAGGTGAGGTGGTGGTGTCTGATACCAACATCAAGGGACTCGTTTTGGTATGTGCGTAATTCTCCTGTCTTCAATCTGCTTTCCATTGCCATTTCAAGGTTGGGATACTCATCCCCTCGGGTTTCGGGGTAGTTCATGAAATTAAGTCTAAGCGCATCTAGATGTCATTTACGTCGTACTTCAAAAATCATGCATCGCATGTTAAGCCGTAGCATTGGGCTCACAAATGGATCCACACGGCATCCAAATAATATGATGCAGTTGAGATATGATATTTCTTTTTGGATAAATTATAGCGACACTAATTCGGATGAAAATCTCTTTGACTTTAAAATTTTAATTAATTATTATATTTTTTTTATTATAATATAGTCTAGCTGTCTACCATTATAGTATAGCTGTCTATCATAATCGCATAATAACTTAACAGGCTTTCTATTTTTCAAATAACCTTCTTATTAGTTTAAAATGAGATTGTTCATCGATAAGTTGGGTGTTAAAGTGGATTGGATAATATTCATCCGAATATATTTTTATATCCGAATCTATTCAGATATTAATAAAATTTTAAATATTTGATTAATATCTATATCCATAGCCATCAAAGAAAAATAGATATGGATATGGATAAATAACTATCTAATTCATATCCGAATATATGATTTTACTTGTAATCCTATTTAACTTTATATAATATTCTTTAATTTTTTTAAGGCATATACCACTATATTAACATGGTACTAATTTAATTTATCATTCACCAAGTAATATATTTGATTCTGTAGTCATAAAATTTAATTATCCAACCTATCATACTTATATCCATACTTTTAATATCCGATTTGTATCTATATCTATTTAAGATAAATATAGATATAAATTTTTACATCCAACTAATAACTATATTCATATTTGTATTCACTAAATCAAACATATATATATATATATATAGACACACACACATACATACTGATATTCGATCGGTATTTGATCTGGTTTTAGCCTTACGCTAAATTTATTGTGATATCCAAGGACTAGCTATCCATTCGTTAATTTCGATAATACCATGACTACCATGATTGCCACCATTAGAGCTCCTATTTCCAACCTCCTAAAGAATCTTCTCTACTCTCTTGCTTGCCACCCTTTTGCCATTTCCCCCTTTCATTCCAATATTAATACCTAACTTCATACCCTTGACTGTGATCATAGTCCACATTTCAAAACCTCTTTCTTATTTTATTTAATTGAATGGAAAATACTATCAACCCAATCTCTCCATTCAGCATTTGAAGTAGAGGATATGACTTAAGGATGCCATGGAGGCCTCCCTTAAGCTTCGAGAGGGTTAGAAAACATGGGCTAAGGTCCCTCTCAACATCCTTGCCCCTATTTAATTTTTCTTTCTCCTATTGTCCCTTTTTTTCTCCGTCTCCTTACCTTCAAAACCCTACCTTCGGGCCCCCTCCTCCCACCTCTCTTCTCCTTTGCTATGTCTAAGGTCAAGGGACTCCAATCTCCTATCAATGAGCTATGACTATTGTCACCTCAGGTCCTCTGCTCTATTGCCCACCACCACTTCCTCTTCTCTCCCATGCTCAATCCCTCCTCCCTTGCCCCCACCTTTGATCCCCACTTCCTCCCTGATTCATCTTCACCATCTCTAATGTCGATGGTTTCAGCATCCTAGCATTGAGCTTTGACTGCTATTATCCCAAATCCTCCACTTTGTTGCCCACCACTACTTTCCCTTCTCTCTCATGCCTAGGTCCTCTTGCCCTGCCCCTGCCCTCGATCCCTACCTCAGATTATTTATGTTCGAGGTTGAGAGCTCTAGCCTCTCACTATCTGAGCTTCGACTTCCGATAAGAACCCATCTTATACTAGGTTAGCTCCAGCCTCCCTTGATCCCTATATATCCCCTCCCTAATCAATTATTTGAATCCATTAAGGAGGATCCGTTCATCCATTGCATAGATCTTAAAGTACTTCAAACTTTGTCATTTGTCCACCTGCATAAATCTCAAAGCGACTAGTAGGCGATCCAACAATGGATCAACTTGATTTTTTTTTTACTTTTTTCTATTTTTTCTAATCTCTCATAATCATCTAAATGTTTCTTCCTTTTATTTATCCTTTAATCTTATTCAATTTTATCCTAATTCATGATGATATGGAATTTTTTTTTTTGGATTTATTTCTTCTTGCTATGATGTTCTTTGAAATTATTTCGCTAAGATGATATATATATATATATAGCTTTCCTAATGCTATGACCAAAATAGAGATGTTGTAATGATAACCTTTTTTGGATTATATAAACCTCTTGGGGATCAATGATATTTTATTTTTTTATTTCACTTTGTTAATGGTATCAAGACCTAAATTGATGGTTGGATCATGCTGCAACAAAAAATTAGAATATGAAGGATAATTAAAAAATTAAAATTTTAGGATCAAAATATTTCTTGTCCAAATTTAACGATGATAACTTTTTATTTTCAAAGACTTTTCTTTTTTGTGTGCTAGAATTTTGGTAGTTATTATTATTATTTTTGGTGGTTACTATGGTTTAGATCTAACTATCATTATACGTAAAGTCTAAATATGAAACCCACTAGGCGTATATAATTATCGGTCTAACTGCTATAATGAAAAGTCCCTATCGACCGATGGTGTAATTATCGGTCCATAGAATTTTTTTCTTTTTTTTTTGGTAAGGCAATTTATTCAAACAAGTCTTGTATGAATACAACTAATAGAGTTAGAAAATAAAATATCCCGAAATTGCCCTAGGGTGTCCCCCATCATCGTCCAAAGAATTTCTCTAATGTGCTTAGCTATAAAAGAAGCCACACTACAAAAAAAAGGAGCATTAGCGATGGCTATTAGCGACGGTAATTTTGTCATCATTAATAACAACTTTTATCGATGGTCAATGATGATCAATATTTACGCCATTGTAAAAAAAATTATTAGTGATGAAATTTTTGACTTTTAACGATGGCTATTTGCATCGCTAATACAAATTTATTTTATTTTATTTTTTTAATTTGGTTGTAGGATTATAAGTGATGGAAGAGTTTTAATAATAATGATATTTTGTCATCGCTAATACTAACCCTAATACTCCCCCCACCCTCTTGAATTTTCTCTCATTCTGCGACCACCCTCCTCTATTTCCCACCTTCGGTCTCTTTCTTTCTCCCACTGTCGAATTCCACTACCCCAAGCCACTAGCCGCTAGATCTCATTTTCTCAAGCCCTTGGCCACCTCCTTAAGCTCCCATTTGCTAAATCCTGAGCCTCTCAGCCTCTTCCCGCCTGCTCAAGCCCTGGCCGCCTCCCTGAGCCCCCGACTCGCCTCCCCCCGGCCACCTCCAGTCTCCCTCTTTCCTCCGCCACCAAATCAAGCTTCCCCGAGCCCCCAACCACCTCCTTGAGCTCTGATCCTCTGGCTGCCTCCCTAAGCCCCCGACCTATCTCCTCCAACTGCCTCCCTAAGCCCCCAGCCGCCAAATCTTTGGAGGTACAAACTCTCTTAACTTCATTAGAGCAAATGGTAAATAATGGATTTCAAAATATTTTTAAAGTATCTACCCAGTTTAATAATTATAATTCATTATTTAGAAAGTGTATTTATATAAGCCAAACATTAAGTATTGATTGTAATACCCATATTCAATGACTGTCAGATGTGATGCACTTGTACTTCCAATTAAATAGCATCTAACCCACAAACTTGAGTAGTTACATGAAATGAATCATGTCTAGCTTGCCCTCACTCAACCTAACATGACTATTTTGCATCTCTAAAATTATGGATTTTTATAGTCTAGACGCCATAGAAACTTTTGATATCTTATGCTAGATATGGTTAAACTTGTTTCGTTGCCTCAATTCAATGCATGATATAATGCAATGCATCATTGGTCTTTGTTCACTCCCTCACAAGTGGCATCTTAATTTTTGTTCATCCCCCTAAATAAAATACTATGAAGTCTTTTCTTTCCTAATTATAGTGATTTAATAATGTGCCTTTAGTATTTGGTCTTGGTGCTTTCCCTCACATTTATGGAAGATATAGCACAATATACACTACTACAAAAAAGAACTACGGTAGTGGTTCGTAACCACTGTCGTGTCCAAAAAATTACTATCATAGGCTATGACAGCGGTTATTTAATCACTGCTACTGCAGCCATCACCGTAGCTCTATGATAGCGGTTGTTGCAGTGGTTGTTTGAACCATTGCCATAGATAGCCTATTACAACGATTTATAAACCGCTGCAATAGATCGATCTATAGCAGCAGTTATGTAACTACTGCCATAGATTATCTATGGCAGCAGTTACATAACTGCTACCATAGGTAATCTATAGCAGTGATTTTTTAATCGCTGCCATAGGTCTAATGCAGTGGTTGACACCATTTGCACCAAAAATCTATGACAGCGGTTAGCACGAATATGACAATAGTTATAAAATCATTATCATAGATCTTGAATAATTAAAAAAATTAAAATTTTTATTTTTTTATATATTTTATCTGATAAATACAGATATATAATATAAGAAAATATAATAAACATAAAAATTATTCTAAAATGCTAAAATTTTATTATCAAATAAAATTTATTATAATATTTTTTTAAAAAATAAAATACATCAAAAGTTTTCTAAATATACATCATCGTCGTCGTCATCCGAAGCCAGAGCTGGAGCTGGAGTTGGAGTTGAAATACGAGCCAACATATTCTCAAAGTCCGTGATTCTAAAACGTGCATTGAGCATCGACATTATGTCTCTCACGATGTCCTCCAGATGAGATGCACGCTTCTCAGCATGATCTGCCCGTGCCAATGCCTCCTCAAGCTCCTTCCGACTAACAACATCGAAAGTTTATGAGAAGATGCTCACCTCGGATCAGTAACTCATTGACGTGTGTTCGAGCCTGCATCGAATCCTTTCAGAGTGCTCAGGTTCCAAGATCTGAGACAGATGGTCATGAGGTCCAGAGGTATCCGAGCCTTTGCTCGCGAGTGCATCTAACTGATCCTATAATTATAAATTAAAATAAAATTTTATAAAAAATGCTATAATACTCATATATACTAATATATTTAATACTTTCAAAAATACGCCCGATTATGACATTCATCGGTCTATCCGTCTTGTCCGTATGGCTGGATCGAAAGATTTCGCTACGACTGGACATCACTCCATCTCTCATTAGTTATAATAAAAAATAAATTTATCAAAAAGATAATAAAAAATATGAATTTAATTTATCTATAAGATTTAGAATTAATTATCTCTCTATGCACATGACTGGCCATAGACTCATGGCCTAGAGTGTGCGTATACTCTTGGATTGCACGATTTTTTTGGTTCTAACAGAAGGTAGCCTAAAAAATATTTAAATAAATAATAAATATTTAAAATATATTTAAATAAAATTTTAAGCATATTGAAAAATTTAAAAGTTACAAATTTTACCTCAAACTCCTGGCTCCTTCAGTGTCTAACCATCCTCTCCCACTGATTCGGAGGATATTCCTGTATCCAGGGAACAAGCTCCTCTGGAGTGTCTCATCAGTGCTCGAGTCATCCTCTGTGAAGCTTGATCTTATAACCCTGATACAACTCTCCAATCTTTCTCAGTTGGACATCTCGAGCCCTCTCGTGATCAGAAAAGTCATACCTTCTCTGCATAAAGTTATCAAAAATTAGTTACAAAATTATTCTAATTAAATATATATAGTATAAACATATAAAATGCATAAATATAACTAAGATGTGCGTACTTACCTATGAGAATTTATAGTGCTCCCAAGTCTTGAAAGGCCATGGACAGAGTTAGGGTGAGGGCTCTGGAGAGGCTAGGATAGGTATGGTCCTAAGGCTAGGACAGGAGTTATCCTAGGATGGAGGTGGCATGTAGCTCTTCATGGGTTTGAGGTTCAGGTATTGAGGGCCTTGGTTGGTGCTTCGGAGACCTAGAACACAAGGTAGAGCAAGAAATCAAAGCTGGAGTTTGAAGGCTAAAGAAAAAGAATTTTTTGCAGATTAGCCAGTTCAGTCCAAAATTGAGTCGACTAAGTCTCAGTACACAAGCAAAATAGAGAGCTGTGCATTCGAAACTGCTGGCACGGCACAGGACTAGGTCGGCTCAGTTTTAGACTGAGCTGATCCAGTGGAACTTAGCCAGCTCAGTGCTGAGACTAAGCCGGCTCAGTGCGTGGGCAGAGTTACGCGAGAGTCTCTTTTGGGCTAGGGTCTGAATTGATCCTAGGAGTCTTAAGGCCTGATTTGAGAGGTCTTAAGATAGCTAATTCATGTATGGGTCAGATCTAGATCCAGAGGATGAGAGCATGAAAGACATGGGTGTACATGGGCTCGATGAGTGCTTTCATGTATTGGGTTAGCTAGGGAGTTTTTTGGTCGGGCCTAATGGCTATGTATGAATACATAGGTTGTATTAGAATTTTATAAGATTGGAATCAATATAGACTTTTTCTCTCTCAACTCTCTTCTTCTCTTCTCTCTAGAGTTGCCGTCCTAGGATTCTTGAAGAAGGCCTAGAGAAGGGGGCATCTTCCTTAAGCCCAAGGAGGGAGGCGGCCTATTATAGATCCAGATGGAGGATCGATGGTTTGCTGCCCATAGAGAACATCATAGGTTTCTTCAGATCCGTGCTAAAGATCAGAAGCTTCCGCAACATGGTATTGGAGCTTATGATGCTAAGGATGATTGGCGTTCGAGCGATATCATGGAATATCAATTGGTATCAAAAAAAGGTGATGCCAGTTGGTGCGCTTATATCTGGTATCAGAGCCTGATGGTGCATGAAAGAAAAGAAGTTGTATAAGATGAAATTAGAAATCTACATAAGAATTCCATGATATATCTCAAATCTATCTTGTTATTGCTGTGGTTTGATCAACTAAGAGTAGCAGATTGAAGGTGGAGGTTGAGAGGATTAACAGAAAGAAATTTTTCCAGGGTGGAAGGATTTGTTGCATGATTTGCTGATCGATCTTGATGAAAAGGTCGGGATGTATGACGGTTATGTGACAAGCAGAGAGCGCTGGAGTGCTGCAGTAGCACTTCCATGGAGATGCAGGATTGAGAGAGGCTTGACAATGTAGCAGTTGAGGAAGGTATCTCAGTAGAGAGCATCAGAATTCTCTAGGAAGATGGGCAGTGTAAGGCTATTGAAGAGAGATTTTTCAAGGAGTAATGATCGAAGGAAGGCTGAAGAAGCGACTATACATCCTTCTATGTCTGAAAGATGGAAAGTAGTCAGAGATGTATTCAGCGGTTCAATCAGAGCATGAATTTATGAAGTCTTGGGAGTGATGGAGATGGATGATCCATGGAGGTCTAGTAGGTAAAGGTTGGATGGCTGTAGAGCGGTGCAGAGATGAGTCAGAGAGCGTTGGAGTGCTGTAGGAGTGCTATCCTAGAGGCACAGAGACTGAGAGAGGCTCGACGGTGCAGCAACCGAAGAGTGTATCTCAGCAGAGAGTGTTAGTGGTATCTCAGAAAGATTGAGTGCAAGTCTCAGAGAGAACCAAGGGATCTCAGTGAGTGTCAGAAGGTCTCTAGCGGTCGAGAGTATCATGGATCAGATTTCTTCTACAGGGGCATCAAAGAGAATCGCGGCTCAGGTGGAGGATGGTTCTCCGAGTGCAACTGAAGTGATGGCTAGTGTAGGGATAGAAGAGAAAGACTAGGATGAAATTTTTTAGGATTTAGTCACTGGATTAAGAAGAGTTGGATGAGCTCTTGGATTTCAGAGGTGCCCGGGAGTTGCGGAGGTATTCGAGATGGCTTTGAAGGGGTTCATAGAGTGCGGAGGATTCGAAAGGACAGCGATGGTGTTTGAGGTATAGTGGTAGGCTCAGCAGTGCAACGTTGAGTGATTGACCTCGAGGAACTCGGTGACAGAGTCGGCTTCTGCACCATCAGGTAGACTTTGGATATAGGTGGTGCTCTGGATAAGTGGCTTCATAATTGGAGAGGAATTTGACATGAGTTCAGAGCAGAGAGGTGCGGAAGGATCAATATCTTAGCACCAGCATTGGTGATGCACAGTTTCAGATAGAGCGGCATGTGCAGGAGGATAGGCAAAGTTCTGAGGAGACCATATCAGAATTTGTAGCGAGTGTCGATACAGGAATGCTACGGGTTCTCCATAAAAGTCCAAGAAAAGTGATGCAGCTGCTAAGCAAAAGGAATCCTACAATTTCAGAATAGTGCAGAAAAGCAAGCATAGATCTTTAACGATGGAGGCGGTCATCCCAAAGGCCTTAAGGGTGTACAACAGCTAAAGAGGATTGGCGAAGGCGATGATTGCACAAGGGGCTGTCAAGTGCGTAGGAACAACGGGATCGGGCAGAAGGTCATTGCCAAAGGATTTGCCAAGGCTTGAGAGCACCAAGGTGAAGATTGTGAGAATTTATGGTGCTCCCAAGCCTTGGGAGGCCATGGGTGGAGCTAGGGTGAGAGCTCCGGGGAGGCTAGGATAGGTGTGGTCCTAGGGCTAGGACAGAAGTTATCCTAGGGTGGAGGCGGCATGTAGCTCTTCATGGGCTTAAGGTTCAAGTATTGAGGGCCTCAAGAGGCTTGGTTGGTGCTTCGGAGACCTGGGATATATGGTGGAGCAAGAAATCAAGATCGGAGCTTGAAGGCTGCAGAAAAAGGATTTTCTATAGGTTAGCCAGCTCAGTCCAAAATTGGGTTGGCTAGGTCTCAGTGCATAGGCAAATAGAGAGCTGGACGTTCGAAACTGCTGGCATGGCATAGGACTGGGCCGGCTTAGTTTCAAATTGAGCCGATCCAGTGAAACTTAACCGGCTCAATGCTGAGACTGAGCCGACTTAGTACGTGGGTAGAGTTACGCGAGGATCTATTTTTGGCTAGGGTCTGGGTTGATCCTAGAGGTCTTAAGACCTGGTTTGAGAGGTTTTAAGGTGGTTAATTCATATATGGTTGGGTCTAAATCTAGAGAATGAGAGCATGAGAGACATCGGTGTACATGGCCTCGGTGAGTGCTTTCATATATTGGATTAGCCGAGGAGTTTTTTGGTCGAGCCTAATGGCTATGTATAAATACATAGGTTGTATTAAGATTTCATAAGGTTGGAATCAATACAGACCTTTTCTTCCTCAACTCTCTTCTTCTCTTCTCTCTAGAGTTGCCGTCCTAGGATTCTTGAAGAAGTCCTAGAGAAGGGGGTGTCTCTCTCAAGCCCAAGGAGGGAGGCGCCCCATCATAGATCCAGGTGGAGGATCGGTGGTTTGCTGCCCATAAAGAACATCATATGTTCCTTTAGGTCCGTGCTAAAGATCAGAAGCTCCACAAATATGGTATCGGACTGTTGATGATTTTCAACTATCATGGAACATCAATTGGTATAGGTGATGCCATTGTTTATCCACATATCTTCCTCCCATACTCGATTCTGACTGCAGCATCTATCAAACTCAGTCTCTGGGCTCCTAAAAATGATATTCGACCGCCTCATAATACTCCAAAAAAGAAATGCATCTCCTACGTGATCTTTCTTACCGACCTTCCCTCCACATCGTAATAGACCATCACCTGATGCTGACGGTTCCACACTGTGCCATACGTGTGGGACTGTAAAATGTTCAGTTGGATGATGCACCTGCAATGCAAATATGTTATGCAAATATATAAGTATACAGATATTATATAAAAAATAAAGTTATGCTAATATAATAAAAATGTACACTCAGATGCCTGCATAGTAGCATGTGTCTCAGATATGGATAATGGTAGAGACTCAGCTGTCAGTGGAGTAGATACCACTGGTGGAGTAGACATCATCGGTGGAGTAGATGCTGATGGTGGAGGTCTCTGAGCAGTCGATGCTGAGATGGACGGAGTATGCTCTGACTGCTCCTCGGATGCTGAATTGCATGTAACCCGTCGAGGGGCACTGATCAATTAATGGGTCTATCATTATGCAATGCAATAAATAAAAACAACAAGATATAAACATCCAAAAAATGTTATGCAATAAATTTTACAACATAAATTACATTCATAAACAATTAAAGATGAGCAACAGTCGTAGATCCGATCTCTTGTACAAATCTTGGTGTTAATCCAGAAATCTGAAAGAAGAGCAAAGTAGATGATGGTGGCACCTTAAGGCTTACAGTTGGAACCTTAGAGATACATATCAAATTATATTCGCTCAGAAGCTGAGCCAGCTCTATGCCTGAGATGGTCGACTCCGTGCTTGAGACATCCGGCTCGGATCCTTCTCCAGTCAGCTCGATCACGGTCTGAGCTGGCTCTGTTACGTATCCAAGTCAGCTCGATTGTGTGCCATCCCCTCGATCACTCTCTCTCTTCCTCTCTCGATCTCTCTCGTCGACGATGGCAGTGAGGCCAAACCCCTTCCTTCCAGCTTTTTCATCTCTCGATCTTTCTCTCTCCCTCTCTCGATCTCCCTCATCGGTGAGGCCGACCCCATCCCTTCCTTTCTCACTCTCTCGATTTCTCTCGATCTCCCTCATCGATAAGGCCGGACCCCATCTCTCCCAGTGATGCCGACGAGGCCGAACCCTCTCCCTTCCTCTCTCGCTCTCTCGATCTCCCACTCTTCCTCTCTCGATCTCCCTTACTGGTGAGGCCGAACCCCCTCCCTTCCAATGATGGTAGGAAGGTCGGATCCCTCCCTTTCTCTCTTCCTCTCTCGATCTCCCTCAACGGCGATGGCGACGAGGCTGGACCCCCTCCCTCCCTCCCTCGGTCTCCCTTGCCGACGCGTAGCGAGCGATCGGCCCTCCCTCTCTCAATCAATCAGTTTCCCTCTCAGTCTCTCCATTTCTTAGTTTTGGATGCCGAAATCGGGTTCGGCCTTCCGAGATCCATTAGGGTCTGGGTCTGGTACTTCAAGTATAGATCCATCGGATATTCGGATTCGAATCTGGTATCAATAATTAAAATTAGGTCTGAATCTAATATCCAGATTTTGATTTGCATTCAATCCATTAATAAATTTAATCCACAGCCATCGACATGGCACAGCCCAAGGCTACTGCCACGGCATGATCCAAAAACTATGGAATGCAGATAATTATAATATTTATAATAAATATTTATAATATTTATTATAAATATTTTATAAATTATTATAAATATATATATAATTAATAATATTATTATAAAATTAAAAAAAATTATTCCTGTAGCTATATAGAGCGGGTCATACTGAAAGCTCCGAGGATCACCAATGACGATGCTAGAGGAGGACGACGGCACTAAAAGTAACTTGCAAAATAAAAGTAAGATAGTGAGATAGAGAAGAGAGAGATAGAGAAAAGAGAGAGGCAGGAGCGGCCGGAGATGGGGAGCCAAGAAAAGGGGGGCACAATGATGAGGAGGCCTAGGAGGCACAGTGATGGGAGGGTCGGCGACTGAGGGAAGAGTGTGGGGGGGTCGGGTTGGGGTGGCGGGAGGGGCAATCGGGGATGAGAGGCTGGGGGTGATAGGGGGCGGGGAGGGACGGTCGGGGAGGATGGGGGTTGGGGGTTGGATGGGGGGGCGGGAGGGAGCGGTCGGGAGGTAGGTGCTAGAGTGGGGGGAGGGCGGTCGGGGGAGGGTGGGGGGTGGCGGGTAGCAGGAGAGCGGTCGGGGATGAGGAAGGAGCGACGTCGGGGGGGAGTGGGGGGTGGGGTTTCGGGTGGGGGGTGGTGGGTGCGGGGGAAGGGCGGTCGGGGAATGGGGGTCGAAGGGGAGGGGAAGGAGGAGCGATACCAGTTGGAGGGGAAGAAGCCTCACCGATGATGGAGAGGAGGAGAGATAGAGAGAGATCGAGCACGCATGGAAGGAAAGCAGAAAAAATTTGAAAATTTTTAATCTATCCTATGGCAGTGGTTATCGAACCGCTGTCGTAGATCTACGGCAGCGATTATCAAACTGCTGCCATAGATCTACGATAGCGGTTATCCAAATCCACTGTCATAGATCTATGGCTGGAGTTCTATAATTGCTGCTGTAGATATATAGCAGCGATTTTTGATAACCGTTGCCATAGATTGAAAATAATTTTTTTTATTTTTTTATTTTTTTAAATATTATATAATTTTAAAATTTAATGTCCATCTTTACTATTCATTATCTAAATAATTATCATTAGAGTGTCATCGCAAAAGGTCATCTTGATCCGATGAACCAAGCTTCATCGATTAGAAAAATTTGATTTCGATGATTACGAATGATGATGCGATGATTTGATAGATAAAGATCTTTAATAGATCCAAAAATCTACAATGATGATCTTGATGATGTTTGTAGCATACTATCAAAGTTTTACTTCAATCAAATATCGTTATCATGGTCAATTTAGTACGGAATAATTTCAACCGTTAAATTAAAAATAAGTGATCAAAGGGTTAAATGACGTTCGATTATGAGATAATTTTTTAGTTAAATGATCTTTGTTATAATTTTAAATATTTTATATGGCGATGATAGTAAAATTTAAATCATTTTCATATAAACTGTTCATGTTAAGTAGATATTACAAAAGCATGAGCATAACAACCAGTGAAGTTTTAGAATGGTTATCAGAAGATGTATAGTTTTAGATCGTTCTTCATCTCACGAGTTGAATTTTATAATCACCATCATAAAAAATGATTAAAGTAGTAGCCAAGATCATTTATAAAAAAAATTATCTCATAATCGGACACCGTTTGATCCTTTGATCACTCGTATATTATTTAATGGTCGAAACTAATCTATACTAAATTAACTAAGATAATGATATCCGATTGAAGTAAAATTTTGATAGTATGTTACAAACATCATCGAAATCATCATTGTAGATTTTTGGATCCATTGGAGGTCTCCATCTATCAGATCATCGCATCGTCATTCGTGATCGTCGAAATCAAATTTTTTTGATCGACGAAGCTAGGCCATCGAATCGAGGTGACCTTTTGCGATGATACTCTAATGATAATTATTTAGATAATAAATGATGAAGATGGACATTAAATTTTAAAATTATAATATATATATATATATATATATATATATATATATATATATATATATATGACAGCAGTTATAATTAACCACCACCATAAATAAGCTTATAACAGCGGTTCCTACTAACCACTGCTATAGATCCGACTTGTGGCAGCGATTTTACTAACCGCTGCTATAGGTTGGATCTATAGCAGCAGTTACAATGAATCAATGCTATAGGTTGACCTATGGTAGCGATTTTTTGTAACCGTTGCTATAGATCTGACCTATGGCAGCAATTTTTGTTAACTGTTGCTATATGTCAGACCTATGGCAGCGGTTATAAAAATCACTGCCATAGATTCGACATATAATAGCGATTAACAAAAATCGCTATCGTAGGATCTATGGCAGCGATTTTAAAAACTGCTGCCGTAGTATGCATTGCTATAGATCATTTTTGTAGTAGTGATATGATTAGTCTTGATTCATTTTCTTCTCATGAGAAGTAAATTTTGCCCACGACAAAAGTCTATGTGGTACTTCCTTCCTAATGGCAAAGATTTAATCATAAACTAGACATAGCTTTTGCTAAAATTTATACATGATTTGTGCACTATTTGTTTACTCAATTGGGAAGCCCCTGGATGCATGGCTCAAGGACATGCCTGCTGTGGCTTGAATGAGAGTTACCTTCTTCTCAGGAGAGTAGAGATCATTTTAAGCTATCAAGTTTGGATAGAGGATTCTTTATAATTGCTATTATTTTTATTTAAGATTTGGTGTTTCCTTAATGGTCTATTATTTTCAAATTATACTTAGGCATGGCAGGGCCATTTGTATATTTATCCTCCTACTTTTGATCTTATTTTATAATATATGGAGTATTTTCTATTTCACTTAAGAATTAGAGCTGATATCTATTACTATTTTTTGAGCTTTATTAGAGTATTTGAGAGGAACCTTTTTTTTTTTTGTAAATTTGCTTAACATCCTCTTATAACTTTGTCCCTCGCATTTGCATGTGCAGACACATCAAAAAGAAAAAAATAAATAAAAAAAGAGAATATAAATAAAGAAAATAAGATAAGAAAGAAAAGAACAACTCTCCAGCCATTCATTGGAGGGTGGTTATGATTGATTCTAAATGATCTTGATTTGTATGGATTGTAAGAAGTGTCGATGTGGATATATGTATTGGAAAAATATTTTGCTATTTGCGTTATGGTCTTTTCTTCTTACCATCTATTGAGATTGTGGTAGTAAATTCAAAAAATAGCTCTTAAATTATTATGAAAGATTAATTTGTTGAGATTTTGGAACCATCCCTCCTTATCTTCTCCATATACAAAGAATTATTTACAATATTTTAAGCCAGTGATATACAAGTCCTTCGATTATTAATGTTGACATAGATTTTCATTGAATGCTAGAGCGACTGGAGTTGATGGAGTGCTGGACCGTCGAGAGCGGGACCTATAAGAAAAATTTTTATCGAGGGTGGCTTCAATAGGATCCTTCGATGTTCAAGTCAGTCATCCGATCAATAGGTAAAAAAGAGGAGCATTGGATAGAGAGTTTGCATACCTTGAGGGTCTTTTTTTATCTCTTTTTATAAGAAAGGTTGGAGCCATGGAAGAATATGAGGATGTCAGAGATCTTTTGTCTCTCATTAAATATCCTCGAAATCCATGCATAATTCTTAGGTTTTCTTGAATTTGATGAGTAGTTACTTTATAGCACGTGGGAGCCTTTTCTATTAATGATGTGGGCTGACAAGCAACGGCTAGAGAGCATGGGTGACTCACTCTGCGCATGATTATGTTCATTTATTAATGATATGATATGACAGGATCATAATGAGACTTCTAGGAAAGTCAATGGGCCGAGATTGAGAGTGGAGGCTGATGCTGGCTGAGGACCTATTAGAGGCCAAGGACCTGCTCGACTTGTTTGAGGCTGAAGACCTATTGGAGGTTGAGGATCGAAGCTCGAGGTTTGCTGGTCTAGCTCAAACGTTGAAGCGAACTGGTTCCATGTAGGGCAATATGGCTTGATGGGACTGCACGAGGGCCGACCTCTCGAGAGTGATGGGTTGTAATAGTGAATAGCTTCGAGGCCAATTAGAATTAAGGATCAACCAAGAATCTTTGAAAAAGAAACCAGAGCTGGAACTTTCCTTGCTGAGGATGATTTATTGGCTGAGGAAGGTTGTGTAGGCTAAGGACCTGATGGCCATGGAAGGCCGTGTAGGATGAGTACCTATTACTCGAGGTAACTGGTTTGGCACCAATGCAGGGCTAAGGCTTCCAGAGCTTATAAGTTGAAGTGAGGGTAAAGAGTATTAGGGACAGGCCCCTCCGCTGGCCGAGAACCGTGGTTGCGAGACTCTTTTTTTTTCTCTTCCTCTCCTGCCCCTTTTTTCTCTATCCTCTTTTCCTTTTCTTGCTTGTTCTTTATTCCTGCTTATAGTACTGTTGGTTCATGGGGGGGGGGTGAAAATGGAGGGTAGGCCTTAATGCCTCTATGTCCAATCTAAGTAGCTTTAGGGAATAATGCCAAAGCATATACTCAGCTAATATGTGTTCATGGTCCTTCGAGCACCGCTTTTCAATTGTACTAAATAACCCTAACACTAGCCCTCCTACTCCGGAGTCCAAGTCTTGGCTCGGCAAAGATAGGTTCTACAAGCAAGTGGCTTGTGTATAGTACTTCTAATACGTTTTTTGCTTGAGACCTTCTCCAATATGACTTTCGATGGATGTGAAGGAGTTTGTATGAGGGATAGTCGTGCACCTTTTTAAGCAGCATTTCAAGAATTGGCGTATATCGGCAAGTGCACACTTTTGTGCGGTGTCCAGCCGAGGTCTACGCTAAAAGGGCGAGGGGCCTTGGCCTTGCTCACTGAAGAGCAGGAATCCTTGGACTTTCATTGACACTTTGAGAGGCCTTGGGATCTCCATCCACACTTTTCGACTTCAATTTTCTCCTTTTGTTTGGTCTTGTTTTTATCTTTTACTCATATCCAACTTCGGTATCTTGTGGTCTTTAGATATCTTTTATATTGAGAAGTTAGCACAGCCCTCTTTCTCTTCATGTATAGGAGACGGCTTATCGGTGGATATGTCAGCTTCTCCTATTCTTTTGCTTTATTATAGGAATAGGTAGAGTAGTAAAATTGAGTGTAGAGATGAGCTGACGACTTTGGCATTGCCCGAGATTGACACATAGGCTCTTCATGTATAGAGACGGCTTATCGGTGGATATGTCAGCTTCTCCTATTCTTTTGCTTTATTATAGGAATAGGTAGAGTAGTAAAATTGAGTGTAGAGATGAGCTGACGACTTTGGCATTGCCCGAGATTGGACACATGAGAGGTCTCGACGTAGAGGGCTTTGGCATAAATGGAAGCATGGCTTTGCAATAAGCTTTGACTCAGATAAAGTCTGTTATACACGTACAGGGAG
Source organism: Cocos nucifera (assembly GCA_006176705.1). Classification (NCBI taxonomy): domain Eukaryota; kingdom Viridiplantae; phylum Streptophyta; class Magnoliopsida; order Arecales; family Arecaceae; genus Cocos; species Cocos nucifera. Next base: position 560,537 of record QRFJ01000036.1, on the reverse strand, counting down.
CATGGGGTCCATCCGTGGGTGGTTTCGATCGTGCTAGGAGCGCACGGATGGCTTGCGGGGGAGGTCCATGGCTACCTCTCTTCCTCCTTTCTTCCTTGATGCCGATTCTTTCTTAGAGGTCGAGCGCACGAGGGGTGCGTGGGAGGGGGCCATGGCAACCTCCGCTTCCTCCCCTCCTCTTCTTTGTCGATGGCGGCGGGCTTGGGTGCACGATGGGCGTGTGGGGGAGGCTGTGGCCTCCCCCTCTTCCTTTCTTCTTCACTAGCAGTGGCTTTTGACTCAGCAAGCTTGTAACTCGACTGAAGGCATCAAAGCGATGGGTCTCAAAGCCTGCACTGATTCTAGCCGATGGGTGGTATCATAGAGGAGCACAAGAAGGCCAGAACCAACCAGCAGGATAATGCCAATTTTGTGGACGTGCTACTCTTCCTGGAAGATGACAAGAAGCTCAACCATGACGACATGATCGCCATTCTATAGGGAATGATTTTTCATGATACAGACACCATAGTGCTGCTGACCAAATGGGACATGGCGGAGCTGGTCATCCAGCCGAACGTCCAGCCAAGCTCTACTGTGAGATTAATGCCATTTTGGGGGCCCATTGCACCATCATAGGTGCCAATGTGGTGGGGATGTGGTACCTACAGGCCTTGGTCAAGGAGACCCTCAACATCCATCCACCGACCTCATTACTCTCATGGGCTCGCCTGTCCACCGATGGCATCCAGCTTTCCAATGGGATGGTCATCCCTTTGGGGGCTGCTACCATGGTCAGCATGTGGCCCATCACCCATGATGCCAAGATTTGGGCATGGTTGGAGGAGTTCATGCCCGAGCGCTTCATGGTGGCCAAGGGGTACTGAATTTTGAGCGATGATTGTTGATCGCAGTATCAGTGAGCCAGAGACGATGGTCTCTCTTCTAATGAGCCGATGATATCAGCTCTTGATTGTATCATCGACTGGAAGGAAGAAGTGATACGTGCAGAGGGATCGACGAGGGCTCGGTTGGAAGGGAGGTGCACAAAGCTAATTGGGGCTCGGCTGAAAGGGGGATATGTATGAAGGCATTGGCTGAAGGGGCACGCTAAGGCATCATCGGCCGAAGGGATGTGGAATGCATAGAGGCATCCTCGGCATGCGAATAGGAGTCGAAGAACTCCCTGACCACCGATCCAGCCTTGGCATGCAGTGCGACGCATGGAGGGCACGTGAAAACTATCGTGGGAGCATGCGGGGGAGGCCCGTGGCCTTCTCTTTTCTTCTCCTTCGGCGATAGCTGATCTCGGAGTCGGTCGAGTGCATGACAAGCACGGGAGGGGACCTATGGCCTCCTTCCTTTTCTTTTCTTCTCCCTCAGTAGGGGCAGTCTTGGCACTAATTGGGCACATGACGGGCATATTGAGCACTCAAAACCAGTGCAGATGGCTCCGACCACGTGGGCATGCGTAGAGATTGTGCAAGGAGGCTGCCATGGAGGAGGCTGACATTGGCCTTGGAGGTTGATGAGCAGAGGGAAATGATGAGGCCGCTCATCCTCTTCTCGCGCTCTCATTTCCATCTCCCACCGCCTCTTTTCCTCTCTCTCTCTCTCTCTCTCTCTCTCCCTCCCTCCCTCCTTTTATATATCACTTGTGACAGATGGGACAAGAGAGGGGAGGGAGGATTAATGCTATCAAGTTCCGGAGACTCAGAGTAAATATAGAAGCATGTGCATAGTAGATAATATAGTTTGAAGTGGCCGGTCATCTCTCATGGGATTTGATTCTGTTTGCAGCTTGATACATAAATGGATGCATATGGGATTGTGCATTGATGGTCTCGGCGCCATTCGATGCTAAGCATGTAGAAGTTTTTCTTTGTTCTCCTTCTTCCATCATTTTTTCTCTTTCATTTATTTTTTCTTCTTTCTTCTCCATTTTAAGAGAAGAAGTTATTGCATACGTCAGGTACGTGGGGGATAAATCATTACATGCATCCTGTTCAGGCGACCCAGAGCAAATTCGAAGCATAGTTGGGGGTTAACAAGGATCACATGGGAGCTAATTTTAAAGTTGATCCAAGGCTCATATGAACCGATCAAGGATCGTTGATTTCTAAACTCATTCAGAGGCTCCCTCGATGGGTTGATCAGAGGATCTTATCGCAAGGATCTTGGATCTTGTCAAGAATTTTCTTGCACCGTGAATCTTATGGTGGCGACCCTAGGTCTCGTTGAGGATTTTCTTGCACCACGGATTTTATTGCGGTGACCTTGGATCTCGTTGAAAATTTTCTTCATGCACCTCGGATCTTAGGTTCAAAAAAAATTGATGGAGTGCCCGGATGAATATGACGGGCTTCGGAGGTCCTCATCGGTTAGCCCCTGCTTTGATCTCCAGCTCGGATGAAAATCAACGGGCGACCCGAATGAATATCAACGAGCTTCAAGGGTCTTCGTTAGTTAGCCCTTGCTCCGATCTTCAACTTGGATGAAAATCAACGGATAGCCTGGATAAATATCAATGGGCTTCGAGGGTCCTTATCGGTTAGCCCCACTCCGATCTTCTGTCCGGATAAAAATCGATGGGCTTTGAGGGTCCTCGATGGTTTGCCCCCGCTCCTTAGTCATTGAGGACCTTTCTCTTTAGGATACATAAGAGCCAACTGGCCTCTCCCCTAGAGTACAAAAGGGCCATCCGGCCTCTCCCCATTGGGCCGCTGAAAGGGGCCTCTCCCTAGGGGCATGGAATGGCCGTTGCAGGTGCCTCTCCCCTGGGGCACAAATGGGAGGATCTTCTTTACCGGGGGTTGACTTTTCTTTGCTCAGATTGGTCCTCACTTTAGCTTAGGTGCTTGAAGACCTGTCATCCAAAAAGAATGATACAGGATAATAGATAGGGTATGAAAGCCTTTAGCCATGAGAGTTATAAGCTATATTTGAGAGCTTTTGAATTGTGCTTGGCTCCTTCCTATTGTCTGCCTGAGTTTGAACTAGAGCTCTGCCTTAATTTGGGCTTAATTTTGCTTCAGATTAGCTTGATTTTGGGCTTTAGATGAGCTTGCATCGAGCCTCTGGTTGGCCTTGTTCTGGGCTCTAGTCGGTCTGGATTTACTCTGGTCAGTCCTATTTTGCGCTCTAGTTAGCCTTGTTCTAAGCTTTGGTCAGCCTCATCCTAGGCTCTAGTTAGATTTGATTCTTTCCTTCGCTTGACCATGATTCTTATCCTTGGCTTGATCTTGATTTTTATCCTTAGCTCGGATGTTCAAAGACCACTATCTTGCAAGAAGAAGAAGAAATAGATGGGGGCTTGAGAGTCTCTTACCATATTTGCCCAGTCTTGATTTTGGCTTCAACTTGATGTGTACGCACGAGGAGCATGGTCGTTCGTGGGTTGATCTGGCGTGGGGGCATGGCGCGTGCGTAGAAGGGAAGCCTGCAGATTCTTATTTCTTTTTCTTTTTTCCATCCTTTTTTCTTCATTTCTTTCTTCTTGTTGTCCCATTCCCCTCTTTTTGTTCTGCCATCTTTTCTCTTTCCTTCATTCTTTGTTTGATTGTGCTGCTTGTGAGAGGACATGGTAGGAACAAATGCATGCATCGGGTTTGAATATCCCAGGATAATTCTCGAAGCATATGCATAGTAGGCAGCATACAATCAGGAATCAATGAAATATAAGGGCAATGTAGTATGCTACCCCACGTGGATTTTGGCTCCCTCGAGCCCAAGGGTCGGGGTTGCCTCGACATCGTCCGAAGCTGAGTACATGGAGATTTTTCTTTCTTTTCTCATCCTTTGCCACCGCTCTTCCCCACATCCCCTTCTTTTTTTCTACCCTGGCCTGAGCGCTCGACGGAGGAGAGTGGGACAAGTAGGCCTCGGAGTGCATGAGGGGAATAGGGGGCATGGGAACATCGACCAAGCCCCAGCACACAATGGGGAAGCTTGGGGGCTGCCAAATCCAATTTTGACGCTAAGGACGGCAAAGCCAGGAGAGGCCATATGGGGGTGGCGAAGTCGGGTCCAGCACTGGTGTAGGCATGTGTGTATGTGTGGAAGGCCTGTGACTGTGACTGTTTGTCTCTTTTTCTTTTTTTCCACTTTTTTTCCTTTCTTCTCTCTCTTTCTCTTCCTCCTATTTTTTATTTTTTGGCTGCCACTGATGATATGATGGATTGAGCGAAAGGGTGAAGCTCCTCTTTCTTTTCTTTCTTATCATCTGTCATTTGTGATAGAGGGGACAAGAGAGGAGGAGGAATGCCAGGCACAAATAGTCCACAGCAATTTTCGTAGCATACACAAATCAAAAATGGAAAAACAACATGGTACCTTTTTTCCACATGGAGCATGGACGACTGGACATGGATGACTTGGCCAAGGCCGAGGCTGGATGCACAAGAGGCTTTCCTCCCTCCCTCTTCTTGATCGCTGGACAGCATAGACCACTAGAGTCGGCACCGGCATTCAAATGGCAAGAGCACTGAACTGGTGCTAGTTCTCCATGGAAGCTAGTGGAGATGCCTTCAACAACTAGTATGGGGCATAAGCCGATGGAGATGTCTCCAATAGCTGGTATGGAGCATGATCTCTAGCTAGGGCCTCCACCAGATAATGTGTCTCAAATGGCATGACCTTTCCCAAAAGTGGGCACAGGATCCTTTCTCTAGCACTATTCAGTTGACGTGGATTTTCGTCGAATGCTAGAGCGGCTGGAGTCAGTGGAGTACTAAACCACCGAGAGCGGGATTTGCAAGAAAAGTCTCCATCGAAGGTGGCTCTAGCGGGTATCCTCTGACTCTCAAGTCAGTCATCCGACCAATATGTGAGAAATGAGAGCATTCGAGAGAGACAGTTTTGCGTACCTAGGGGTCTCCTTTTTATCTCTTTTTATGAGGAAGGTTGGAGTCATGGAAGAATGTGAGGATGTCAGAGATCTTTTGCCTCTCATTGAATGTCCTTGAAATCCATGCATAGCCCTTATACTGGCTTGAGTTTGATGAGTAGTTACTTCATGGCACATAGGATCCTTTTCTATTAATGGCATGGGCTGACAAGCAGCAGTTGAAGAGCGTGGGTGACTCACTCTATGTATGATTATACCAATTTATTAATACAATAATGTAACAGGGCCATAATGAGGCTTTTAGGGGAGTCAATCAATTGAGATTGGGAGTGGAGGTTGATATTGGCTGAGGACCAAGACCGAGGACCTATTGGCGGAGGACCGAAGTTTGAGGTTCGTTGGTCTAAGTCAGACGCCAAAGCAGCCTGGTTCCATGTGGGGCAATGCGGCTTGATGAGACCACACAAGGGCCAACCTCCCGAGAGTGATAGGTAATGACTCCAAGGCTGATTAAGAGTAAGGATCGGCCAAAGATCTTCGGAAAAGATATCAGAGTTGGGCCTTTCCTTGCTGAGGAACGTCTGTTGGCCGAGGAAGGTCGTGTAGGCTGAGAACCTATTGGTCAAGGACTGGTCGGCAACCGATGCAAGGGCTAAAACTACCAAGGAGCTCATAAGCCAAGGCGAGGGTCGAAAGAGAATAGGAAGCGTGGGCACCCGCTGATCAAATCTGGATGTACGAGAGTATCCTCGTTTCTCTTCCACTTCCGCCACCTTTTCTCCATCCTCTATTTACCTTATTATACTACTAGGGGGGGAGGGGATGAGACACGAAGAGGAGAGGCATTAATGCCTCTTGTCCAATCTAGACGGTCCAGGATAAATGCCAAAGCAAATTTTATCCAATCTAGACGGTCCAGGATAAATGCCAAAGCATATATGTAGCTGATAAAATGGTTTAGTAATCCTCTAGATCCTGCATCTTCGGCCGATACTAAAATATCCCTAATAATTATTAAAAATATTTAATTATAATTTTTAAAAAAATAAAACTATTAGCGACGATAATAGTGATGATAACTACCATCGTTAATAATTTTTTAATATTTTAAATAAAAAATTAAAATTATTAATGATATTTTATTATTATTAATTATTTTATTAATGATGAAATTATTTTTGATAAATTTTTAGCAATGGACTTCCATCGTTAACAACATTAGCAATTGTTAACATGCTACTAATGATAATAATTAGTCATCATTATTTTTTTTTTTTTTTTTATAGTGCATCCAATCAGCTGTCAGGTTCATCTCATGAAAAACGTGCTTGATGGTCCGAACAGTATATCCACAAAGCATCCGATAGGTATTATTTTTTAACATTCGACCCTATCCCATCTCCCCTCGCTCTGAAATCCCAGCTCTACCCTTTCCCACCCACCCCCTCAACCGCTCAAAAAAAAATATTTCTAAACTCACGTGCTCAACTTCCTCGTCCTCTCCTTTGACAGAAGTTTCTTATTGGAGCAGTTAGGTATACTCTTTATATATATATAGATCTTTTTTGTTGAGTAGAAGTGCATTCAGATGACTTAAAAAGGTAAAATTGGACTTCGCAGCAGACCACCGGCGGTGCTAGGTTACACTAGCCTGCCTCCAAGCAAGCTCTACCAATGGCCTTGGCAACATGATCCCCAATTACCACCAGATAAGAAACTAGGGAACTTTAGATTAATGATGAGATAATGATTTATATATCATGCAAAGAGAAGCCCGTGACAGGTGTTTGTTATTGGAGATGACGACACTCTTGGCTATCTCCCAAGACTATTCAAAGTAGTGGCACATTTTGTCGTTCTGGATCTTCCAGGCGACACCCCTCATGTAGGTCTTGGTGTAGGCCGTCGTGTACTCGTTGGCATGGCCGCTATCGTCCTTCTACAACTAGCAGCCAAGAAGAGGGGTCAGCGATAACGACATGAGAAGATAGAAGGGATGCACTATAGATGATCGAACGGTTGAAAGTTGTACAAAATATAATCTAACAGTTGTTATCGACCAATTATTCTGTCGCACAAAAGATACAACTCGAGACTCTGGCCAAAGCCAGCGTCATCACCATCTCAATAGACGACCACTTGGTCCCCAAGCATCCGTCCGCTATGGCCAACAAGAATTCGTAGACGGTGCTCAAGCGGATGGCGTCGATGCTGCGGGCGGCGATGTTAGAGTCATGGTTGGCCAATCATGGAGATTAAAGATGTATTCTTTTGATTGGGTGCAGCATGGAAGGCAACATAGCCTAACACATGGCATTGCGCATTGGTGCAATGGCACGGTGTATTGGTGCCGTGGAGCTTGATCCTGAGGTGAGGAAATAAGGGATGCTATCGATCTGTTATGGGGGTAACCCATCTGGACCGCAATCCCCGAGGCCCATACCTCAAGATGCACCCAATGGCAATGGGAACAGCGATACCAAATGGATAACCACTTCACGAGTAGAGATCAGGATCCATTCTTGGATTCAATCTGACCCACAAGTCGGGCTCCCATCGATCCGATGGGTGCATATCCACTGACTCCGCTGACAGCACTCTACTGATGATACACAAGCAAATTTCTAGAATGAAATTCAAGAACGATGCAATAAGGCAGCCTCTCTGACCCTCGAGATAAAGTCGGTCCGACCTACGAGTGAGAGCTGCACCGATAGCTTCAGAAGATCCCACAATAGGACCCGAAGCGAACACGTCATGATGACTCCTCGATTGAACCCCGGCCTCGACCATATCTTTCCGACCATGCGAATCTTCACCAAATCTTCTAACATTCCACAGAGGCGCGGGCTGGCAGATGCCCACAACTAACAAATCCGACAAATACCCACGACTAATAAACTATTGTGATTAGAGCTGCTCTAATACTAATTATCATGATACCATTTATTTTATTATCATCTCTTGGAAAGATCTATTGTGTGAAAAATGAATCCCTCAAGTCCAGAATCGGTATGCCGGTGACGATGCCGATACCGCAATAGAAAAAAAGATGAAATAAAATAAAAAAATATAATCAAATACATGGATTAAACAAAAACTTATCTCCATAGGGCATGTAAGCTTCATTATGAGAAAAAAAATTTACAAGAGAAGATCATACCCTCAACTCTTATATATCAATTTTTCTCTCTCAATAAAAAGCACTATCTCTGACAAAGCTCAGGAGATCTTCTATAGCTCTGACCGCTACCTGACAGTCTATTTGAAGCTCTCTACTTTTGCCCTCTACTGGCTCCTCTTAGTCTGTTGCCTGTGATCTACCATGCCATGTTGAACCATGTCCTCTACTTGCTACCCATAGGGCCTTTTAAAGGCCTCTGATCGAATCCAATCTTAGTCTAATGCGATCCAAGACACATGACAACACCTAAATTAACCTCTTAGATATTGGATCAAACCACAACGTCTTAGAGCCATCTGATCATGCAACGTAATGAAAACAGCCCTAAAATGGCCTGTAGACCCTGTATTCTATCTATAGACCCTTAAGCGGTCCATGCATGGCATGTAGACTATGTCAGGCCCCATGAACCATGCCAAACAGGCACATCGACCATGCCAAATAGGCATGTGGACCGTGCCAAGCGGTGCATAGATTGTGCCTGTCTTGTGGTGGATCGTGTGGTGCGTGGATTGCCATGCAATGCACAGTCTGGGCTGCTCCTGTGCGCACACTCGCACACTGGGCTTGCCGGCATGTTGGGCCACACGGGCGCCTGGGCTATGCACGCCTAGGCCACACATGGGCCAGGGCCTACTGTAGGCTAGGTGCGCCTGCGAGCTTGATTCTAGGCTTTTTTTGCATGGTTCCTCCATTTGGGCTTGTCATGGGCTCACTATGGATCGAATTCGAGATCTTTTTTTTAACAATCTCTACCTCAAATCAACATTGACCCTCCACCTAACTCTGAGAGTTTTCTGAATGATCTCATCTCATGTCCTAAGACAAAAACCTGTCAACTCATGGATAGGCAAACATGGGTTGAGCCAGACCGCTCAATCCTATCTCCATCATAAGCTATAACCTATCTGATCTGAGACCTACTTAGGATAGCTTCCTACAGCAATAAGATCTTCACCCTATGATGTCACATGTTGTCCTTCCGAGTATTCCATTTCATGTCCGCTCCATCTACACTTGGAGTTTCACCTTGCTCTGGGCTTCCACTAGCTTCTAAAGCTCTACCTTGTGCTGAGCTTCCTGCTAAGAGGTAGTATCATTCATATTTCTTCTTAAAATAATCCTACTACCATGTATGACCTATAGGATTCGTCTATCAGCTCTCTACCTATAGCCGCTTGAATCTAATCTGCTCAGTTATATCAGATTTCTTTTGAAATTGAGTGTATATCGGACCTCATCCAATTTTCTTACTATTCCATCATGTACCTATAAGTTGATCATTTTAATGCCCTTGATCACACAGCTTGATTTATTCGGCAAACGAATAGTGCCATTACTACTCTTTAGGAAGTCAAACGGCTCTTTTTTACAATAAATATGATACGAATATGCAGAATTTAATATCCACTAGTTGAAAGAAGTAGATACATCCTTTGAGACCATAAGCACACAATCATCAATCTCATCTGTGTCGCTACTTTGGATCGTTTCCACAATAGCCTTCGTTCGATTTTTGAGTTATGAGCAATCTCTTACACAATGCCCCAACTATCATACTAGTAGCATCTAAACTTGCTCAAATCCCTCATCTTGGATTTGAACCGCCCACCTCACGATCTCCTACCGCTCTATCTTCTGCCACCACCACCTTCAGTCATCGTCATAGCTGAGTCGCTACTTGAACTCAAGGCTCGATTCTTCTGCCTGAAAATCTTATACCGAAGAAGTACAAAAGTAATCTCTTCCATCTTAATAGTGCTCTTTTTTATAAAGAAGAGTAGTCATCAAAGACTTAAAAGAGGGAGGAAGCGATGAAAGTAAGATCAATATCCAGGACTTCTCCTCAACCTTTTCACCAACACTAAGAAGGTCAGTGAGGATATATCTTTTGAAAGTTGCTGAGATGTTACTGCATGCTCGGTCCCTCGCTCATCTATAGTTAGTAGAATTGCTTCCAGAGGAAGAGTGCATTGATCAGTGACTTCACCATGTGCATCTCTTCAAGCTTCGACTATATCACCATCAAAAAAATTTTGCCAAGTACATGGATCACCACATCATCTATCAAGTACAAGCTGATCATTCTCACCATCTACATCTAGAGCAGCCTCCAATCTTTCACCTTTATGGTAGCTGGCATCTCTTCACATAAAAAAGCATCGATCAACTTTTGTTGGATGAGCATATCTATCATCCTCATATGTCACAAGGAGAAATTGCTCCTTCCATCGTACCGGTTGATCTTCATCTTAATTGAGCATGTCTTCCCCATTTTCTTTAATCTTGATTAATACTGCTACAATCCTATTAGGGTAGATCCCTCAATTACAGAATATGGATCATCCATCCAAGATTATAATAATGATGAAAAGTAGATTTTGATACCATACAAGAAAAGAAAGAAGAAAAAATAACAAAATAAATATAATAAAATATACATGGATTGACCTCAAGCCTATCTCCATGGGACGTACAAACTTTATTATGAAATATAAAATCAAACAAATATAAGAGAAACTTACCACTCAATTTTTGTACAAGAGTCTCTCAATAAGAATTTTCAAAATTCTCATAAAATTTTTTTAAAATCTCTCAATAAGCCTCTCAACACTACCGGGATGTCACCAACTTTTCAATATAATAAACAGTTTGTCAATCGGAGTTATATAGACTTTGAAAATTCAAAAATAGTATTTTAATAGAAAATCCAGTCTAAATCAAATTTGAGAATATTTCTGGCCGTTCGATCGTGATTGGCTCAAATCAGAGCCGTCCGATTATACAAATATGCCTCAGATCAATCCTAGATATGCTTGGACTGTTCGATTGTGATTGGAACCCCTCCTGGCCATCGGATCATGATCTGGTCTATGAAACAATGCTGTAGACTGCAGAAAATGCAAAAAAAACCAGTGCCAACACCGTGAACCTTAAGAATGCAAGGAAAATGCCTGCTGGGTCCACGCACGCCACTATGAGCCGGCAGTCCACTATGGACCGTGCTCCACATTTGGGGTGCCTGCATGGCCCGCATCCACATGGCCTGCACATGCCCCCACACGTGCGCACAACTAGGTTGGCCCAATGCACTACTGGCCCAACGATGCGCACAGCCAGGCCTGGCTAGCAACGCCATTGGCCTACACCAACTTGTGGGCTCCTTTGGCTGTTTGTGGGCCATACCATCTACTTCCATCCTTTTTTTCATGTGTATTTTTTTCGTTTGGATTATTCTTGGGCTCATTGGATTTTGTTCATCATTTTGGATCTTGTTCTGGGCTTATTATGATCTAATTCTTGAGATATTTTTCTCAATAATTTTCATCTCGATTAGATATTCGGCCTCCATCTATCTTTGAGAGCCTGTGATTCATCTCACTCTGACATCCCGAGGTATGCCTGCTATTTCATGAATGGAAAAACGTGAAAATGAAGCCAAGTCGCTTGATCCTACCTCCATTATGGGCTGTGTCCATTCTGACCAAAAATCTGCTAAAAAAAGTCTCTTGCGGTAATAGAAACTTCACTCTACGACGTCGCCTCTCATTCTTCCGAGTCTCTTATCTCATGCCCGATCCAATTCCATCTGGAGCTCCATGTCATACTGGGCTCCCTCTAGCTCCTGAAGCTTTATCTCATATTGGGCTTTCTGCCAGATAATAATATCCTTTCGTTCTCTTCTTTTCCTCTAGAATAATCATATCATTATATATGATCTTTAGGATTCCATCACCAGCTATCCATCTATAGTCATTTGAATCTAATCTACTCAATGAGATAAGATCCGTCTGATCACATAGCTCAATCTATTTGATAGGTGAATAGTACCCTCACTACTCCAAAGAGTCAAATAGCTCTTCTCTGTAACAAACAAAATAGATGCATGTAGAATCTAAAATCCACTGCTGAGAATAAGTAAATATGTCATCGATATTAATAGGACATCATTCTCTGACTCGCTACTAGCTGTTGTTGCAATAGCCCTCATCTAATCTCTAAGTTAAGTGTAATCTCTAACACAATACCCCAACTCATCACAGCGATAGCACCCGATCTTGCTAGGATCCCTAATCTTAGATTTGTATCATCCTTCTCGTGATCCTCTGCTACTTCATTTGCTGCCACCTGCTCCTCCAAAAATTGCCAATGCTAAGCTGCCGCCATTTGAGCTCGAAGCTAGGTTCTCTCTCCTGAGAACCTCATTCTAGAAAATTACCACAGTGATCTCGTCTATCTTGATTGTACTCTTCTCTACTAGGAAGCAGTTACTAAGAACTCATATAAAGGGCAAAGTGATGCTAGCAAGACCAACGTCCTAGTATTCTCCTTAACCTTCTCACCTATACTAAAAATATTGGTGAGAATCTTTTGAAAGTGGCTAAGATACTCCTGCATGCTCTGTCCCTCGTTCATCCATAATTAGTAGAACTGCCTTCAGAGGAAGAAAATGTTGGTGTGGGATTTTGTCATGCATAACTCTCTAAGATTCGACTACAGCATCATCGAAAAAGTTTTATCAAGTACATGAATCACCAACTCATCCGTCAAGTATATATGGATGGTACTCATTGTCTGCATCTATAGTTGCTTTCAAGTCCTCTTGTTTATAGTGGCTGGCTTCTTCTTGTTTAAGAGAGCATCGATCAATCCATATTGGATGAGCACGTCTTTCATCCTCATTTGCCATAAAAAAAAATTACTCTTTCCGTCAAACTGGTTGATCTCCATTTTAATTGTGTTTGTCTTCTCCATCTTCTAATCTCAATCAACACTATCTCTGTCTGGACTGTCTAATACCACTTGTCTATGGCAACCAGGCTCTAATACCACTTATTGGGGTAGATTCCTTAATTATGGAATATAGATCATCCATAAGATCACAACAACGATGGAAAGTGGATATTGATACTATACGAGAAAAGAAGAAAGAACAACAAAACAAGCACCATAAAATATACATAGATTGGTCTTAAGCCTACTATCACGAAACGTGCAAACTTCACTATAAGAGAAATAAAATTAAATAAATACAGAAAAAATTTATCACTCAACCCTCATATAAGAGTCTCTTAACAAGAAGCTCCAAAATTCTTACAAAAGTTCTCTGAAACCTCTCAAGATATCTCCTAACAATACTAGGATATCACCAGCTCTCCGATGCAATAAACGTTTAATCAATCAAAGTTATATAGACTCTAAAAATCTAAAAAAATATTTCAGTAAAAAATCCAGTCCAAATCAAACTCGAGAATACTTTTGATCATCCGATCATGGTCAACTCAAACCAAAGCCATCTAATCATGCAAATCAGCCTCAAATCAATCCTGGATCCTGCCTGGACTGTTCGATCATGACCAGGAGCCCTTCTGGCCGTCGAATCGCGATCTGGTCCACAAAATAATGCTGCAAATCATGGGAAATGCAGTAAAAACTAGCATCGATCTATCATGGACCATAAGAAATGCATGAAAAATGCCCGTTGGGTCCATGCACTGCTATGAGATGGAGGAAACCATGGACCGTGCTCCACATCTGGGGTGTCTGCATGGCCCGTGTGCGTGCGCGCCCCCACGCCGCCCACATAAGCCCTTGCGTGCACACATGTTTGGGCGGCCAGCATGCTGGCCCAGCACCACATGTTGCTAGGCCTGGCTCATGCCGTCGTCAGCTTGCGTTGGCCTATGGGCTCCTCTGGTGGTCTGTGGGCTGTACCACCTGCTCTCATCCTTTCTTCGTGCGTATATGTTTCGTCCAGACTCTGTTTAGGCTATTCTTAAGCTCATTAGATTTCATTCATTGTTTGGATCTTGTTCTAGATTTATTATAAACCAAATTTCAAGATATTTTTCTCAATAAATCTAGACCTCTTGTATGATCTAGCTCTGATATCAATTATTATAACCAGAGCTGCTCTAATACCAATTATCATGATACCATTTATTCTGATACCATCTCTTGAGAAGATCTCCCGTGTGGAATATAGATCCTCTAAGTCCGAAATCGGTATGTTGGTGACGATATCGATACCATAATAAAAAATAAAATAAAATAAAAAAATATAATCAAATATATGGATTAAGCCAAGGCTTATCTTCATGGGGCATGCAAGCTTCATTATAGGAGACTTATCCCTATTTGGAGAGAGTAAACTCTAGTAATCCTCCTTATGCCCAGAGAGGATAAACTTTTTCCTATTTGGAGAGAGCCAAGGATTGCCCTAAGCCTGATTAAAGCCCCAGGGAACGTTCGTGGAGATAAATAAGAACTTATCCTTCTAGCCATGCATGGAGGAAGGGAGATCACTGATGAACTTGAATCCTTGGTGGGGCCTAAAATACCACATCCCTTCTCTTGGGGGTGCTTCTTCAAAGTAAACAGCACCCTAAACAAAGAAGTCCTCGACGAGTACAGAGCCCGATGCAAAGGAGAATAAAAATGGCGATCACCTAGATAGAGTTCGGAGTAACCTGAACCAGAAGTACCTTATAAAAATCGAGAATGCTGGAAGCAAAGAGATGGAAAAGCAACTGAAGACCTGCATAGAGAGTCTCCTCGTGTAGGGCGACTCGACCCTTCGGGATCGAAGACACTCGCTTCTTCTTACCTAGCACTTCAAGTTGGAAGACCGAAGGGATGGAGTACTGAGACCTCAAACAATGGAGGATCTCTTCGGAGATGGTCCATCTCTCAATCCCAGGGCCAAAGAAGTCTCCGAATCCCTCACTGGACTCTCAGCCCTAGGAAACATGGGCTCCTAACGACCAGGAGAGGACGCTTCCATGGCTAGAGCCTAAGGATCCTCTTAAGATCGAGAACGAGATTGCCGGGTATCCCAACCAGATTGACTACTCTCACCTTGACTCATCTCTCTAAAAGACATCTCCGTAAAACTATCTAAAATCAAGAGAAAGAGAAACAAGAGAAGGAACCAACTGAGGGCAAGCTCAAAGAGGAAGACTTCGGAAAAGTGACACCTCCCTAACAAGCATGACACCCACTGGAAAGGGAGTTGAAAGTAGTCGTTGAGCCACCTAGAAGTCAAAACAGGCAAACACTAAAGGGCAAGCCAAAATGGAAGAATGATCATAGTAGAAGAAGACCCCCCTCATACTCTACATCCACGATCTGAGTAGCCTCCACAGTAATCAGGCCTTGGCCATGTGGTAGGGATCAAGATGACTAAGGCCCACTACTTTCTGACACACCGCTGCTCAAATTCGGCCATATAGGATGATCCATGTGAGGTCTCTCGAGTCCAATCATGTCCCAACAAATGGCGCCGTGCGATTGGCGAAGGCACAATCACCAAGAGATGCTTTTCAAGATGGAATGATGGCCCTCCTCGAGCTGCCCATTCCTCATTAATATCTCAAGAATCTACGATCCGTCAAATCTTTCGTAATGATCAGGATGCAATTAGCAAGATAGCACATCCCATCAAAGCCAGAGATAATGCGATAGTGCACTCGAAAGGCAACAGACTTGCAGTTGCCTGGTTAGCCAGGGCCCAAAGATCCTTCAGCAAAAGCATTACTTTCTTCACCCATGCCTAACGACTTAAACTTGAAAGTGGGGGGTATTTGTTATGGAGATAATCCATCTAGACTGCAATCCTCAGGGTCCACACCTCAATATGCGCCCAACAGCAATGGCAACAGCGATACTAGATGGACGACCACTTCACGAGTAGAGATCAGGATCCATCCTCGAATCTAGCCTAACTCTCAGGCTACGCTCCCACCGATCTAGCGAGCAAATATTCACCAACCCTGTTGACAACACTTCACCGATGATATACAAGCAAATTCCCAGAATGGAATTCGAGACCGGCACAATAGGGTAGTCCCTCTGACCCCTGGGATAGAGCTGGTTCGACCTTCAGGTCGGAGCTACGTCGATGGCTTCAGGAGACCCCATAACGAGGCTTGAAGCGAACACGCCTTGATAACTCCTCAGTTAAATGCCGGTCTCGGCCATATCTTTCCGACTACATAGATCTCCACCGAATCTTCTAACATTCCATAGAGGTGCAAGTTGGCAGACATCCATGATTAACAAACTCGGCAAATGCCCTTTCGACAGACGTCCATGACTAACAAACCTGATAAGTATCCATTCGGTGGATATCCATGACCAAAAAATCATATTGTCTATTCTGATAGTCTACGGGCTGGGAATATGATAAACTCTGATAATCTTTTATATAAAGAGATAAACAAAAAGATCCTAGAAAAAAATAATGAAAAAAGAGATACATACCTTCATGCTACTTGGTTCTTTTTTTTTCTTCATTATATTCAAAACTTAGACTAATTTAAGCATCAAAAGATCTTTTATTGGAAAATTTTTAGTGCATAATTTTTTTTTTTAAGGTCTCCGATGCTATGACCGATGCTACCTTCCGACGCAACAAGATCCATTCCTACTTGATAGGGGAGAGACCTGTTTCTTTCGGACTTGGGGGACGAGGAATCAAAGAAGAAGGTGGATGGGATGCGGAATTTGAGCACCTGATGACTGGAATTTTTCTCGAGTAAGTGAGGGGGTCGGTGGAGATGGACAAAGTTGGGATTTCAATGACGCGAGAGAGGGGATAGGGGCCGGATGTTAAAGAAAAATGGTCCTATGCTATGGAATTGATGGGTAAACAGAGGCTTTTCATTAGAGAGATTATTAAATGGAATCATTCTATTCTATCATACAGGATACTGACAAGTCTATTAAAAATCGACACATCAGTCATTCCTGGTTTCCCATTAAATGCTAACCATCACTGACTATGATTAAGTAGGAAATAAATTATGATTAGCTATGGTTAGTATTTAATAAGGAATGGTGAGTAATGATTAGTATCTAGCGGGGAACTGGGAATGGCCGCTGCATCAATTTTTTAGTAGATTTGCCTATCTCCTGCGCGATAGAACGATTCCACCAAATGGCAATCAAGTACCCACATCACTTACTATAACCAACATACCTGTTATTGGGTTATTAGTTACTTTCTTGCCTCTTCTTCTTCCAAGTTCACACCGCGCTCGCAATGTCCATCGCCACCCTCTCCCTCGCTGCTACCACCCTCTTCTTCTCCCTCCTCCTCCTCCTCCTCCTCTTCCTCATCTACCGCCACCTTACCCCGCTCCCTCCTGGCCCCAGTGGCCGCTCCTGGGCTCTCTCCCCCTCCTCGGTTCCCTCCCCCACGCCGCCCTCGCCGCCCTCGCCAAGCACCACGGCCCCATCATGTACCTCAAGCTCGGCGCCCTCGGCTTCGCCGTCGCATCATTCCCTGCCGCCGCTCGCGTCTTCCTCCACACCCTCGACATCCCCTTCGCCGATCGTCCCCTCAACGCCGCCGCCCGAAACGTCGCCTACGGTGGCGAAGACCTTATCTTCGCCAGCTACGGCCCTCGTTGGAAGCTCCTCCGCAAACTCTCCAACGTGCACCTCCGGGGCCCCGGCGCCCTCTCCAATTGGGCCCCTGCCCGCCGGTCCGAGGTGGACCGCATGCTCCGGTCCTTCCTCAACCTGAGCTGCTTTGGCGAGCCGGTCCGGGTCCAGGAGGTCGCGATGGTCGGTCTGGCTAACATACTGGGGCTCGCGATACTGAGCCGGCGGATGTTCGACTCGGACGGGGCCGAGTCGAGCGAGTTCAAGAGGATGGTCCTGGAGTTGATGAGGCTGTCGGGGTTGGTCAACGTAGCGGACATCATACCGTCCATCAAGTGGCTGGACGTGCAGGGGATCGAGCGTCGCGTGAAGAGGCTGCATAAGAGGTTCGACGAGCTGATGACCGGGATGCTGAGAGAGTATAAGGATGCAGCGGGCCAGCGGGAGGGAAGGCCGGACTTCGTGGATCATCTGTTGGCCAATAGCAAGAGCTCGGAGGGTGAGGTGGTGCTGTTTGAGGACTTGTTTTTGGTATATGCGTAATTGGCCTGTCTTCGTTCTTTTGGATCAAGATGCAAAGAGTCTGAGTTGAACCGAGTTGAGTAATCGAAAACTTGATTGACTCAAAATTTTTGAGCTCAAAATTTGACTCGAGCTCGATCAAATCTTAATATCCTAAAGCTCAAACTTAGCTTAATGAAAAAATAGATAAAGCTCGAGATCGACTCGATTCGACTTGAATATGAACTGAGCCATACTCGAATTCGAAATCGAGCTTTATCTTTCTAACAATATATATAAATATATATTATAAATAAAAATAATATTATTAAATATATATATATTCGAATAGGTTCGCAAATTTTTGAGTCGAATATCTTGCTACTCGAGCATGACTCGAATTCGATAATAATCGAGTTGAATCG
Source organism: Cocos nucifera (assembly GCA_006176705.1). Classification (NCBI taxonomy): domain Eukaryota; kingdom Viridiplantae; phylum Streptophyta; class Magnoliopsida; order Arecales; family Arecaceae; genus Cocos; species Cocos nucifera. The sequence goes on along the minus strand of QRFJ01000036.1, from coordinate 542,215 downwards.
AGCTTAAACTCGAATCGAGCTCGGATAACTTGCGAGTAGCTCAACTCATTTGCAACCTTATTTTGGACTATCGGGGATCCACATCTTGTCTAGTTGGAATTGTTTTCATATTCCATGTGAGGCATTTTAGTTAAGGACATCTCTAGATTTAAATTAGATGGCGTGAGTCTTCATGGTCCGAGCCATTGAATATAATTTAGGATAAATTATAGAAATACCTTCTTTATTTTAATTCAATTTTACTTACATCTTTTATACTTTAAAATATATCAAACTAACCCTTCTAGTGATCGATATATTTCAATATAATCCAGCCATTTATCTTCATTAATAATTTTTTTAAAATAATAAAAATATCTATCTTCTTCCTCCCTTCTCTTTCATGGCCGATGTTCCTCTTTCTCTTACTTTCTTCCTTCTTTCTCTTTCTTTCCTTTCTTTTCATCCATTTCTCCTCTTCCCATTCTTCCTCTTTCTGCTTCTCCTTTCTCTCCTCTCCTTTTTCCACCCACTTTTTTTCTTCCTTTTTTCCTACCTTTTCTCTGTCCATTCTTCTCTTCTCTTTTCTCCTCTCCTTCCTTCCCATCTGCTTCTCCTCTTCATCCTTTCCTTCAAACCGTCTATACCCAATACAAAATCATAGCCATTATCTAAGCTTTTCTATTTGGTTGCTCTAAGCTTCCCACCCAATTGAGACTTCTGAGAAAGAAAAAAAATTAAGAGAAAATAGAGAAAAATTTAACAAAAACAAAAGAAAGATGGAAAAAAATAAAAGATGAAACTTTTTACCACATAAATTGATAATTATTTTTTTTCTTTTTACTTCCTTTTCTTTTTATTTAATTCTTTTTTTCAAAGATCCATGGAAAAAGAAAGCACCAGAGGGAGATTGAAGGGGTTTCTTTGGTTCTCGTTCGGATTTTTCTCAAGCATATGGGATTTTATAAGAGTTGTGCTGGTGTGAGTAGGTTTCTTGAGATTTTAAGAGCTTAATTTTGGTAAAAGCATAAAATTTTATGGGGTTTGAGAAAAAAAACTAAATGGATGGATCATAAGAATTTTATTCCATAGGAGAAAAAACTAACAAACACCATGAACAAAAGGATAAACAGCAGCCAAGAGATTAAGGTGAGGAAAGATTGATGGACCATGAAGGAAGATCCTATCATGATTAGATAAAGAGGAGAAAGGAGAGGAGAAGAATGGACGGAGAAAGGAAAGGAGGAAGGAGAGGAGGAGAATGGGTGAAGAAAAAAGAGGAGAAGAAAGGAGGGAGAAAGAGAAGGAAGGGAAGGAGGAGAAATGGATGAAAAGGAAGGAAAGAAAGAAAAAGAAAGAAAGAAGAAAGTGAGAGAAAGAGGGACACCGGCCATAGAAGAGAAAGAAGGAAGGAGATGGATATTTATGTTATTTTATAAAAAAAATTTATTAACGTCATCAGCTATTAAGTGGTCATTGGGATCTTATTGAAACTTTTCGATAATTTTAGGAATCTATTTGATACCTTTTAAAGTACAGTGATGCAAGTAAAATTGATCCAAACTTGAGAAAATATTCTCATAATTTATCCTATAATTTAATATCTCTAAATTATTTATATATATAAAAATTGTAGTTATTATGGGGTTATACCACTTCGATTATCATCTTCGGTGCACATCCTCAAGTATTACTACTTGATGTTATACTTCCTAAAAAGATCTAATCGGATATGATCCCCGATCTTTACTACTTGATATTATACTTCCTAAAAAGATTTAGTCGGATATAATCCTCGATCAAAGATCGAGGACTATATCTTGACCTTGGTTATAACCATCGTCTCGGAACTCTGCATCATTGGAATGTCCTCCCCCTTCTATGAGAAGACCTTTATTGCTATGGGATTTTTGAGAGCTAAAAGAAAGCAGACAACCACACCACACTCCACTCAAATACATCATCCTTGGCTACGTGCCGAGGACCATATTATCCATCCATCAATCTTAAGATCGAATACTTACCAACATGCCGCAAAGATCGAAGTATGCTGAGCTGTTAGGAAGACAACATGGGCTAGCCCCACGTCCCTTAAATGATGAATGATTTTAGTGAAACTCCTGACGATTACAGCCAGACATGATGCACGACCTAACACCATTAATCATCATTACTCATGATAAATCATGAGCCATGATTCTCTGGAATAGTTACCGATAGTAAATGTAACATACATCTCACCCTCTATATAAAAAGGGATAGCGAATCTTTTAGAATCTGTTAGATCGAAGTATATCAAATTACGGAATAATCTGATAATTCATAAAAATTATTTATCTGAAAAAATAATTACGAAAGAAAAAAACTTTTACTATGTTGGTTGGTGAAAAAATTACTCTAAAAAATGATACCGTAAAAGGATTATTATGTTTGATTGGAGATAATCCTACATCGGAATGTGGCAAAATTTATAAATATATCCTTTAATATAAATTATTTTTTTTAATACTAAAATAGTATTATCATCTTTAATTAATTTTTATATAATGACTATAATCATAAATTCTTTGCATAATGCTATTTTTATCTTAATTTTTTTATATTTTTTTTATTGAATAAATTTTGAAGGATATTAGAATAAAGTTAATGATTATATATGCTGCTTTATTGAGTATATTTTTATCAAATATGGATTACCACCACTTAGAAATTTACCAAATACCAATCCCTCATGGTATTTATTTTATCTTTTCTTTTCAAAAAATAAGCATGGGGTCTATCAATTTTTTTTACCACATCTCTCTTCCATTTTTCATAATAAATATGATAACCTGACATAGAAATCATTTTCCTATGCCATTGCACGCAACCAAATGGCTCCTTAAATGTTTTGCTTAAAACTCAAGATGCCCATATGCTATTTCTCTTTCTTCATATTGCCAAAGTTTTAGCAGATTTAAGCATCAGAAAGTCCTCTACTAGAGAATATCTCATGACCGGGCTTTTTGTAGGTTCCAAGAAGTGCTTAAATCCTCTTCACAGACCCACTGACCTCTCTACATCCTCCTCGGATCTCGCCGATCTCAGCAACTCCTTCTCGGTACAGAATGCCATGGCAACAATAGTATTTAGAGATCTTTAGCCCTAGCACTCAAACGTAGTGCACTTTAAACCTAGTGCACTTCTAGGTTCTAGATATTTTTGATGTAACGTTGGGGGTTGTAACATTTAATATCAAAGCCATCCCTGCATCTAAAGTTTGAATCATCAAACAGGATGGCGTATGGAAAGGGTTATTTTAAAAAGAGTATGGTAAGCACCACCGGTAGAAAGGGCTATCGATCCGGCGATCGAGTGCAAAGCCGTTATATATGGAAATGGTTACACAGACTGAAATTATAGGCACCACAAAATAGGCTATCAAGGACATTGACTGCAATGCGAAGTGTAGTGATATGTTTTGTACCTGAGCTAATTAACGCACCTCCAACACTTAGACAATTTCGATCCATTGGTTAGGATTGTAGCATCTTTTCGCTATCATCCCATCCCTCCCGTACCCCTAGTTGTCTTCCCCTCTTCAAACTCTCTTCGCGCCGTTGTTGCCACCTTCCTGCCTATTCTTCTCTTTCCAAAACCATGCACAACACCAAGTTAATTTGCGTAACCATTCACACTCTCTATAATGAGTTGTGGATTGATGAGGCCCAAGTTAGCTGTGACTAATTAAACATGACCACCAATCACCCTCCTATCTCCCCACTGACCATTAATTTTAAACAAGTCATATTGGGTTTGGATGCATGAACTTTGAATTGAGTTTGAATCTGCTGTCATCAAAATCTGATCTAGTGATCTAAAGGTTATTGATGAATCTGCATGGTAGATAAATTAGAGATACTGATCAGCATAGAGACCCGACAATGCTCAAGTCAGGAGCAAGACTTTGAAAATAGTAGAGAAGAAGAAGGGAATATGAAAAATAGTAGAAAACCTTAAGCCTCGTTTTATAGGTGACGAGTCATTGTCCCACCTAAGGATGGTAATTGAATGGATTTTTTGAGGTATGCAACCCATCTAGAACTCTAATAAGTTCTATTTAGCGAGACCCTTTATAGTTTGTGATTTAAAATTAAAATCTATTAGAATTTAGGATGGAATTTGGGATTTGCCTCTCGAGTATCTACTACCCGATACCCATACCCCATTATATCTAATATATATTCTTTATAAAATTTTATAAATATATATTTGAGGAGACTTCCATCCCATATCTCAAGGCCATGTAACTTATCTTTACCATTAAGCTACAAAACTCATATATATTTAAATTATTTATCAAATTATTTATATTCATTTTTTTACATGATATTATCCTTCCAGTTTTATTTTTTACTTTTGTAATTCTGAGTTAGTTGCCGATTTGATCCGATCCGAATAAGCCAATCAAAATAAAGATTATCAGGCAAGTTCGAGTCCGAATATCTAACGGGTTCATCATTTTTTTTATGGGATATATTTTGGATTTTTAGGTAAATTTTTCATTGGATTTTAGATGGATTCGAATGGTAGGATTTTAACTGGGTTGGGTATGAGTAGAGTAAATTTACCATCATCCTACCTATTGCACGGTCATCCCTTGCTGGACATATGACATCATCAAAAGGATCACCATCTCAGATAGCAGGCAATCAACAAATTTATTATAAAGTTGGTAAAGTACCGACCTGAAGGCTAGAATACCAGCCAGAATCAGACTAGGTGATCAGGTTCAGATCAATAAAAAATCGATCTCGATGAATCCCAGATCAGTCTGCTATCGTTCTCCGTAATATTTGAAACAAACTTCAATAAAAATCGGTAACAAACTAATCCCAGCTTGATTACGCACTGTCAGACTAGTATTTTTGTTGTCCTGAAGAATAGTAACCATCAAACTCTGTGGAAGATCGGGTTATCACCGACCTTATCGACAGTAAGCAGCAGCTATGGCCAAAATGATCTGATATACAAGATCGATAAAATACCGACATCATCAACCATAGCAAGCAGCTTATAGTGAGATTGATAAATCACCGACCTCGTCATATAAGCCAAATCGATGATTTATTGATCTAGACATGTTTTAACTACCAACAAGTACCCACGGTGCTCGAATTAAATTTTGACCCTCCTCTAGCTGTATTCCAGCTAATCGCCAACAAGACCAACGGCCAACAGCTATAATTCAGCTGGTCATAACAAACTAATGATCTAATAAACTTTTCTTAAGGTCTAAGCAAACCTCTCTATAATAAGGAGGTAGGGTACCCCTCCACGATAAGCACAAGTTCATGAAGCTGAAATTGACTCTCGACTTTTTCACTGAAGAAAGATCGAACCATTCTCTACTCAAATTCTCTTATTCTATCTTTCAAATATTTCATTTCCACTATTTGTTGATGAGGCTTCAATTAAGTTAAGCATCGGAGGATCCTAAATCGAAGGATACCCCACTGGTTCTTGAAATTTTTTTATAGACTAGCCCATGATCCACGTTGATCTGGCTTGATTGGCTCTTTAGCACGAATCTTCTCGACCATCTGAAGCCTTACTACAATAAATTGGCACTAGAGAAAGGACGTTACTCAAGATTTTAGTAGAACATGATCAAGAAAGCGCAAAATTTGGCTCAATCTTCTCCAAGAGCCCCTCCAAAGATGGTCCAGTCCCATCCTCCAGCTACGATCGATCCATTGCAGTTCGATCTTCTAGTATAGCAAATTCAGGCCCTCACCAACACCGTACAGTAGCTCTAGCAAACAATGAAGCAATAGCAAGAATCAATCCCCGGAGAGATGGGATCACGGATTAGCCATCCTCCAACTCTCCAAGAACTCCGTTGGGAGCATCTTCTTGATCAAGAAGATCACTCCTATAAAGCAGAATCAACTTCTTGCAGTAGGAGAGGTTGCTGCGAGAAGTAGATCTTGAGCAAAAGCTTCAAGATCTTAAGAAAAGGTTGAAGGAGGTGCAGCTCGAGAAGTCTTCCAAGAGTAAGAGAGATTTTCATCTCACTTCTTCCTTCTCTACTAAAATTCTGAATGAATCGGTCCCATCTCAATTCAAGATGCCTACTCTGGAGCCATTCGATGGCTCCACTGACCCCCAAGACCATCTTGAAGGTTACAGAGATGTCATAAGACTTTAAGATGCGTCTGATGTCCTTCTCTGTATGGCCTTTTCCATCACCCTCAAAAAATCTATAACGGTATGGTTTTTTGGATTCCATCCTGGGTCCATTTCTTCTTTTAACCAGCTGGACAAGCTCTTCGTAGCCTATTTCGAGAGCAATTATCTCCACCTAAAGTATTCGGACGATCTATTCTCCATGGTACAGCAGGAAGGAGAGTCCCTCTGAGAGTATATAACTTGTTTTAACATGGCTATTCTTAAAATTAAAGATTTCAATGAGTCCATCGCCATGTCTATCTTAAAGCGGAAACTCAAGAGCTATCATTTAACCTTCTCCCTCAATAAGAACTTTTCAAAGAATTATGAAGCAATGCCGGACCGGATTCGAAAGTATGCCCATGCTGAGAAGGAGAAAAAGTTAAATAAAAAGAAGAAGAAAAAGATAAAGAGAGAAAGAAGCGACCTCGCGAGGAACAACATGGGAATCAGGGGAATAGTAGTGAACCACCTCAAAAAAATTCAAGATCCCAAAGTTCTTTCCAAAAATTTGATAGCTACGCTTCTCTATCCGCTCCCAAAATGCAGATTCTGATGAAGATAGAAAATCAAGGATATCTCCACCATTCTATTTCCATGAAGGCTCCTACAGACAAAAGAAATAAGAGCAAATACTGTCGCTTTCATCAGGATTATGAGCATGATACTGAGAAATACCATCAACTCATAGATGAGATTAAGGCTTTGATCTATCGGGGTTATCTCGGCAATACGTTCGAGATCGATCAAATCAGCTTTTGGAGCCACGCCAGAGACTTGATGACACTGCTGAATACAATCGGCCAACTGTAGGAGTCATCAGCATGATTTCGCAAGGCAGCCAACTTTGGGGTGCATCAGGAGCCCTTCTCCCAAAAGGTAGTATACTGAAAATATTTTTTTTTCTAAAAATGATGTCCAAGGGATCCAAACACCCCACAATGATGCTGTCGTCGTTTCTATGACGATAGCAAACTATGATGTAAAAAGAATTCTGATTGATAATGAAAGCTTCATAGATGTGTTATTCTATGATGCCCTCTCAAAAATAAATTTGCTCAATAATTTGAGACAGGTTGGCAGCCCTCTGATTGGCATCTCATATGATTCTATGACAGTCGAAGAAGAAATTACACTATCGGTCATCATCGAAAAAGAGCCCTATCAGTCAACAGTGTAGCTTACATTTCTGATCGTCAAGATACCGTCTGCATATAACGCCATTCTTGGCCGACATGGGCTCAATGCTCTCAAGGCAATAGTCTCAACTTACCATCTTCTTGTCCGATTTTCAATCAGATTAGGCATCGACAAGATGTAGAGAGATCAAATAATGGACAGGCAGTATTTTTTGATAACTTCCAAAATAAAGGCACCGATTGGAATTCCACCTATCAAAATTTTTAATCAAGGCTCCGATGATGAGATCGAAAAAATTCGAGGCAAATCACCAGAGCCGCTTATTACTGTGCCTCTATGCAGAGATCCTAAAAGAACCATCTAGATAAGAGCTCGATTAAATACCGACCTAAGAAAAAAATTAATTACCTTTCTCTGAAAGAATGCTGATGTATTTGTATGGTCAGCTTCAGATATGCCTAGCATTCCAGCTGACGTCATCATGCACAAACTGAATATTGATTCAAAATATAAGTCCATGAAGCAAAAGAAGAGAATCTTCGCTCTAAAAAGGCAAAGAGCAATAGATGAGGAGGTCGACAAACTCCTAAATGCATGACTCATCAGAGAAGCATAATATCCTAACTGGATAGCCAATGTTGTCATGGTTAAGAAGACAAGTGAAAAATGAAGAATCTGCATCGACTTTACGTACCTCAACAAGGCTTGCTCAAAGGATAGCTTTTTACTATCGAAAATTGATCAACTAATTGATGCAACATCAGGATATAAGCTGCTAAGCTTCATGGATGCTTTCTCTGGTTACAATCAAATCAGGATGACCCCTAAAGATGAGGAAAATACGGCACTCATCATTGATAAATATTTATACTGTTATAAAATGATGCCTTTTGGTTTAAAAAATGTAGGTGTCACTTACCAGTGCCTAGTGAACAAGATCTTTAAGTACCAGATCGACCGCAATATGAAAATCTATGTTCATGACATGCTGGTCAAAAGCATGGAGGCAGATTGGCATATTACCGATCTGGAAGAAGCCTTTGAAGAACTCCACAAATACTAAATGAAACTCAATCCCAATAAGTGTGCCTTCGGAGTTATGGCTGAAAGATTTCTTGATTTTCTCATGATCCAGAGAGGAATAGAATCCAATCCCAAGAAGATCCAGGCACTACTTGAAATGAAGCCTCCCAGCTCTATAAAATAACTACAATGACTCACTGGACAAATAGCATCGCTTAATAGATTTATATCTGGGTCAGTCAAAAAATGCCTCCCATTCTTCAAAACTTTGAAGCAAATTAAAGATTTTGAATGGACAGAAGAATGTCAGTCTGCCCTCGACAAGCTCAAAGCATATCTTGGCACAGTCCTACTATTATCAAAGCCCGTCGAAGGTAAGGATTTATTCATATTTCTCTTTATTTTACCTAATGCTGTCAACTCGATTTTAGTCTGAGATGATGTAGGGACACACAAGCCTATCTATTATACCAGTAAATTATTATGAGATGTGGAGTCTCGATACTCCAGAACTAAAAAGATGATTTACTTCCTGGTCATCACCGCGAAATGGTTTCGATCATATTTTCATGCTCATTATATTATTGTCCTGATGGACCAACCACTCAGATTGATCCTTCAATGACCTGACACTTTTGACCAATTGGCCAAATGGGCCATTGAGCTCAGTGAGTTCGACATCTATTATCGGCCCAAGCCTTCTATGAAAGCTCAGGTGCTGGCTAATTTTATGGTAGAATATTCAATATCTAAAGAAGAAAAATCCCAAAAATTTTGGAAGAAACCACTGAAGGATCTTATTGATTTCTACATGTGGATAGGGCCTCCAATGCCTAAGAAAGCGAAGTTGGCTTGATTTTAGCCAGTCCCGAGGGAGCAATCACTGAACATGCACTAAGATTCAATTTTAAAACCTCCAACAATGGAGTTGAATATAAGGCCCTCATTACGGGACTCAAAATCACCAAGGAGCTCAATATCAAGAAGCTCAAGGTCTTTACAAATTCTCAGCTTGTCGTTGGATAGGTACGAGATCATTGTGAAGCTAAAGATTTTATTATATTTCAATACTTATATCATGCTAAGAAATTATCCAAAAGTTTTCTCGACCTCAAAATTATTTAAATACCAAGATCAGAGAATGCCCGAGCTAATGCACTTTCATATTAGGCGACATCGCGATATTCCAACCTCCATCATAAACCATTCATTGAAATTCTTGAAAAATCCAGCACAGAAGTCCAAATGATTGCTTAACTGGATCATGAACCAAGTTGGATAGATCCAATAATGAACTACTTGAGCAAAAAAATACTATCCAATGATCATACAAATATCAGAAAAATCAAGAAGCAAGCATCCTGATACGTCATCCTAGATGAAAAATTTTATAAAAGATCATTTTCTCTTCCATTACTTTGATGCCTAAGGCCCTCCAAAGTTGATTATGCCCTTCGAGAAGTTCATGAGGAAATTTATGGTATTCACCTGAGAGGCAGATCCTTGGCATACAAAGTAATCCACCAGAGCTATTATTGGCCTATCATATAAAAGGATGCAGCTGATCTTGTCAATAAGTATGATTAATGTCAAAGGTATGCCAACATTCACCACCAGCCGACTGTGGAACTTATCTCTATTATAGCTCCTTTGCCTTTCACCGTTTGGGGGATGGATATCCAGGGGCCCTTCCCCATGGCAATGGGATAGAGAAAATTTCTGGTGGTTCCTATTGATTATTTTACCAAATGGATAGAAGCAGAACCACTAGCATAAATTATTGAGAAAAAGATGCAAAACTTCATCTGAAAGTCGATCATCTACCATTTCGGCCTTTTTCAAGTGATTATTACCAACAATGGAAAGTAGTTTAATAATATAAAATTCAAAAAATTTTGTTCCAAGCTGCACATTAATCACAGGCTCATCACTTCAATAGAACATCCGCAATCCAATGGAGAAGCTGAAATTATGAATCGAATAATTCTCCAAGGCCTGAAAATCAAGCTCACTGAAGCCAAAAGTCTCTGGACTGATGAACTATATAATATTCTCTAGATTTATAGAATCACTCCCAGGCGACCAACTGGAGAAATATCCTTCAAACTCACATTTGGAGCAGAGGCCATAATACCGATGGAAATCGGCCTTCCAACACCAAGAGTGAAGAATTTTCATGAAAAGAGTAATTTTGATTGGTTGAGAACCGACCTAGATCTACTAGAAGAAACCAGAGAAATTGCTCAAATCTGGATGACAACTTACAAACAAAAAATGGCTAGATACTACAATACCAGGATAAAACCAAAAATTTTTTAAAGAGTTGATCTTGTCCTTCATCGGGCAGAAGTTTCGAAATATTTGGAGTAAGAAAAACTCACTTCAAATTGGAAAGGTCTATATCAGGTTACTAAGGTAATTCGACCAGAAGCCTATAAAATTGAGAATTTGGATGGTTCAACCATTTCTAGGACATGGAATGCAAAAAATCTCAGAATATATTACCAATGAATTCCAAATGAAGGATCTGACAATTTTGTCTCATTGAAGACTTCTCCAAAATGATAAAATTCTTCGACCACTATTGATAAAAGTTCGATCTCCAGATCAGCAGAGTCCTGATGGGCATAGGAGATAAGATCTCCACTATCGATAAAAGTCTGATGTCCAGATTGGCAAAGCCCTAATAGGCATAGGAAATAAGATCTCTACTATCGGCAAAAGTCTGATCTCTGGATCGGCAGAGCCTCGATGAGCATAGGAAATAAAATCTGTACTATCGATAAAAGTCCGATCTTCGAATTGACAGAGTCCTGATAGGCACAGGAGATAAGATCTTCTCTATCCTAAAAAGTTTGATCTTCGAACTGGCAGAGCTCTAATGGACACAAGAGATAAGATCTCCACTTTGGTTAAATACCAATCTTCGGATCGATGCTATTATGGATTTCGATTAAATACGGATCTTCGGATCGATGTTATTATGGATTTTGATTAAATACCGATCTCTGGATTGATGTTATTATGGATTTTGGTTAAATACCAATCTCTAGATCAATGTTATCGTGGATTCTTATATTCTTATTGATCACTGATCTTCGGATCAAAGTTATCTTAGACTCCTATCAATTACCAACCTCTGGGTTGATGTTATTATAGTTCGAGACTATATTTGACTTCTATTTAACGATGATCTCTAGATCAAGGCTATTCCTAATATCTAAGGCAACTTACATCGAGATTCTACTGAGGTATAGTTGTTTTCCTATCACTTACAAAAATTTTTAAATGAAATGAATGAATGCAGTGTAGAAGGCTATTCCAAGTCGGATAAGTCCAATGTTAACACATAGAAGCAATCATTTAAAGAAAAAAGTTTCATTTCATCTTGGAAAAGTCATTACAAAAACTCGAATTGGGTTGATATAAAAAGATAGATAACAAAGAAAAAAAAATACAAAATTAGGCATCTACCTGAGGAGCTTGGGAAGGAGCAGCATCCACGGTGTCATCCTTTAGTAAGATAACTTCAATGGGCGCTAAGGCAGAAGTTGGAGTAGATGATGGGGCTTGACGGGGTTCGAGACCTCCACCTTTGGCTCAAGCAGAGCAGCAGGCACCTCCGAGGCAGGTTGGAGCACTTCCATAGCAGAATCCACCTCTGGCATCGGCTGGACCTTCATTCCTATAGCCAGAGTGAGACCGATCTTCATAGTAACACTACTCAGGTCTAAATTAGAAAAGAGTTTCTCAACTAAACCCTTGCAGCTGCTGAAGCCACTTTCGAAGGCCTCTCTCGTAGCCTATGTCACTTCCTCCGCAAAGATAAAATCTTTGGAGGACTTATATTACTCCACGGTGCGACCTGCAGTGGTCTTCCAGTGCTCTAAGTCCCTTTGGTAGGTCAGGAGCGCCTTATCCCAAGTAGCCAGCATCCCATCCCGAGAAGTCACCATTCCCTCCAGCTTCTTTATTTTTATCTCCAAATTGGAAATTTTGAAGACCTCTTGCTGCAGCTCCAACAGCCTTTCTTCTTCCTTATTGACCTTCGTTTGAAGGTCTAGTTGGGCTTTATTTAAATGGTATTTTGGTCATTTCGTTGAGCTTCTCTAAGAGCTACTTCTTGAGTTCCATGGTAGTCTTCTCTTCTTCGATGGTCTTTTCTTCTACTATCTTCGGACAGTCCTTTGTAGACTACAGGGTCTCTTTTGGAGATTTTTTATTTTTGTCGAGCTAACTTACATGCTCAGCGAATAATCAAAAAAAAAAAAAGAAAAGCAAACTAGTTAAAAAAGAAAAATGATGGTCGGCTCGGTAAAAAACAAAAAAAAATCCAAAGATGTATATAAGTTTAAGTAGGAGAGTGGCCTGGTTCAACCCGGAAACATACCCTAAGGTTTCATAAGCGACGAGAAGACAACTTTCCATGATATATATAAGTTTAAACAACATAATACATCTAGCCATCCAAAAAAACAAAAAAAAAATCCAAAGAATGCTTAAGGACTAGTGTTTCTGATGGATGCATAATTATGTTATCCAAGGGAAAAACTTAATGATGTACCTTATTTTACATCAGGATATGTTCGTTGCTGGAACAGACACATCCTCAGTTGCAATCGAATGGGCGTTTGCTGAATTGTTGAAGAACCATTCCATCCTCAAGCGTGCACAACTCGAATTGGACAACGTAATCGGTCGAGACCGCAAGCTCGAAGAATCCGACATGCCGAAGCTTCCATACCTTCAAGCAATATGCAAAGAAGTACTTCGAATGCACCCTACTACACCTCTGAGCCTCCCACACTTATGCAACCAAGCATGCCAAGTTGATGGTTTCTACATCCCTAAAGGAACCAGGCTCTTGGTCAATATTTGGGCCATTGGGAGGGACCCTGACATATGGGAGAACCCCCTTGAGTTCAATCCTGATAGGTTCTTAAGTGGTAAGGGTGCCAATATAGACCTACAGGGCACTGACTTTGAGCTAATGCCATTTGGAGCTGGGAGAAGGACTTGTGTTGGTAAAAGTCTGGGGATCCTCTTTGTGCAATACATCTTAGGCACATTGTTGCACTCATTTGATTGGATGATACCTGATGGAAAGGAGGTCGACATGGAAGAGGCACCAGGCATTGTGCTTCAGAAGAATGTGCCTGTTATTGCTTTGGCCAGCCCACGTCTAGCACCTACTGCATACGTTTGACAAAGGTATAACATTGTCATTTAATTAATCTGAGTTCTTCATTGCAATATCTCATTCATAATATAAGCATTTTCTCCAATCAGGCTAATTGCTAATGTAGCATTAACTCATCATCTTTTTCATCCAGGTATTAAATATGGCTTAATTGGTATATATTATCAATATGAAATGCGACGTGCAGCCTTATACGTCAAGCTGCATGGATATCTTGTGTCACGTACGTTCGACTGCTACAATATGATGTATGCATCTATATACCTTCATGTATGGCCTCTTGTGTAAATATGGAGCTATCTCAAATCTATTTCCTTCTGAACCGTATCCTTGGAGTAATGATAGGCATGGATGATATGTGATGGTCATCATAAGTCATAACAAATTTACAGAACATCAAACCTTTTATGATCTTCATAGCCATCATTATCTTGTTTCTGGAATGTTAATCTCCGTATTCATGGGTGGTGCAACCATTGTATGGCACATGCATTAGGAGGGAAAAAGTGTTCATGAAAGAGCAGACGTTGTCCAGTGAGTGACCTTCTTTCAAGTAGCTTCATCGCCATGAATTGGGTTTGATCAGCAAATTGCATATAGTGGCGAAAATAATTAGTGCTAAAAGAATATGTAGACTTGTAGCCGTGAAAAATAAAAAAAAAATCCAGCGAATTGCAATACCAAAATTTTAGTGACAATGGCTAAAAAGGCTATTTTCTTTATTCCCGCACTTGCTATAACTATTTAGCAGCAATTTTAGGATTTCTAGTGATAGATTTTTATTCTGCTGCTAGAAGTCTCTATATACTGGTGTAGTTATACTTCACCCCCCTGCAAAAAAAATAAAATAAAATAAAATAAAATAAAATAAAATATATATATATTTTTTATTTTATTTTATTTAAAATAAAATAAAATAAAATAAAAAATAATATATATATATATATATATATATATATATATATATATATATATATATATATATATATACTGGGGTGGTTATAGTAAAAGTTGGAATTGTCATTTTGATGTCTTGAATATGCTTAACACAAATAATAGAACTTTGCATCGTTGGAATGTTACATTATGTAATAAAAGTTCAAATATATCCGAGTTTGGATCCTATATTCTTTATATTTAAACTATATAGATGTCCAATTTAATTGCAAGCTTGATTGCACTGCAATGTCCAGTGATCAAATTAGACTAGTCACTACTCGGATGGGATGTAAACTCGATATGTTTCTATCATCCTTCTAAGCCTAATCCAAATCTTTGTAAAATGATCTACTTGGTTTAGAACTATCTAGGCAATATTGATTAGTTATTTAATCAATAATAGATTATATATATATATATATATATATATATATATATATATATATATATATATATATATATATATATATATATATATATATATATATATATATATATATATATATATATATATATATATAGTGTTGATTCTCTATCATTACCTTTTTTGAAAGTCGATCTTCTTTCTTATTTAAATGTAGATTTTCTTAAGTTAATGTCTATTATATCCTTGACCCCTTGAGTGTTCAAAACAAAAGTTGTTTTGGAAGGTTCTCTACTATTACTTTTTTTTGGAAGTCTTCTTTCTTATTTTAATGTAGCTCCTCTTAAGTCAATGTATATGGTATCCTTGACACCTTGAGTGTTCAAAACAAAAGTTGTTTTTGGAAAGTTATGCCCTATGAAAGTCTTCTTTCTTATTTAATGTAGATTTTCTTAAGTTAATGTATATTGTATCCTCAACCCCTTGAGTGTGCAAAACAAAAGTTGTTTTGGACGGTTCTCTACCATTACTTTTTTGGAAGCCTTCTTTCTTATTTTAATGTAATGTAGCTTTCTTAAGTTAATGTTTATGGTATCCTCGACACCTTGAGTGTTCAAAACAAAAGTTGTTTTGGAAAATTATGCCCCATGACAGTTGCATCATATGTGATACAAGTGCAACGATGGACTTCGAGATCCTGACCAGATAAAATACTTTGTTTAGAATGATCTAAGCTCCTCACTCAATAGAAAATAATATTTTATTATCGACATTTTTTTTGTATGATGACTTGCTTAGACGCCTTAATCATCCATTCATCAAGTTCTCTCACTGGTTATATACAATTTTGATCCACAAGAGTGTAATAGCTAAAGTAACACACAATGCCTGATTCATTCGGTTGCATCAACTTGGGAACCACCAAATGTTGAAAAAAGTGTTGTGATATTATAATCTAATTCCAAACTCAATTCTCTGACGTGATAGACTTTATTCCATGCATTCACCATCATCTCACTTTGAAATCAAGGGAAAGCCTTGAAAATAGAGTGCATGCCTTGACCAAATGCATCGGAGAGATTTATTTCCTTTACAGGTGCAAGGAGAGTATGATTTCAGTGCATACGCCACTGCGCCAATCCGACAAGGACTCGAGAAGAAAAACCTACGTTTAAGAAGCTATGGTCTACGAAGTTCAGTTCACCTCACGTAAGAAGGAATTTTACCGGTCCAGCCTAGAAACGCCATCATCCCAAGGTTTCAACGATGCCACCATCCTGCTACACCGGTCCCCTTCGAACATTGCACACGTATATATGGCCTAAAAATTATTTTTATTATTTTATAATAATATTATAAGAAAATAATCTATTAAAATAAATTCAAAGATTGAATATATTTTGTTTGGATCGAGGCATGTGATGTACACCGTCCTAGTTATAAGAGGATGATTCATCCCTTATGCATGGGTGTACGACGATCTCGTCCCTGTCCTACCAATCTTTAATGAGCACGGTCGCCAAGAGGCTTGATCTGAAAGACTCTTTCAATTAGACAATGAAGAAGAATAGAGAGAGCAGAAATGAAAGAATATAAAGTGTGGAAATTAAATAGAGTCTTAATAAGATTGCAATATAGCACATCAGAAAAGTGGATGGGTTAGTTTTTTTTGGATATATCCTAGAGTAATCTATTTACAAATTTGATTCAGATGACAGTTTTGAAAATATGTGATGTTTCGAAAACACCGTCCAAATTAATGTTATCCTCCGAAGAATTGAAACTTTTCAAAATAAGGTATCCAGCAAAAGAATATTTTAAAATTTTTAAATCAAGTAAAATTTAGAGAATAAAAGTTTAAGTCTTTTTTTAGAAAAAAATTTCAACACATGTCAGTTATAAAACTAATTATTTGACTAGATAAACCCATACTAAAATTATTTAAAAATAACTCCTATAAATAAATTCCTTTTAGAAGTGCACTCATTTCATGCATTTAAATACTATTATACTCTTACGAGAAATTATTTCTGTATGCACCATATGACCATATATATCATCAATTATAGCCGCTCATCCATATAGATCTCATTATCTAATACATATCCCGATGTATCACTATATAAGCAAGCAGCAATAATTAATGACGTACATGATAACATGATGCATATAATATAGAAAATAAGGTGTAGAAAATAATTTCTCTTCCCTCTCTACATAGATTCTTATGGTTGCTATTGCTGTAGATCACTTGGATTCGATCGGCTCATACCGAAGGTGGTGGCGACTATAGGGCAGCGATGACAAAATCTATAAAAATAAATCACTGATCAAAATTGATTTTGATGAAAATCCTCCGATGTTCAAATCAGAAATTTAGAATAGATGAGAAAAAAATACTGCATGAGAGAGATTATGCATATCTTAGAATCTTCTATGAGCTTGTATTTATAAGCAATGATCGATATACCGTAAGAAAATAGAAGTATGAAGATGTTACTCCTGCCATATTCGATGCAATGTTTATCTTGGCTAAGATCGAGTTTGGAGATGTCTTGGATCAGTCAGAACTAAGATCAGATCAGACGGAAGTGCTATCATCAGCCGAGACAAGATTTTTCTTTACGAATCACTTGCCAAAATTAAAGAGCCTAAAACCTTCTGTATATAATATTTCCAGAATCCTATCTTCATCCTGTATATTACATATCATATAATAAATAATAACGGGAACACCACCTTTTTCTCTCGAAAGGGAAAAAAAGAAAAAGAAAAAAAAAAACTCCCGTAAGATGATAATTTGCAGGAGAATATGGTAAGAAGTAACAGTAACAATATTATTTTCAAATAATTGTTTGCTAAATATATACTTAATTTTTTCAGCTGGTGCATTGGAAGAATTTTGCCACGGTGCATATATTATATTATATTTTAATAGATGCAAAACATAACATCTCCTGCGGCGGTGGCAGGCAATCGGATGTTCGATGCGTACTCCAGACGAGGCCATGACATCAATGGATGGTTGCGTGGTTGAAGGGCCAACCCAAGACCCCTCCGGGCAGATGAGACGACAGCTAGCGGCACCGGCACGTGAAGAGGGGGTAGCAATGGAGAATATTCCGAGTATGAGTCGAAGGTCATTATCTATGTTTGCTCCATGCATTCTCATCTCGAAACAGAATGGAATGAACATATTCTGACGGAATGAGATGGACATAGTCGGATGGAATGGGCTGAATGGATCGGGTTGAGTAAATTTGAAAAAAAAAAAAAAAATCTTTATTTTTAACATATAAATCATATAAATAAAAATATAAAAATAAATAATAATAAAAATAAAATAAATAAAAATGTTGATTTTTAAGAATTCAAACGTCTTTTAAACTAGAAAATAAGCAACCAAGCATCAGGCATGTAATCTTTCATATGTCTAATCCTTCTTATTAGTGGAGCAACTAAGGCAAATGATGGAAAGAGAATTTGTAAAAAGTTATATATATATATATATATATATATATATATATATATATATATATATATGTCAAGTTTAAGAAGGATTTCACGATTACGTACATGTATTAGTGTTTATTTGGATCGGGTATTTGATGGGTTGGAGTAACATGCTGCCGTTATAGAGGGGGTACTGAGAGAAGGACAGAGGGCAACATAGCAATGTTCGAGATGGACGGAGGGTAGCGTAGCGAGTGGGTTAGAATCATTTCCCTCTCAATATTGATCCAGCAGGAGTAGAGGCATGTGACGCATGGCACAGTAGAAAATAAAAGGCCCTGCTATTTCTTGTTGATCATTATATTTGTCATTATGCATTTCTTGGTTTTCTAAAGAAATTGGATATTTCTAGTTGAAACAAGATAGAGCTGGTATTTGAAACGAGTAAACTGGTCGTCCAATAAAAAAAAGGACAATTAACATTAACAAAAGAAAAGGATGCAATGAGTTGTCTAAACGTACGTACTGGAGTAAAACTCTTCTTTAATTAGTTAAATAGTTAAAATAGTTTATATCGTTCATTATTACCACCATATAGTAATTATTACAATGCAACATTAGCTAATATTTACATCTTTGCCATTAATATATGTGACATAACTGACTTTCTCTAAAACTTTCGTAATGGCCATTATTTTAAATCATGATTATGGCTATCTCTCTTTATTTCTAAAATAGTAAATGTATATCTAATTTGGATCCTAGCCATATCCAACTCAAACTTAACCTGAACCCATGGAACTTTTCCATAAAACCCTATGACTCTAAAGGTACTTTGCATGTCCAACCTGTTCCAATCCAATCATGTGCGTGCCCACTCGCAAATATTTCTATAGAAATATACATACATACATACGTATATACATTATATATATATATATATATATATATATATATATATATATATATATATATATATATATATATATATATATATATATATATATATATATATATATATAACATTTATTTAAGCATTATAGTTGTAACACAACACTTATAGTTTGAATATGATGCACCCAACTAAACCTACACCTAAATCCTATAATTTTACTGAAAATAATATATAATTTTATCTTTATATCTTTCATAATTTTGTTACAAAACTAAACTTATTATTCCTATTTTTAAAAATTATATTCTTTATAAATAATTTCCAGATGCTAATGAAAGCAAGCTTTACAAACAATTCCCCAATGAGGACCATTTTGGTCTCAACACGAAAGTGTTGCAATAAAAAACTAAGATTCCACGTCTTCAAGGCTTGACCCCTAGCCTAATTCTTGGATGGACAGAATTTGGATTAAGATCTGGACCTCGACCACCTAGCAGATCGGGATCCGTCCGACCAGATCCGACCCAATAACGTCCCTATATCTTCGCACCCGTGCTCGTTCGCTCAAGTGTTGCACCCGCTCCTTTCTTTCACCATGCCTATGGACACCCTCACCATTGCCACCACCTTCTTCTTCCCGCTCGTCCTCTTCCTCTTCCTCGTCCACCGCCGACTCCGCGCCGCGCCGAACCTCCCGCTCCCGCCGGGCCCCCGTGGCTGGCCTCTCCTCGGCTCACTCCCCCTCCTCCGCCCCCTCCCCCACGCGGCCCTCGCCGCCCTCGCCAAGCGCTACGGGCCCATCATGTACCTCAAGCTCGGCACCTGCGGCTTCGCCGTCGCCTCCTCCCCGCCCGTCGCCCGCGCCTTCCTCCACACCCTAGACATCCCGTTCGCCGACCGGCCCATCAACGCCGCAGCCCGCAACGTCGGCTACGACGGGGAAAACCTCGTCTTCGCCGGCTACGGCCCTCGCTGGAAGCTCCTCCGCAAACTCTCCAGCGTCCACCTCCTTGGACCCGGCGCCCTCCCCCAGTGGGCCCCCGCCCGCCGGTCCGAAGTGGACCGCATGGTCCGGTCCATCCTCGACCTGAGCCGCCTCGGCGAGCCGGTCCGGGTCCAGGGGGTGGTGATGCGAGCGCTGGCTAACATACTGGGGCTCGCGATACTGAGCCGGCGGGTGTTCGACTCGGACGGGGCCGAGTCGAGCGAGTTCAAGAAGATGGTCTTGGAGTTGATGAGGCTGTCGGGATTGGCCAACGTAGCGGACTTCATACCGTCAATTAAGTGGCTGGACGTGCAGGGGATAGAGAGTCGCTTGAAGAGCCTGCACAAAAAGTTCGACGCGCTGATGACTCGGATGCTGAGGGAGCACGCCGAGACCGCCGGCCAGCGGGAAGGGAGGCAGGATTTCGTGGATTATCTCCTGGCCAATCGCAAGAGCTCCAGCAGTGGAGTGATGCTGTCGGATGTGAACATCAAGGGACTTATTGTGGTAAGATATATATGAAGTCTAATCTCCGTCTTTGGAGGCTGTTTGGCTCCTTGAAAACTATGTAGATCAGTGCCTTGTGGGTAGCTCACTGGAGCAAGGATCCTAGTGTGCGGTTTGCACCTGCCTTGGAGTCTTTGATGGACGTTATCGGAGGATGGACGGTCATCAAACACGATAGCTTTATGTATCATACATATGTATTTTGTTTGATGAAATCGTCTCCTGTGTGATGCCTGTGATGCAGCGCACGCGGTGCATCATGCTAGCCATCCGGTTTGCACGTGTTGTTTGCTGGCCATCCACCATATGATGCACGGCCAACGTGATGCATCTTAGAGGATCTACACTCTTGTTTAATGACCGTCTATCCCTCGATAGTGACCATCGAACGCGAGCACAATGCAGAGTATCCTAAGTCAACTCATAAAGAGATATTTACAAGAATATAGTTGCCTTTAAGTCACTTTGATATCTGGCTTGCATGACTAATTATTTGGTTCACGAAAAATATGGTGGAAGAAAGTGGTAATTCCTAAAAGATGAAAAACAATTTTTTTTTTTTTTTTTGGATTAGAGTTTTAAAAGAAGAGAGAATATAAAAAGTTCTTCCTATAAAAAGATATTTTTTATATTTTATGAAAAGTATAAATCTACGTAGGAGGTGAATTTTAAGATTTTTCATGGATGAAAATTGGACGCTTTTTTTTCTTTTCAAAAATATCCTTCCAATATTATCTTTATAAATATTAATATTATATTTTATTAATACTATACTAATATTTATATTAAGATAATATAATATTTATATCAATATAAATATTAAATATTAACAATATATTAATACTATTTTAATAATCATACTAATGTGATATTTTTTATTAATATTAATATAATATTTATATTTATATATTAGTATTTATATTAATATTATATTAAATATATTAATAAATTTGTTATATAAAAATATTAATATTATATGAATATTTATATAAAATTTGAGAACAAAAATGTATGATTATATATTTATTAAGGATATAATAGATATTTACATAATTTTTTAAAAAAATAAATATTCAACCAAACATACATCATCACGTAATAAGCCATTTTTTTTAAACATCATGTTTTTAAAAAATAATTTATTATTAAAAAATATTTTTTTATAAAATTTTTACTACGAACCAAATAAGTCCGATCTTTCATCCTCAAATCCGAATCTAGTGGTTGCTGATCACTTCGGAGTGACCTACACCCCTGTAATTATTATATATAATTCTGTTATCTAATGTGTCATGTTTATAATGTTTGTAGCTGCACATACTCTTTCCCAAAGTTCCTATCTGACAATTTACGTAACATCAGGATATGTTTATCGCGGGAACGGATACATCCTCGCTAACGGTAGAGTGGGCGTTCGCTGAATTGCTAACGAACCCTTCAATCCTCCAGCGTGCTCAGCGCGAGATGGACGAAGTAATCGGCAGAGATCGCAGGCTCGAAGAATCCGACATCCCAAAGCTCCCATACCTTCAGGCAATATGCAAGGAAGTTCTTCGGAAGCACGCGACTACACCACTAAACCTCCCCCATTTGGCTACCCAAGACTGCGAGATTGATGGTTACTACATCCCTAAGGGAACAAGGCTTTTAGTTAACATATGGGCTATTGGAAGGGACCCTGATGTATGGGATAACCCTCTCGAGTTCAATCCTAAGAGGTTCTTAAGTGGTAAGGATGCCAACATAGACGTGAAAGGCACTGACTTTGAGTTGATACCTTTCGGAGCTGGGAGGAGGATTTGTGCTGGCAATCACCTGGGGATGCTATTTGTGCAATCCATCTTGGGCACATTGATACACGCATTTGATTGGACGGTGCCTGATGGAGAAGACGTCGACATGGACGAGTCACCTGGTCTTGTACTCCACAAAGCTAACCCCGTTACTGCTTTGGCTAGCCCGCGTTTAGCACCTAGTGCATATGTTTGATAAAGGTAACGTTATCATTCCTTTTTTTTGTTAAACCTCCATGACAATGTTTAGTTTTCAGTATATATATATAAAAGATTTACTTAAATATGATTAATTAACTTTTAATCTAATATTAATTCATCACCTTCTTCATCCAGGTACAGCGGACGTGGTATTCGTATTATTAGGATTATGTGGTGACTGGCTCCGCAAATTTGAATTCCGTTATGCAGCCACATATATATATATATATATATGCGACATAAGAGAGATCTTGTGTCACTTTTGGCTACTACTAATATGAAATGTGTCAATAAACACGTGTATGAATTCTTAATTTGTATGAATACGGGGCTCTCCTGCCATGCATCTACTTCAAACGATATCATGTGCATGGAGCAGTAATAGAAGTAAATAATGTATGTTTTGAAGAAAAGGCATGTACCGGTTCTACATTCAAATTTTTTTTAAAAAAAATATATGCAACAAAAATTATTATTACTCAAATCAATAACAAAAGCTACAAATCTAATCTAAAAATCCTACGTAATTAGGATCTAACGCATCATATATATATATATATATATATAAAATAAAAATAGCAACTACAGTAAAACTTATTGTGGCTAATCCTCTAATGCTTAAGTTAGTGAAGGATTGGTGAACAGGATAATCTGAATTAAAATAGGCAGAGTTTTAGCTCAGAACTCTCTTATCCATGTATTTAGTTTACTTTTCTTTTATAGACAAATGTAGTAGTAACCATCTGTAATGATTGAAAATCATGAGATCTTGCTTATTCCGATATTGAAGGAGCAGTTAATGCTCATTATATGATCGTGAAAAAATTGTTATGCACATTCTAGAATGTATAATATGCCGACTATATGTTGATCATACCGATCATATGTCAGCATCCAACTGATATTCTGACTAGCCAATGATTTTTCATTCTTGGAGTCATTCTGTTTGGAGAGTTGGTCGAGAACTACCGACCAATAGTCATCCGAAAGGTTGGCAGTTAAAAGTTGGCAAGTTGATTGATGATCGGTCGAAGAAACCCGACTATCGATCGGTTGATCGATTGATAATCGTCCGCCTATAGGATTCGCCGATTATACGTCGAATGACAAATTAGTTAGAGGTTGATTGAAATTGTCTGTGGTGGTTTGTCGTCATTTGGGAGTCTGTTGTGGTCGTTGTTTGGTTGGTTGTACTAATCATCAATCAGTGTAGCCTTATTGCTCATCGTTCAGACGTCAAATCGAGATGCTAAGTTAATAAACCCAATACTATTTTTACTACTTTATGTATTCAGAACACGTTATCTTTTTACGGATAGATAAACTCTACAATCTGATCTTCTTGGTGTAGATCTGATCGCTGCGATGCAGCTATACAAGCGTCTGGCCTCCACGGATAATCCACACGAGGCCCTGATCTCGATTAACTCCTTCCAAGTGCTAGCTCATATAGAAGTCTTCATTGGCTGATGTAGATCAAACTCCTTTGATCTTCTTCACAGGATATTTGGATGCTCAGGATCTCGATGAACATAGAAGAGACGAAGATGAGGCTTTCTATCAATTTTTGTGAAGTCACGACCCTCGTAGCTCACAACCTAGAATTCCAAACCCTAGGTATAGATCCTAAGGTATGCGCTCATCCAAAACCCTTGTGCTAGGCTTTTTTCTCTTTTGAATTCTTTCATGCACGCAGAGAAAATACTTTCTCTTCTCTCATCTCTCTTCTGATGTTTCTCTCTTCTCTATGTTCACACGTCTATAAAATCAAGTATTTTATAGATGTGCATAAATATGGGAGGCATGAGGGAGTAGTTTAGGTCAAGTGGTTATCCATTCAAATTCAAATCTTATTCGAATTCAATTGATAATCAGATAAAATCAATCCATAAGGCACGTGAGAAGGAAGAACGCACGCCCTCCCTTGCATGGAAAAAGCTCATGAGAAACATCTTTCTTGTGGAGATAGGATGGCGCAAATCAAAGGATGATGTAGCATATGGAAAGACTAGTCAAACTAGTCTTATGTTTATCATCCAATTGAACCAATGGAATCCAAATTGGTTTGGCCCAATTAGACCAGACTAAATCCAACTTATTTAGGCTTAATTAAGCACAGTTAAATTCTAATCAAATCAAAAATTAATCAAGCCCAACCCTTGATCAAATCAGAGATCAAACCTCCTTGATTATTAGGTTATCTTATAATCTAATCCGATCAAAGTCAATTGAATCTAATTCAATTAGACTTAATCCAAAAATAATTTTCAATCAAATTGAGTTAATTAGCGATCAAATCACTAATTAATTTTTTATAGATCAGCCATCAAATTGAGTAGAAATCTCTAGTGTGTGTGACCCGCAAGTTTGAACCTAGGCCGATAGTATAGGAACTAATTTTCTGTACTAATCAAAGTGATCATCTAGCAATGGTATCCGATGATCAGATAGGCCAAATAGTGCAATCGCAATATTTAGAATCTATGTGAATATAGTTATCACATAATTCACCTCTTTGACCTTTATGCATAGGATGACCCAGGATTAAACTGTCAACCCTGGGAGATACATCCAAATTGTGTCTCAAAGCAGTTAGTCCTATGACTCCTCACTAAAACTACCTTAGCCAAGGCTTTGCTAAATTGAAATATTATTGAATACAGCTTCTGAAATCAAGAGTGGTCAATCCCATCTTGACTCATACATCGACTCCTCAAGTACTTGATTATACCCAAAAATCTTTCATCACTGAATTAAAAATTCAGGTTGATCCAGCATCAAAGCATAGTAAGTTGCTTGAAAGTCACTGTGGTGATCTCAAATCAAAGGGACACTTATGCTCATATTCTATCGAAGCAATTTTTTATAGCAAAAAAGCTCAAAAGTTAGTCACATTCAGTATGGATGTACCCCTATATCTCACCTGCATGCCATACCAGTATCTCCACACTTCTTGGTTAAGAGAACAATCAATCTATATGGCACACAATGATCTATACTCGATAAGCATTATCATTTTTGATAATAACATATCATTTAGTCACCAACAATTTTAAAGACTAAACAATAAATCTTCTTTTGTCAATTCTAAAT
This sequence comes from Cocos nucifera, assembly GCA_006176705.1. Classification (NCBI taxonomy): domain Eukaryota; kingdom Viridiplantae; phylum Streptophyta; class Magnoliopsida; order Arecales; family Arecaceae; genus Cocos; species Cocos nucifera. The sequence continues at coordinate 516,433 of QRFJ01000036.1, read as the reverse complement.
AGTCTTAAGGACTTCATCACAATAGACAGGAGTTTATTAGAAAAAATTTATGATAAAAAGTTAAAATAATTTTTATTTAATTAATAATTTATATATAATTATATAAAATAGCTCAATCATTAACAAGCTGATAATTGACTTTGAAATACTATTTTTAATAATCTTTCACTTGATCTAAAGCCAATCGGTGCAGTATCGTATACTCATCTTCGATTTGAAGTCATCGAATTCCTTCACCGTAATGACTTTAGTGAATGGATCGGCCAGGTTCTTCTTTTCATCGATCTTCTGAAGATCGACGTCATCTCAATCAATGATCTTTCGGATAAGTTGGAAGCGTCATAGAATATGCTTCATCCGCTAGTGTATCTTTGGTTCTTTCACCTGAGTAATGGCTCCAAAGCTATCGTAGAATAGCAGAACTAGGCCATCAAAGGAGGGTGCTACTCTAAGCTTGGTGTTGAATTTCTTCAACCATACCGCTTCTTTGGCAACATCTGATGCAGCAATATATTTCATCTCGCACACTAAATCGATCATGGTGCTCTGCTTGAAACCTTTCCAGCAGACAGTACCACCATTAAAGATAAACACATATCCTGACATACTCTTATTGTCATCATGATCAGACAAAAAATTGAAGTCTGTAAATCCTATAAGTCTCAAGTTTGACTCACTATAAATAAGCCACTGATCCTTAGTATTTCTCAAATACTTTAGGATGATTTTAACAACCTTCCAATGGTTCTTCCTAGGATCAAATTGGTATCTACTCACTACTCCTAGTGAGTATGCTATATCTAGTCTCATACATGTCATGGCGTATATGATAGAATCTACTATCGAAGTATATGAAATTCTACTCATATGATCTCTCTCTTGAGGTATTATCGAATAATCCCTCTTCGAGAGAGAAATTACATGATCTTTCGATAGATAGCTCTTCTTGAAATTCTCCATGCTAAACCTCTTCAGCACAATATCAATATATGTGGACTGAGACAATCCAAGCAAATTTTTAGATCTATCTCTATAGATCTTTATCCCTAGAATGTAGAAAGCTTCTCCCAGATCCTTCATGGAGAACTATGATGACAGTCAGATCTTTATTTCTTATAATGCAGGAATATTATTTTTTATTAAAAAAATATTATCTACATATAATATTAGGAATACTACTGCTGGACCATTAGCCCATTTATATATGCAGGGCTCTTCTTCGTTCTTAACAAAGCCATACATCTTGATCATCCTATCAAAACGTATGTTCCAACTTCAAGATGCCTACTTTAGTCCATAAATGGATCTTTGAAGCTTGCACACCTTAGACTCATCGATGGATGTAAAATTTTTAGTTTGTATCATATACACCTCTTCAGCCAGCTCTCCATTTAGAAAAGTTATTTTCACATCCATTTATCAGATTTTATAGTCTAGATGCGTAGCTATCGCAAGCATGATCTGAATGGACTTGAATATTGCCACAGGAGAGAACGTTTCATCATAGTCTATACCATAACATTGATGCTATCTTTTGACAACTAGATGAGCTTTATAGGTCTCCACCTTTTCGTTTGCACCTCTTTTTCTTTTGAAGAACCACTTACATCCTATGAATTTTATCCCTTTGGATGGATCTACCAATGACTATACATCATTGACCTTCATGGACTCCATTTTAGATTTTATAGCCTTAAGTCATTTTTGAAAGTTAGATCTCTATATTGTATCCATGTAGATGATCGAATCCTCATCACTCTCATCGAGTTCGATAGGATCACCATTTCGGACCAAGAAATTACAGTATTTGTCCAACTGACATGATACTCTATCAGATCGCCTTAAGGATACAGGTTCATTAGGCTCCGAATCTGATCGAATCAAATTCGATTCTAGTTTAGCTACTTGTATCAATTTTTCTACCTATCAAACTTCCTCAAGCTCGACCTTAGAGGCATTAGTCCCTTCACCAAGAAATTCTTTTTCTAAAAAGACTATCTTAAGGTTGACAAATATTTTTTGCTCATCAGCAAGATAGAAGTAATATTCTTTGGTCTCTTTTGGGTACCCAATTAAACTACACTTGTCAGACGTAGGTTCAAGCTTGTCCGTTACTAAATGTTTGACATAAGCTGGACACCCTCAAATCCTAAGATGCAAGAGTACTAGCTTACATCCTGTCCATATCTCATATGGCATTTTAGAAATAGACTTACTCAAAATCCTATTCAGAATATAACAAGCTGACTCAAGTGCATATCCCCACAGGAAGATAGGCAGACCGACAAATTCTATCATGAATCAAATCATGTTCAACAAAATTTGATTCTTCCTTTCAGACACACCATTATGTTGTGGTATTTCAAGAGGAGTTCATTGGGAGAGAATCCCATTCTCCCCAAGATATGTCAAAAATTCACTAAAAAGGTACTCACTCCCTCGGTCAGATCAAAGAGTTTTAATACTCTTTCTAGTTTACTTTTCTACTTCATTACGAAATGGTTTGAATATTTCAAATGACTTTGACTTATGCTTCATTAAATAGACATATCTATACCTCGATAGGTCGTCTGTGAAGGTTATGAAGTAGAAATATCTACCTCTAGTGCTTATACTCATGGATCCATATACATCAATATGTACTAGACCCAGGAGTTCACTAACTCGTTCATCCTTTTCAATAAAAGGTGACTTGGTCATCTTCCCAAGAAGACAGGACTCATAGGTCGGAAGTGATTCACAATCACCGACCTAAAGAATTTCTTCTTAAACCAATCTATTTATTCAATCTTTATTAATATGACTTAGCCTATAGTGCCAAAGGTAGACTGACACATTGTCTAATCTAAGGCATTTACCGAAAGACTGCACTATATTAACAGGCTATGATAATAGATAAATTTTATTATTCAATTATTCAACACAAACTATAGCACCATTCAAAATGACATTATAAAAAATTATTTTTATTAAAAATTGATAATTATTCTTGGTCAAAAGGCCTACAAAAATTATATTTAATAAAAAACTTGGACAAAAATGATAATCACTAAGAATAATTTTATGGGAATTGATTATAAGATTCATGATTCCTAAAACTAGAATTGAAACTTATCTTCTATCTTTAACATTCAGAAATCTCTCGCTTTCTCTAAATCTCCTACTGACCTGCAAATCTTACATCAAATTATAAATATGATAAGAACTTTCAGCATCTAATATCCAAGCAGTAGTATCACAAATTGAGAAATTGCAAGGTATTATCGTATAAATACCTTGCTCAATAACTACTTGCTTCCTCCTCGGCCTGTTCGAGTCTAGGAAGGCAATGTACTAAGGATAATTTTTCTTTCAATGCCTCCGCTTCTTACAAAAGGAGCACTCTATCTGGCTCTAATCGAGCTTGTGCTTCTTGATCTGATCCTATGCAGACGTCCCAACATGCGACTGTATTTTGTTGTTGTTCTTCTTTTCTTTCTTAAAGGGTCGACCAGAAGATCGAAGATCCTTCTACTATATTCACCGACTCTTTTTGGAGCTGGTGATCCTTCTCAAAGTTCTGCAGTAATCCCAATAAACCATGATAGTTCACTACAGTCTTTGTTATTCTGAAATGAGTAAGGAATGGGAGAAAGGACTTGAACAATGAATTCAGGATCGCATCCTTCCTGAGCTGTTCATGCAGGAGAAAACTTAGCTTACTTAGATGCTCAATCATCTCAATCATGTATAATACATGATTGGTGACTAATGTTCCATCTCCCATTCGAGCGTTGAAAATGGCACAACTAGTCTTATGCCTTTCAACATCATCAGGCATACCAAAGGAGTCATTTAACATTTGAAGCATCTCCTCAGGCTGGGCATCCTTGAACCTACGACTAAACTCATCATTCATTGCTGCCAGCATTATGCACCGAACGGTGGTGCGGTCATTGAGCCACTTCTGGTAAGTATCTCTTACCATCTTAATAGCGTTCGGGACTGGCTCCTCAGGTGTCGGATCAGTCAATATATATATGATCCATTCATGCTCTCGGATGATCTTCAACTTTCGATATCAGCTATCAAAGTTAGATTTCATGTGTCATTGTCCAATAATGATTGAAATGATAGGATAGTGGCCATTCTGCATAATAAAAAAAATTAAAGATCTAATTAGTATATAAATTATTTACTCTAAAGCTTGGATTTTAGTCTAAAGATTCTTTCACTATTTTTATATATGAATTGATAGTCTCTACCTTCAATCCGAGGAATTACTCTAATTTCTTAATGGGTACTAGAATACATACAGACTACACATGAGCCCAACTTTGGTTGATCAACCCATGTGCATCTATGGATAGGTTCATAATCAATTATTTCTCTAAATAACTTCTAATAATTTTAATTTTGCTCTGAAAATCTAATCAGTAGACTTTGATCTCTACTAAAAAGATCTAGTTAAGTCCAACCATTAACATGACCACATTTAGTGCGTCAAATCAATAAATGATCAGGCCCAACTTTGGCCAGTCAACCTACCACTATTAGAAAGATATGACCAAATTATCATATTATGAATGATAATTTCATTACTCAATAAGAACCAGGTCTTTGGACCTTTAATGATTATTAAACTAATGGATCCATTATCACTCAATTTAATGGGAGACTATGATTTAGTTATCACGATAACTTTATCATTTTAAGAATCTAATAATTTTAAAAATTTTATTAATCAATTTTAAGAAAAATTAACCAACCAATTTGGATCCTTCCACTGATTTCACCAAGTCAAATCAATAAGGATCTAATTAAAACTGGTATTAGGAGCACCTAAATCAGTCAAACTGATTTACCTAATTGACATGGGTGAGCCCAAATCACCAAGTAGTCTAATCAAAATCTAATTCATCAAGATGGCTAGATAAGTAAGATCAGTGAAACGGATATGTCATTAACTCATTAAAGATCGAATCAGTGCAAGTAGCTCTTAATTAAAAACCACTAGTCTGAGCTACTAGACTTATCTTAGATACCATCTGATTCATTAGTTTCAATTTGACCAACCTAGCAATTTTAGGTTCAATCGCATAGGCATGAATCAAGTCCATTTGGTCCTCGTTAAAGGCATGGGCTTGACCAACTACAACTATTATAATTTAGTCTAAAGAGTTTTTGACCTAATCTAAATCAATATTTGATTAGATTTGATCAATTACTCTAATTTAATCCATTCTTTAACTAACCTTAGGTCTAACCCAATTAATGGACCTAATTCGACTAATCCGATAATCCATATTTTATGATCAATGATTTAGGATCTTTAATTCATAATTTTGGATTCTAATTCATCATACTTAATTTTCAATTAAGTTTTAGGCTGACGATTGAGGTTTGGCATTTTTAAAATATTTTTTAAAATTTTTGAAATATTCTTTATATCCTAGCACTATTTCACTAAATAAGTCGACCCATTTCAAAAATGGATCAGCTTATTTTATAAACAAGTACTAGAAGTAGGTTTGATCATATAAAACTAGCCAATAAGAACCTTCAGCCAACTTCTCAGTTGGGCTATCTCGAATCTCATCTGAGTTGGCCCGAGCAGAAGTCGAGCTGGCTCGGTTCCTGAGATAGCCGGCTCGGGTAGAAGGCTAGAAGGCCATCATTCCAGTCGGATAGGCTTGGATCCCACTTGAGCTAGCCTGAATTGAAGTTGAGCCAGCCCAGTTCCTGAGCGAGCCGGCTAGAGCATTAATTTAGAAATCATATCATGGCTGGCATGCTGGTCGAGCTGGCTCGATTTCTGAGAGAGCCGGCTCAACTAGCAAATAGAACCTTCTTAAGATCCTGTTCAGGTTTAATCTAAATTTATGTACATTACATAAAAAATCATGAAACTATTTAGATCTAATCTAAATACTAATTCATGATAAAATTTTGATTAAATCTAATCTAACATATCATAAAAATTCATTAGATCTAATCTAAAATTTTTATGATCAATCTTATAGATCGTAATGTACCAAGATAACCTTTCCACTATAAGAAATAAATCTTACAACAGGATAATCTACAGTCTATGCGATCATTATTTTTATCTTTTAGATCATATTATCATTTAGATCTAATCTAAAAATAATTTGAACATGCATATATAATGTATCAAAGAACCTGTGGCTCTGATACCATTTGAAGGAAAGGTATGCAGGGTTACTAGTTCTATCTTCGAAAACTTTTTTTTCCAAAAAATATATGCAGCAAAAACTATTATTAATCAAATTAATAACAAAAGCTACATATCTAATATGAAAATCCTACGTAATCAGGATCTAATGCATCATATATGCATGCATATTTGAAAATAAAAATAGCAACTATAGTAAAACTATTTTTACTGCTCTACGTGTTCAGAACACGTTACCTTTTCGATGGTAGATGAACTCCACAATCTGATCTTCTCGATATAGATCTGATCACCACGATGCAGCCATACAAGCATCTAGTCTCCATGGGTAATCCACATAAGATCCTGATCTCGATCACCTCCTCCCGAGTGCTAGTTCGTATAGAAGTCTTTATTGGCTGATGTAGATCAAACACTTTTGATCTTCTTCACGAGGTCTTCAAATGCTTTGGATCCTGATGAATGTAGAAGAGATGAAGAATAAGCCTTCTACCTATTTTTATGAAGTCACAACCCTCATAGCTTACAACCTGGAATTCCAAACCCTAGGTATAGATCCTAGGATATGCACTCACTCAAAACCCTTATGCTAAGTTTTTTTCTCTTTTGAATTCTTTCACGCACGCAGAGAAGAGACTTTCTGTTCTCTCATCTCTCTTTCGATGTTCCTCTCTTCTCTATGTTCGCACGTCCATAAAATTAAGTATTTTATAGATGCACACAAACATGGGAGGCATGAGGAAGTGGTTTAGATCAAGTGGTTATCCATTCAAATTCAAATTTCATTCAAATTCAATTAGTAACTAGATAAAATTAATCCATAAGGCGCATGAGAAGGGAGAATGCACACCCTCCCTTGCGTAGAAAAAACTCATGAGAAACATCTTTCTCGTGAAGATAGGATGGCGCAAATCAAAGGATGATGTGGCATATGGGAAGACTAGTCAAACTAGTCTTATGTTTGTCATCCAATTGAACCAATTCAATCCAAATTGATTTGGCCCAATTAGATCAGATTAAACTCAACTTATTTAGACTTAATTAGGCTCAGTTAAATTTTAATCAAATTAAAAATTAATCAAGCCCAACCCCTGATTAAATCATAGATCAAACCTTCTTGGTTATTAGGTCATCTTATAACCTAATCTGATCAAATCAAATTAATCCAATTCAATTAGACTTGACCCAAAAATAATTTTTTAATTAAATTGAGTTAATTAATGATCAAATCACTAATTAATTTTTTATAGATCAGCCATCAGATCGAGTAGAAATCTTTAGTACGTTTGATCCCATAGGTTCGAACCTAGGCCGGTAACATAGAAACTAATTTACTATACTAATCGAAGTGATCATCTAGCAATGGCACCCAACGACCGAATAAATCGAATAGTATAATTATAATATTCAGAACTTATGTGAATATGGTTACTGCATAATTCATCCTTTTGATCATTGTGCATAGGATGACTCAGGGTTAAACTATCAACTCTAAAAGATACATCCAAATTATGTCTCAAAGTAATTAATCCTGTGACTCCTCGCTAGAACTATCCTGACCAAGGCTTTGCTAAATTAAAATATTATTGAACACAGCTCTTGAAATTAGGAGTGGTTAATTTCATCTTGACTCGTGCACCGATTCCTTAAGTACTTGACTGTACCCAAAAATCTTCCATCACTGAATTAAAAATTCAGGTAGTCCAACACCAAAGCATAGGAGTTGCTTGAAAGTCATCATGGTGATCTCAGATCGGAGGGACACTTATGCTCATATTTCATCGGAGCAATTCTTGATAGTAGAAAAGCTTCAGAGTTGATCACATTCAGTGTAGATGTATCCCTATATCTCACCTTTATACCATACCAGTATCTCCATACTCCTTGCTTAAAAAGACAACCAACCTATATGACACATAATGACCTATACTCGATAAATATTATCATCCTCGGTAACAACGTATCATTTGATCATGAATAATTTTAAGGACTAAATGATAAATTCTTCTTTGTCGATTCTAAATGGTCCTAAGGACTTCATCACAACAAATAGGAGTTCATTAAAAGATGAAAAATTTATGATAAAAAAATTAAAATAATTTTTATTTAAATAATAATTTATTTATAATTACATAAAATAGCTCAATCATCAATAGGCTGATGATTGGCTTTAGAATACCATTTCTAACATGTTTAGCAGTCGCCATAAACCTCATCAAATTTACAGTCACAATTAATCATCTTGTGCTTGTGTTTGGAGAATTAAGCTTCATGTTATCAAATTAGGAGTTACTTGGTTTGGCACATTTATTGGAATGGGAGTGACGCTCATTTGAGGATATTTCTTCATACCAAATGTTCAAAAATTGATAAAATACCTTAGTCTAATGATCCTATCTCATTTCCAAAAGTTGTGATCAAGTATCATGTGCTTGATAGAAGAGTGTAGGTAGTGCCATCCATATTCATTTGGTGTCTTTGCCTCTCTAATATTACATTAAGTATTTTTTTTAATTAATGCTATAATAGCTTAAGATTTCATCTAAAAAAATTAGTTGGAAGATTTTTTTAGATTTATTGATCATGTATAAGTATCCAAGATCTACCTAATATATAGCTAATATAGGACTAAATACACACCCATCTAGATCGTAACATATTCCCTCTATTTAAGCTCTAATATTCTCATCAAACTAATTAAGGGTCTAAATCTAATATTCAAATCCAATTACAAACACTATGGTCAACCTATTGGATATATGGTTTCAATAATGAATTTACGATTTCAAAAAGGATTTTAAAACTACACTTATTATCTAATTTTGTATTTATTTTAGAACATGTCAAGCCATAGTTTTAGGTATGGGAATTAAATCAGGTATATAAATAATAATAAATTCAATATATGAATTTAATATAAGAAACTTGTGGCCAATGAGTTAACATTGTATGGGAAGTAGAAAGACATATTTCTTAAGATGTTGTCCCTTAGAATTCATAATCTTCATTTATCAAATTATTGAGATGTTAAATATGGTTTATGAAATTTATAAATAGGGAGTTTCTTGGTATAATATTAGGTATCTATAAATATCTTATTTGGTCCTACAAGTGAGATATGCTAAAAAATCTAGTCTGGTTGAAAGAAGCAAGCCAATTACTTATAGATATCTTTTATTGCTATTCAAAGGAGGATATCTTTTGTTTCTATTTAATAGATCTTTTTTTTTACTATTATTTAGAGGAGAATCTTTTTACTACTATTTAAAGGAATATATCTTTTATTGTATTCAAAGGATGATTTCTTTTATTCTTAATTATTCAAAGGAGGATTTGGAATTGATATTCTTGTGGCACTATGTCCGGTATATAGAATGAATTTTATAAGATTTGAGATATTTTATCTAACAAATACAAGCGATTGATGCCTTTGCTGTTGTAAATTGTATAATAATTTCATATCAAGACTTTAGAATTATTAAGTTCTATAAATGAGAAATTTAAATTGTTCATATGAGAAAACTAAATTATTTTTGTAAAGACTAGATAGTTTATTTTTTTTGATATTATGTAAGATATATTTTGCCTACTATCGAAAATGCGCACTCTTCCCACATGGATCGATGTGGCCACCGGTGATTAGTCAAGTAACAAGAAAGTACTTCTTAGAGATTAATGCGAAAGCACAATCAAATAATTCAAAAAATAGAGAAGAAGAAAAGAAGAGATTTTTGAAAAAAAAAATTTATTCAGTATATTTTAGTACTCTAATAATTTTGACATATTTTCAGTATATATACTTTACAAAGGGTCAAGTCCAAGCTCATAGAAAAATTTTTCAAATCCAAACAATCCATGTACATAAAATAATAATTCGCAAAAACTGAGCCAGCCTAGTTTCAGATTGAGCCGACTAACCTGCGATTGGATTGGCTCAGTCCCAGACTAAGCCAACCCTGTTGTGTACCATGCCAACAGTCCAAAAATATTGCTTTCTATCCGAATTTTTCTTTGAGAGCTAGCCGACCTAGTCCTGGACTGAGTCAGTCCAGTTTTCAACTTAGTCGGCTCAGTCTCAGGATGAGCCGGCCCAGTTTCTGAACTTTGTTAGGAGAGCTGATTTCTCTTCCGACTCGCTTCCGTCTTCTCATGACCTATCTTCTCATATTTTCAAGACTTGCGAGTGCCACTTTTAAGCTCACATTCTCCATCTTGATGCTTTCAAATCCTTATGAACTCATCTCTTCTCAACAGATCCATCCATGCCACACATCTCTAAAAGTTATCACTAGAGAGTACCTTCATGAGTGTATCAAACTAATTCTTCTTAGTATAGATCTTCATCAGTTTCACTTCACCTTTCTCTACCAGCTCTCTGATCCTATGGTACCTCACGTCTATATGCTTTGTGCACGCATGATAGACTGGATTCTGTGCCAACAGTAGAGCACTCTGACTATCACTGAACAATATAACCTTGCTCTGCTCCACCCCCAACTCATCAATCAACCTCCTAAGCCAAAGAACTTTCTTTGCAGCCTTCGTTATCCCAATATACTCAACCTCTATGGTAGACAAGATCGTGATTGGCTGAAGGATTGATTTTCAAGACACCGGTCCACCATATATGCAGAAGAGGTATCTAGTAGTAGACCTTCTTGTATCAAGATCACTAGCATAATTTGCATCAACAAATCTTTTCAGAGGATCTGAACCTTCATACATCTTTACAGATTATTCTCTAAATCCTCTCGGCTGTCCATCAAACACCAAACCATAATTTTTTGTTCCATGCAGATATCTTAATATCCATTTCAATGCTTTCCAGTGTTCCTTCCCAGGGTTAGCCATGTATCTACTAACCGTGCTCACTACATATGCTATATCTAGTCTACAACACACTATAGTATACATCACACTGCCTACAGCATTTGTATAAGAAATTTATTCCATGTACTCTCTTTTCTCTTCTGACTGGAGGCTCTGTAACTTGGAGAGAGATATATGGCTCAGCAATGGTGTCTCTACAGGTTTGGCTTTCTCCATTCCAAATCTCTTCAGAATCTTCTAAACATACTTTTCTTATGACAAATGGAGTACTTCTTTGCATCTATCTCTGCAAATCTTCATTCTAAGGATTTTCTCAGCTGGACCCAAATTCTTCATCTCAAACTCAGATGATAATGTCCTTTTCAATTTTTTCACAGCATCCATATTTCTACTGGCTATGAGCATATCATCTATATACAATAATAGGTACATGGCATCCTCCTCATCTACATTCTTGATGTAGACACAACAATCATATTCACATCTATTGAAATCCAAGCTCAAAACAAAACTATCAAACCTTCGATACCACTGATGAGTGGATTATTTTAAGCCATACAAAGACTTCTTGAGTAAACATATCTTTTCTTTCTATCCCATCTCTATGAAATCATCTGGCTACTTCATGTAGATTCATTCCTCCAAAGTCCCATGAAATAAGGCCGTCTTCACATCCATCTGTTCCAATTCCATGTTATACTATGCCACCAGTGACAGCAAAATTCGAATAGATGTATGACGTACCACAGAAGAAAAAATTTTTGTGTAGTCAATCCCTTCCTTTTGTAAGTATCTCTTTGCTACCAGCCTTGCTTTGAATCTGACTCCATCTTGTTCTGAAGGTGCTTCTTTCTTTGTGAATACCCACTTTGAGCCAATAGATCGAGCACCCTCTGGAAGATCCACCAACTATCATGTCTGATTCTTCTCAAGTGATTCTATCTCCTCCATCATGACCTATATCCATGAATCATGATCCTCACTCTTCATGATTTCTCCATAATTCTCTGGATCTTCATTAGTAGTGATGAGTGCATAGGAGATAACCTCATCAATGCTATATCTGATCGATCTTCTAATAGTATACTGGGGCTTGTGCAAAGCCACTTCCACTAGTACATTTCTGCCTGATGTCTGTGGCTACTTCTGCACATATGTCTGAACTATCGGCCCTCCATACTGATTTTCAATTTGAGATAATACTTTTCTGCCCAACTCCATCTCAACAGGAATACTCCTGTAAGTGGATGTAACTTGCATGCCATCATTCTCTGACTAGCCATCGATGTTCATCTCTATTTTTTTAGTTTCATCTATCCCAGACCTCCTCATGATGCTCTTCTCATCAAAGATAATGTTCCTACTGATCACTAACTTCTGTGCCTGAGAGTCCCATAGCAGGTATCCCTTAACTCCTTATGGATATCCTATGAATGTCATCTTTTGAGATTTTGGATCCAATTTGCTCCTCTCGGTTGCCTCCACATGTGCATAGGCTGTGCAACCAAAGACTTTCAGATGGTCAAATTTCACATTCTTTCCACTCTAGACCTCCTTTAGAATGCCTCCATTCAGCTTATAATGAGGGGACCTATTCACAAGAAAACAAGAAAAAATTAGAGCATCACCTCAAAAGAACTTCGGGAGTGATGTCTACAGCCTCAAACTTCGTGTCTTCTCGGTTAGTGTTCGATTCATTCTTTTTGCGATACCATTCTGCTGGAGAGTCATCTTCACTATGTAATAGCGTTTGATGCCATTTTTCTCATAGTACCTCCTAAACTCCAGGCTAGTATACTCTCCTTCATTGTTCGACCTCAGACACTTCACCTATCTTCCTGACTCCTTCTCTACTTCAGCTCTCCAGGCTCTGATTTGGGCAAACATCTCTGATTTTTCTCTGATCAAATTAACTCACACCTTCCTTGAGAAATCATCAATGAAAGTAATAAAGTATTTTGTCCCACCTCTAGCTGATACAGGAGCTGGTCCCCATACGTCCGAGTGCACTAAATCTAGCACTTCCTCACTGCACTTGGTACTTCTGGCAAACTTCATCTTATGCTGTTTACCAAAGATGCATGGCTCACAAAGATCTGTGCCCTCCTTCAGGGCTAGGATCATACTTCTTCTGCTTAGTTCATTGAGCCCATGGTCACTCATATGATCCATCCGATAGTGTCACAATTGATATAAAATTTGCTCCTTCTATACCGCTGCTAGCACCTTTGCACTATCATTTACCACTGAGTCTTCTATTCTATAAAGATTGTTGCTCAATCTTCTACCACTTATCACCACCAAAGCTTTCTTGAAAATTTTCAGACATCCACTTCAGTCTGGCTACTAAAAGCATAACTTTTCTCCTTTAAGTAGCCCAAAGAAATCAAATTCTTTTTCAACTTTAGTACATGTCTGACATTTGATAATGTACGAATAATCCCATCGTACATCCTCATCCTGATAGTGCCAATTTCAGCTACTTTAAATGGATGATTATCTCCAAGACTGATACTTCCACCATCGATCTTTTGGTAGACAGCAAACCACTTCCAATGAGAAGTATAGTAGTGTGAGCATGCTGAATTCAATATCCACATAGTATCATACTTTATGGATCTATCTGATACAACTAGTAGGTCTTCTCCACTGCTCATAGAAACTGTATCATCTTTCTTGCTAGTCTTCCCTTTTTTTGATCTCAAAAGGGGATAATCTCTCCTCAGGTGTCCAGACTGATGACATTTATAATATTCCAATGTCATCTTTCTCTGATCGCAAAACTTTGATCTATCCTTGGATTTTTCCTCTTATCTTCTCCTTTGATCTTTCCTATCTTTCATTCACAGCCAAGATCTCAGACTTAGGATCTTTCTTACAGATCTTTTCTCTCTGCTCATTTGATCTAAGCACACCAACAAACTCTTCATAATTTAGGATCTTCTTTTCATAAACTAAAATTATTATGAGATCATCATACAAACCTAGGAGAGAACATAATAGCAGCAATGCTCGATCCTCCTCATTGATCTTCACATTCAAACTCATCACCTCAGAACACACCTTATTAAACCTTTGGATATGTGCAACAAGATCTTCATCTTCGGGCATCCTCAAACTATACAGTTATTTCTTCAACCATAGCTTGTTCATCATGTTCTTTCCCATGTATATATTTTTCAGTCTCTCCTAGAGCCTCTTTGTCATAGTTTCTATGCAAACTTCGGATAAAACCTGATCGATCAAGCACATCTAAATGGTGCTAAAAGTAATTTCCTCCAACTCTTTTCAATCCTCAGTACTGATCTTTTCTGACTTTTTTTTTATCAAGACCTTGTAGATCCTCTGTTGAACCAATAAGTCTTTTACTCTTTATTGCCATAGAGTAAAGTTTTTCTTATCATCAAACTTCTTAAAACCATCTTGAATCCACTTGATTTCATGACTTTAAATAAGTCAAGAACAGATCCCTAACATCAATCACGATCTCACACACCAGCAAAACTATCCTTCAAAGAAGATCTAAGTAGTCCTAGATCCTCTTTCCAAACTTTTGTATCACCATTTTTTCATGTAAATAATTTCCATCTCAATCTAGAGACAACCACGAAGCAAGCTAAAAATTTTAGGATAAAACCTGATACAACATATCCTAGATGTAGTAAACCCTAGGTATCTTTCTTCTTTTCATACAACACCGCTCTGATACCAAATATCAAAAATGCGCGCTCTTTTCATATGGATCGGCATGGCCACCGATGATTAGCCAAGCAACAAGAAAGTACTTCTCAGAGATTAATGCGGAAGCATGATCAAATAATTCAAAAAATAGAGAAGAAGAGATTTCTGAAAGAAAAGAGCTTTTATTCAGTGTATTTCAGTACTCTAATAATCTTGACCTATTTTCAGTATATATACTTTATAAAAGATCAAGTTCAAACTCATAGAAAAACTTTTCAAACCCAAACAATCTACAAATACAAAATAATAATATGCAAAAATTCAGCTGATCCAGTTTCAGACTGAGCCGACTAACCTACGACTGGGTCAGCTCAGTCCTAGACTTAGTCAACCCAATTGTGTACTGTGCCAACAGTCCAAAAATATTATTTTCTATCTGAATTTTTCTCTAAGAACTAGCCAACCCAGTTTCCAACTTAGCCGGCTCAGTCTCAGGGTCAGCCAGCCCAGTTTTTAAACTTTGCTAGGAGAGTTGATTTCTCTTCCGACTCATTTTCGTCTTTTCATGATCTATCTTCTCATATTTTTAGAACTTGGGAGTGCCACTTCTGAGCTCACACCTACCACATCCGGTTCATAAGATATTATATAAAATATATATTATGTAAGATATTATTGCCTACCACATCCAATTCATAAGGCATGCTATGTTGTGATTTTTTTGAGACTGTTTATGATTATTTTTATCCATAATATCAAATTGGACATAACTAATAATAGTGTGGGACTTAGTTAATATGATGTAGAAAGGTACAAAATCTCCAATGGATAATGTACATTTCTGTTTAAGAAAGTTTGCTGATTTAGTAATTTGCAAAATCTCCAATAGATAATGCATTTTTCGATAATTTATATGTTTTTGTTGATGTCTATACCATTTGCAAAATCCCCAACAGGTAATATAAATTGTATGGTATATTAAGATTGATATATCTTAGATAATTAATTATGTTCTTATATTTTTTAAGTACTTTTCATAGATTTCCAATAGATAATGAATTATTTTTTGAACATTTCATAAGATGTCTGAGTTTATAATTTTATATATTTATGGATATCAGGAATTTCTTTATTTGCACTTAGTGGTGGATGTTTGGTGATATCCTAAAATTTGAGGTCTTAGATAAGACCAATTATGTTGCCTGTAAGCAAAGGATTGATAAAATTTAAGGATTTTATGGTTACAAGGATATTATCAACCTCTGATCAAACCAAATCCAATAACTAATCAAGCCGAGATAGCCAAAAATGAAGAGGAATTGAAGATTTATAATAATAGGAAGTTAGCTAATGATGTCTCTAGATCTTATGCCCTTAATGGCCTTAGTAAAACTCTTTGAATGACTTATTTTTATAGTGAGACTGCCAAGCAAATATTAGATAAGTTTGGGAAGAAATATATTTCTTATGTGAATAACTTATGAAAAAAAATTTCTAGAGCTAAATGTGAAGAAGGGGCTGATGTCAGAAAGCATGTTAATGATATGGTTGTTATGGCAAATAAATTGGCATATCATAATAGAATTTTAGATAAGAAACTATTGTGTCTATTTTTATTAATTCTTTGCTAGAGTCCTATAAGTATTGAGGATTTCTATGCTTTAGTTAAGATAGAATGAAAGATTGAGAATCTTATCGATAAGATTGATCATCAAGAATATAGGAGATCTATGAAAATGTTGGAGAATGTTGGCAATTCAAACCCTTCTGCAAGCAATGTGAAGTTGAAGCCCAAGATCAAGTCGGAACTTTAGGACAAAGGAGAAGA
Source organism: Cocos nucifera (assembly GCA_006176705.1). Lineage (NCBI taxonomy): Eukaryota > Viridiplantae > Streptophyta > Magnoliopsida > Arecales > Arecaceae > Cocos > Cocos nucifera. The sequence continues at coordinate 499,919 of QRFJ01000036.1, read as the reverse complement.
AGCCTCAATTTCAAGACTATAAGGTAAAGACTTACAATTAGAAAGTTGAAGTGAGAACTCAACAAAGTCTATGTTTGTTTTGCAATAAGCTTGGTCATTTGAAGAAACATTATAAGGATTATAATTAAGAATTCACAAAGTCAGAAGCAAACTAAGCCAAGTGGGCCTTTTCTCCTTGAATCTTGTGTATCCTACATTAAACCCTTTAGTTGGTGGGCTTCTAGTGCAACTATTCATGTGTCTAATGACTTAAAGGGGTTCAAGGAAATCAAGAAAATTGAAGAAGAAAGGAGCATTTTATATGGGGAATGATGATAAAGCACCAATAGAAGGAGTTGGGACTTATCAGTTGAAGTTACTAGAAAATACAATCTTTGATATAGATGATTGTTTTTATTTCCCTCCATGAGGAGAAACCTTTTATTTGTATTTTGTTTGAAAAAACTTGAATTTGATTTTATTTTGGAATAAGAACTTTGTCATGTATAAAAATGGTGAAATAATTTTGAAAGGTTTCAGAAATTTTGATATGTATCAAGTTTAATTGTGTGGCAATGTGGTGCGTGAAGTTGCTAATTTTTCTATCATCCATTCTAATGATTTGTTTCTTTGGCATCTTCATATTAGCAAAGATGGAAACAATAAGTTGGTGAAGGATGGTTTTCTTAATTTTGTTAATTCAAAAGAGTTCCTACTTGTGAGAGTTGCTTATATGATAAAATGACTAAGCTACCTTTTTCTTGTAAAGCCCAAAGAAGTGAAAATATTCTTGATATAATTCATTCTAATAGTTGTGGGCCCATAAATGTGCATACACGGAATGGCGATCTTTACTTTATCACGTCCATAGATAAGTATTTGAGATTTAGGAAGGTGTATTTATTGCATAAGAAAAATGATGCCCTAAAAGTTTTCAAAAATTTTAAGCTAGAAGTGGAGAATGCGACTAGGAGTATCAAAACCGTCCACTTAGATCGTGGTGGTGCGTATCAGTCTAGATTATTCTCTGCATTTTGCTAGGAGAATTGCATTATGTACTTATAAGTCGTCCATGTACTCCAAAACAAAATGGGTTGTTGAAAGACGTAATAGAACTTTATTGTGAAAGAAATATGCCCTCAAGCCAATCAAAATATGAATTTTGATGGACTATTCTTTTATCTTTCAAACTCATGTAATGATATTTTTTTATTAATAAAGATATTTATGTCATCATATGCTGCATCTTAATTATATATTTAAAATTATGATGAATCTCATAAATTAGGACTATAATTTTTAGGAATATGATGAGATCATATTAGTGAGACCTAAAATCTTAAAATTCTAATTTAAATATTTTTAGTCGATGGAACATTAAGTTGGAGATCAATGTTTCTGGTAAGACTAGTACATCCTATGTATGCTTAATAGAGAGGATAATTAATCTCATAATCACTTGTGTATGATACTAATACAAGGATATAGGTGCTCATTAGAGAATGAGTTCATTAAATTAATTCAACTTAAGAACTTCTAATGGAGTCTTATCTACATGTCAATAGATGTTCTCATAGTGGAAGCTGTGCATGTAATCCTTTAACCTGAGACTACCATAGAACCTTATATGTATGAATCCATATTTTGGTTCATACTCATTCATGACTCAGTTATGTATAGGGTGCTCTAGATATGATAGATTATATTTAAAGATTATGAGTAGGTCAATATGGAATTGATCACTTTTAGTAAGAGAAAATCGCATCCTACTTGCTTCAATCAAATGATGATTCAGCAAGACTTTGATCAAAGCATGATGAAAATTAGAAATAGTTTTTAATATTTTATTAATCAAATCATCATCATAAGATTAAAAAAAATATGAATATAATATTGGGTTTGACATACTTTCATACCCAGAGTCATATTTGGAATGCAGGAAGATCGAAGAATCCTGTTGCACGATAACTTTTCGCTGAAAGATATTTTTGATATTTTTATCAAAATTTTATATCTTTTGGATAGACATGATACATTGCTAGACGTCAATCTTATCTTATAGGTTAGATTGAATTAAAAAATTTAATTTGATTATTAATTAAAAATTATTCTAATTAAAGAGTTTAATTTGATTGTTAATTAGAAAGGGTTCTAATTGATCGAATTGGGTTAGCTAGTTTTGACCTAAATTGGTTTGATTGAGTTCTAACCAAATTAAGTCAAATCGCACCCAGATCCACTATTGGCTAAATGTGGAATCCAATGGATCACACACAAAGAGAATTGATCAAGGATCTAATTAGATTAAATCAAGTTTGCAAGATGAACATGTTAGCACATGTTACAAACCCTAGCACCTAGATTCAAATTGAATTCAAATCGGATTTTGATTTGGGCTAATTAAATTTAATTTGAGTCAAATCAAATTTGGTTAACTAATTAGGTTGACTCTTGGCTTGATGACCAGGGTCTAGGCATCATCTAACAGCAACCCACATGCCAAAGACTCTCTCTCTTGGTGTGTGGGGTTTTTGGTTCATGCGCAAGGGACATGTGGCGCATGCAGGTTGTTGGCGCCCCATTTAAAACTTCTTAACCTTTTATTTGTTAGATAAAATATATTACATAATTTTTAGATCCGAAAGAAGATGCCTTAGAGTTCTTCTATGGGTAAAATACTTTGGTGTTTTATCTAAAAATGGAATAAGGAAAGAGTCCATGCCGCCCCAGCCACTTTGGCGCCCCTTAGACCAAGTCAAAAGGGATTTTGACTTTTCCACCTTATCTCCATGCCACAATTCAGATGGGGCATTTCTTTTTTTAGGCCATTGGATGGCCTTCATCTCGGATCCAACCCCTTGATTAAAGGCACTACTTGAGAGAACTTTTGCGACTCTTCGTAGAAACTACGTAGAATTAGTTCGAAGAGTCTTTCTACTTTAAAGCACCTCTTGGACTGAGTCTACATAATTCTATGTGGAGTAAAAATTATATGGGACATAAGATCTATGATTGGGCATGAGATGAGGATAAGGAAAGGATGTGAGAAATTGAGGAGGCACCCCTATGTACATTATAAATAGGGGTGCGCTTCGAGAGTCCAAGACATCATAACTCTCTCCTTCTTTCTTACATACTCTCTCTAATTATCCAATTTTTCTCTTTCTTTTCTTGTTAAGATAAAGTTCTATTGAAGGACAAGAGGTCTGCTTTAAGACAAGGGCTTAGGAAGAGAGTAAAGAAAGACAAGGAGAATAGAAAGAAAGGAAAGGGTAGGCCAAGAGGATGACAGCAAAGATTAAGGAAGGTTCTACCCAAATAATTAAAGTTCTTATTATAAAAATTTTAATTAAAATAATCAAAGATGTTAGTGGCTTGATTGAGTCTTTGTGTGGATCAACATTAGAGGGTGAACACATGGGCACTTGGTGGAATCCCTGACAGACTACTGCCAACAATCAGGGTCAAATTATGATTTTGCGATCAGAGGTATATTCTAATATCTTAATTTATTTTTAAATACATATTATATGGTTTAAATTCTAATAAGATGGTCCTAAGGTTCGAATTTGATTTTATGATTTCATAATATTTGTTTTTAAATCCATATTTCCATCCTGTACACCAAACTTTACAGTGGTATCAAAACAAACCTTATTAGGTTAAATCATATATTACTTTGCTTATGTTTAATGGCATAATCATAAATATGATATGCTCATATTTAACTATTTAACATGTTATTAATATGATGTGATCATATTTGTTTAATCATAATTTGATTATGATGTATATATCATTCTGTAAGGTTGCCCTAACATAGTGGCATGTATTCACTATATAATGATGGTTGTCCTAGAATGATTTTACATGTTGATATGTTTGTTATATATCATGATTGATGTATTCATGTATATAATATGATTTAAATTAGAATGTGCATTGAGATTGATTAAAGCCCTCTATAAAAATATATTAAGTTATAGTGTAATTAACCAATAGTAGAACCAGTCTTGATGTCTAATTGATCAATTGGTGTCTAAAAAAGTGGTTCATGATTGATAAAAAAAATATAATTTTTAATTAATTTCATTGTCTAACCTGACCAGTTTATTGGTATCTAAGAAAAACAATAGGGGGACCCTCACCTCTCTCCCACTTACCTGGTCGATTTGATTAATTTAATTCTAGATTGAGATGCTTAATGTTATATTCACTACATTAAGGCCTTTCTTCATGTTAGTTCATTATTATATCATGAATCATATTAGGTTTGTTGTGTAACCACAAGACCTATTATGGGAACTGATATAATATTGGTCCAGTGCATCAAGATGCTTATAGTATTTTGGGTATGCTATGTAATCACAAGAGCAGTTATATTTCATTTTTGACTGCATGACATGAAGGATCCTACTTAACTAAAATATTATAGTTTATTGTGCAAATACAAGGCTATTAATATTTTAGAGGTCAGGATTATATTGAGAATTGTATGAGATGCAATTGAAAAGAGTTTCCTACCTTTGAATTTATAAAAGATTTATTGTACTAATACCATATCTTTTATAAGAAATCAGGATCTCAATTTCACTAAGAAAGCCAATTAGGGTTTCTCGATTATCATAGTAGAGGGTTATGATATTCGATAAAATAGTGAAAGACATAATTAAATTATAGTCCTAATTTAATTATGTATGTCATCATGAGTTGTTAGCTTATGTAATATTCTTTATTATATAGATTAAAATGGCTTATTTACTTTCACTACATTCAATTTTGGATTCAAATAAGTTGACCGATCCTATTTATGTGGATTGGTTGATAAATCTTAAAATAATACTCAATCAAGAGAAACTCTCCTATATCCTCGATGCCTTTGATCCTAAGCTGTTAGGAGATGATGCCATAGAGAAAGATAAATCCATATATAAGATATGGAAAAATGATTCTTTGACTGTCAAATGCATCATATTTGTCTCTATGAGTAACGAATTATAAAGACAATATGATGGCATAGATACTCAGTCCATATTGCTCAATCTAAAAGAGCTTTATGGAGAACAGAGTAAAATTATTAGATATAAGATATCTAAGCAGTTATTTTATATCAGGATGGTAGAAGGATTATCTGTGCAAGATCATGTACTGATGGTAATTGACCTAATCACTCGATTAAGTCAATTAGGTTTTATCATGGATGGGGAGTTGAGTCAGGATCTGATCTTGCAATCATTTTTAGAATCATTTGCTCAGTTTGTCATGAACTATCATGTGAACAAACTAAATACTTTCCTATTTGAACTATTAAATATGTTAAAAATAGCAAAGAGTCATATTAAGAAGGATAAGACTCCTCTTCTTCTTGTAGATGGAATCTCCAAGAAGAAAGCAGGTAAAAAAGATTCAAAGAAGAGGCTGAACCCTAAAGATGGTATAAATAAGAGAAAGAAGGAAAAGAAGGCCTCTGGATAGACGATCTATTTTTGCTATGGTAAAGTAGGTCATTGAAAGAGGAATTGCAAGGCTTACCTTATAACCATGAAGACTTGTGCAAATGTTGCATCAAAAGGTATGTATGAGATACATATGATATTATCATTAAATTTTTGTATTTTAAACTCTTGGATATTAGATATTGGCTGTGATTTTTATATCTGTAAATCTTTGCAGGGGCTATAGAAAATTAAGAGTTTGAAAAAAGATGACTTCGAGCTCTACGGTGCTGGAAGATAGTCCATCCAAGCAAAAGCTATAGGGATAAATATATTGAAGTTATCTTTTAGAAAGATCTTAGAGCTTATAAATTATTATTATATGTCTAAGATCATTACAAAAATTATATCTACACCCTTATTATTAAAACAAGATTTATAGTCTTGATGTAACGAGCAAAGATTGCTCGATTAAATATTCTAATGAAATAATATGTTTTGGCATTTTTAACAATAATCTATTAACTCTATATTTGGATGACAATATATTTCATATTGATGAAAATCGAAAGTGTAAAAGAGAAGAAATAAATAATACTTTACTTTGGCATTGTCGACTTGGTCATATTAGTAAGACCAGGATTAACAAGTTATACAAAAAAATAATTTTTGATCCAAATTGATTATGAATCATTAGAAACTTGTAAATCATGTCTCATGGGTAAAATGATCAAGACTTCATTTAGTGGACATGGAGAAAGGATAAATAAGTTATTAGGACTTATATATACAGATGTATGTAGTCCTATGATAACTCAGATTAGGAGAGGATATATACTCTTATTTTATAACGTTCACTGATGATTTATCTAGGTTTGGATATGTGTATCTTATGAAATATAAATTCGAAGCCTTTGATAAATTCAAAAAGTATCAAAGTATGATCGAGAAACAAATTGAAAAGAGTATAAAAATCCTTTGATCTAATTAAAGAGAAGAATACTTATCCAATGAGTTCCTAGACTATCTTAAAGAAAAGAAGATTCTCTCTAAATGGACCTCTTCTTATATGCCATAGTTAAATGGTATAGTAGAAAGAAGAAATCATACCTTATTAGATATGGTACGGTCCATGATGTGCTTTACAGAATTACCTATTTTCTTCTAGGGTCATGTCCTAGAGACCGCAGTATATATATCTTTAATAGAGTACCTTTTAAGTCTATATCTAGCACTCTATATGAGATATGGAGAGACAAAAAATCTAATCTTAAGATATGAGATTGTCCGACATATGTCAAAAAAAATTTAGGGATAAGCTAGATGCTAGAGTAGATAGATGTCTATTTATAGGATATCTTAAAGATAGTATGAAATATCTATTCTATCACTCTACTGATCAAAAGGTATTTGTAAGTAGGCATGCTACTTTCATGGAGAAAGAGTTTATCTTAAAAAGAGGCAGTGGGAGAAACATTGAATTTAGTGAAGTTCAAGAAAAATAAAAAGAAAATTTTTAACTAAGTGAACACATAAATAGGGAAGAACTAGAACACACAACTCATATTCGAAGGTCTGATAGATTGTGACATGCATCTATGAGATACGGGCTCATTATTGAAAATAATGAAGCCCAAATCATTGAAAATGATGAATCTCTGACCTATACGGAAGTCATTAGTAGGGACTCAGACAAATGGCAGACTACCATGTAATCCAAAATGGACTCCATATATGTCAACAAAGTATGGATTTGGTAGATGCACCAGAGGGTGTGAATTCTATTGGGTGCAAAAGGATCTATAAGAAAAGATTGAAGTGGATGGCCAAGTTGAAACCTATAGAGCCAAATTGATGGCTGAGGATTTCAAGCAAAAATAGGGTATAGATTATGAAGAAATATTTTTATCTATTGTCATACTCAAATTTATTTGAATTATGCTTGCCATAGCAGCATACTATAATTATGAAATATGACAAATGGATGTGAAGACCGCTTTCCTTAATGTTTTTCTTAAAAAGAAGATGTACATGTCACAACCAGAGAAATTTATCTTAAGTGAGAGACCAAATTAGGTATGCAAGCTTAAAAAATCTATCTATAGATTAAAGCAAGCTTCAAGAAGTTGGAACAATTGCTTTGATGTTACAGTCAAAGAGTTTGACTTCATCAAGAATGTGGATGAACCATATGTGTTCAAGAAGACTAGTGGAAGTGCCATAATTTTCTTTGATTTTGTATGTAGATGACATACTCCTCATTGGAAATGATGTTCCAATATTACAATCGATCAAATTATGGCTATCAAATAAATTTTTCATGAAAAATTTGAGAGAAGCATCCTATATACTTGGTATAAATATCTATAGAGATAGATTTAAGAAGATGCTAGGCTTGTCCCAGTCTAGATACATTAACGTATTGCTGAAAAAGTTCAGCATGGATGGAAGTAAACGAGGTTACTTACCCATAAGTCAAGACATACATGTCTCTAACAAGATGTCTCTTAAGACATCTGAAGTGAGAAATAGAATGAGTTTCATTCCTTATGCTTCGGTTGTAGGATCAATAATGTATGCTATGTTATGTACCAAGCCCGATGTTGTTCATGCCTTAGACATAGCTAGTAGATTTTAGGCTGATCCAAGAGAGGATCATTGAAAGTTATGAAAAATATTCTTAAGTGCTTGAGAATGACTAAGAATATTTTTCTAGTATATGGTAGATCTGATCTTAAACTAGAAGGATATTCTGACTCTAGTTTTCAATCAGATTTTGATGATAGCAAATCCATGTTAGAATATATCTTTACTCTGAACGGTGGAGCAGTGAGTTGAAAGAGTACTAAACAGTCGACTGTAGTTGACTCAACCACTGAGATAGAGTACATAACTACAAGTAAAGCCGTCAAGAAAGCTATCTGGATGAAGAAGTTCATCACTAAATTGGATATTATTCCTGAGATTGAGAACCCAGGATCTTTTTACTGTGATAATATTGGAGCGGTTGCTCAAGAAAAAAAACCAAGATCTCACCATAAATCCAAGCACATTCTGAGATGCTTCCATCTCATTCTAAAAATAATTAAGAGATAAGATGTTGTCGTTGAACGAGTAGATACAAAGAACAATATAACAGCCCCATTCGCTAAGGCTCTACCACAGCAGTAGTTCGATTGCCACCTTGGGTTTAAAATATAAGGACGATTGACTTTAGTGCAAGTGGAAGATTGAAAGAAATATGCTCTCAAGCCAATCAAAATATGTATTTTGATGGACTATTCTTTTATCTTTCAAACTCATGTAATGATATTTTTATATTAATAAAGATATTTATTTCATCATATGCTGCATCTTAATTATATATTTAAGATTATGATGAACTCCATAGGATGATGATTTTTAGAAATATGATGAGATCATACCAGTGAGATCTAAACTCTTAAAATCTTAATTTAAATATTCTTAGTCGATGGAATATTGAGTTGGGGATCAATATTTTCGGTAAGACTAGTACATCCTATGTATGCTTAATAGAGAGGATGATTAATTTCATAATTACTTATATATGACACTAATAAAAAGATGTGGATGCTTATTAGAGAATGAGTTCATTGAATTAATTCAACTTGAGAACTTTTAATGGAGTCTTATCTACATGTCAATAAATGGTTCTCATAGTGGGAGTTGGGCATGTAATCCTTTGACCTGAGACTATCACAAAATCTTATATGTATGAATCCATATTTTGGTTCATACTTTTATAACTCAGTCATGTACGAGGTGATCTAAATATGATGGATTACATATCGAGATTGTGAGTAGGTCAACATGGAATCGATCACTCCTAGTAAGAGAAGATCGCATCCTACTTACTTCAATCAAATGATGATTCAGAAAGACTTTGATCAAAGCATGATAAAAATTTAAAATAATTTTTAATATTTCATTAATCGAATCATCATCATAAGATTAAGAAAAATATAAATATAACATTAGGTTTGACATATTTTCATATCTAGAGTCATATTCAGGATGCAGAGAGATCGAAAGATCCTGTTGCACGGTAACTTTCCACTGGAAGATATTTTTAGTATTTTTATCAAAATTTTATATCTTTTAGATAGATATGATACATTGCTAGACGTCAATCTTGTCTTATGAATTTGATCAAATTAAAGAGTTTAATTTAATTGTTAATTAGAAAGTATTCTAATTGATCGAATCGGGTTAGCTAGTTTTGATCTAAATCGGTTTGGTTAAGTTCTAACCAAATTAGGTCAAATTGGATCCAGATCCACTACTGGATAGATGTGGAATCCAATGGGTCATACATAAAAAAAATGATTAAGAGTCTAATTGGATTAAATCAAGTTCGTAAGATGAACATGTTAGCATATGTTGCAAATCTTAGCATCTAGATTTGAATTGGATTCAAATTGGATTTTGATTTGGGCTAATTAAATCCAATTTGAGTCAAATCAAATTTGACTAACTGATTGGATTGATCCTTGGCTTGATGATCAGGGTCTAGGCATCATCTAATAGTAACCCATGCACCAGAGACTCTCTCTCTTGGTGCGTGGGGTTTTTGGTTCATGCGTAAGGGAAATGTGGCGCATGCAAGTTGTTGGCGCCCCATTTAAACCTTCTTACCCTTTTATTTGTTACATAAAATATGTTACGTAATTTTTAGATCTAAAAGAAGGCACCTTAGAGTCCTTTTGTAGGTAAAACACTTCAGTGTTTTATCTGAAAATGGGATAAGAAAAGAGTCCATGCAGCCCCAACCACTTTGGCGCCCCTTAGACCAAGTCAAAAGGGGTTTTGACTTTTCCACCTTATCTCCATGCCACAATTCAGATGGGTTGTTCCCTTTTTTAGGCCATTGGATGGCCTTCATCTCGGATCCAACCCCTTGATTAAAGGCGCCACTTGAAAGAACTTTTGCGACTCTTCATAGAAACTACGTAGAATTAGTTCGAAGAGTCCTTCTGCTTTAAGGCACCTCTTAGACTAAATTTACGTAATTCTATGTGACATAAAAATCAGATGGGGTGTGAGATCCATGATTGGGCATGAGATGAGGATGAGAAAAGGACATGAGAAATTGAGAAGGCACCCCTACGTACATTATAAATAGGGGTGTGCTCCGAGAGTCAAAGGCATCAGAACTCTCTCCTTTTTTCTTACATACTCTTCCTAATTATCCAATTTCTCTCTTTCTTTCCTTATTAAGATAAAATCCTATTAAAAGACAAGAGGTCTGCTTTAGGATAAAAGCATAGGAAGAGAGTAAAGGAAGACAAGAAGAATAAAAAGAAATGAAAGGATAGGCCAGGAGGATGACAGCAAAGGCTAAAGAAGGTTCTGCCTAAATAATTAAAATTTTTATTATAAAAATTTTAATTAAAATAATCATAGATACTAGTGGCTTGATTGAGTTTTTGTGTGGATCAACGTTGGAGGATGAACACGTGGGCATCTGGTGAAACCCCTAATGGACTACTACCAGCGATCAGGATCAAATTAGGATTTTATGATCAGAGGTATGTTCTAATATCTTAATTTATTTTTAAATATATATTATATGGTTTAAATTCTAATAAGATGGTCCTAGGGTTTGGGTTTGATTTTATGATTTTATAATATTTGCTTTGAAATCCATGCTTTCGTCCTGTACACCAAACTCTAGATATTAGGCATAGTTAGATCAATGTTGGCTCTTGTTAATCAGTTTACTAGTTTTTGGGATAAAACTCATATCACTGTAGTTCATGTGTTGAATCGACTACCTTCAAAATTAGTTGAAAAAACTTTTTTTGAACTTTGGTCTGGAAAGAAGCCTAAGCTAAATTACATGAGAGTTTGAGGATAAATTGCAACCTAGAACTAAATGGTATTTATTGTTAGTTTTTCTAAATTTTTTAAAGGGTACAAATTATATGATCTAGTAGATAAGACAATTATAGAAAGCAGGCATGTGAGGGTTCCTTGAAGATAGATTTGATTGTAATGAATTTCTTGGTAAATAGTTTTATCTTGAAGAATTCAATAAGCATATTCCACATGAAATTTCTTCCAATCCAATTAATGTACCTAAGATGGTGTCTCATACAAAAATGGATTATTCCAAGCCAACAAGGAAAGGAAGCAAAGAAAGAAAGCCATGCTTAACATTTTTCTCATCTAATTTTTATACATTTATGGTGAAGCTTTTTAACGAATAAGGTTGAGTCAAGATATTTTAGATTTGAAGAATTATGAGGAAGCTATTATTGATGCGGATGCTAAGGAGTAGAAGTTAGCTATGAAAGAAGAAATGAAATCAATGTATAAGAATAAAGTGTGGAGACTTGTTGATGCAACTGAATTAGTTAAGCCCTTGAGTGCAAGTAGATTTTTATGAGAAAGAAAAATTCCAAAAGTAAAGTTAAAAGATTCAATGCTAAATTAGTATGAAATATTTTACTCAATAATATGGAGTGAATTATGATGAAACCTTTTCTTCAATTGCTCGGATCCAATCCATTAAAACAATTTTAGCTTTAGTGGCTTACTATGACTATGAGCTATTTTAACTAGACGTAAAGATCATTTTTTTGAATGAAAGTTTTGATGAAGATATCTATATGGAGTAGCCCATGGGTTTCATTGAAACTAGGAATCAGGATAAAGTGTGTAAGCTGGAGGAATCAATTTATGACTTGAAACAAACATCCAAACAATGAAATATCAGATTTCACAAGGAAGTTGAAGAGTATGGGTTTGTTCAAAATCCAGAAGATCATTGTTATGTTAAGACAATGGAAGTCAACATTGTTTTTCTTACTTTATATGTTAATGATATTCTTCTAGTTGGTGACAAGATAGTTTTTTTGATAGATATTAAATATTAGCTATTCCACACCTTTGAGATGAAAGATCTTGATAAAGCTTCATATATTCTTGGCATCAAAATCATTCAAGATGGGTTATAGAGAAAACTTTGTTTATTTCAAAAGAAATATATTAATACTCACTTACATCGATTTAAAATGGATTGTTGCTTTCAATTCCCTATGATGGAACAAAGAAATTGTCCAAGTACGATTATCCAAGCTCATTACAAGATAAACTTGAAGAATCCAAATTTTCATATGCTTCAGCTATGGGGAGTCTCATGTATACTTTAATATATACTAGGCCTGAACTTGCTTATGTAATAGGAGTCCTTAGTAGATTTCATTCAAACCCTAGGAAAAGTCATTGGGAAGGAGTTAAAAGAGTATTTTGCTATTTAAAATGGATTGTCATTTGTTCTAACTTATCAAGCTGATGAGTTATAGTTGATTGGCTACTTTGATTCTGATTTTTAAGGCTGTGTGAAACTAGAAAATCCACTTTTTATTTTGTTTTTACATGTGGTGGAGGTGTAATTTCTTAAAAAAAATAAGAAATAAAATTGTGTGGTATAGTCTACCATGTAAGATGAATATGTGGCTATTAACTTAGCTACAAAGGAAGCTATATATCTTAGAAAATTTCTATTAAGTCTTCAAGTGGTATCTTATGTGGAGCAACATATAGTGATTTTTTGTGATAATACTTCTACAATTGCAATCAGCAAAAATCCTAATTGTCATTCCAAAGCAAAGCATATTAAAGGAAAATATCACTCCATCAGAGCTATACTAAAAAAGCAAGAAAATCTTGTTAAAAAGGTGTCTTCTAAAAATGACCTCACAGATTCATTCACCAAGTATCTTGCTATAACTATATTTAATAATCATGTTCAAAAACATAGGTTTAATAATTGATGTATTCTATATTTTGAATTGTAACAAATATTTTCAGCATTAATAATAATTCCATGGAATGGATGCTTTGTAATATATTTTATTTTGATTATTGCAACTAGTCACTAAATTTGTATTGGTGACTGCTCATGATTATGCCCTGAGATTCAGCGCCTGTGTTAGGTTGCCTTTGTAGGTGTATACATGAGGGTCTTGTTAGATATATGTCGTAGAAGCCAATATGATAGACATACTATATTTTTCTAAGATAAATTTATATTTAAAATATTGATTTAATCAATAAAAGAGTAATTATATTTTTATTCAAGTGTGATGGATCTTTGAATCATCTAAGAAATTAATGCTTATATCATATATTCTCAAAAAATTGAGAATTAGAGGCATGTATAATTAATTTCTAAATTGCTCCTAATCATAGTATCATCATAAGGATGGTGATCGATCCGGATAGATTAGCATACCAATTACTTTTTTTAAGATAGATAAGTTTTTGATCTACAGCATAGAGACACTGAGCGATAAGTATAGATAGTTGTTGAAGAATAACTAGTACTAAGTGTGATCATACAAAAAATTATATAAATTTTTATTTAATCATCAGTGATGTAAGAATTTGGTGTGGTGCTCCCAAGCCTTAGGGGGGCCATGAAAGAAGCCAGGGTATTGGCTCCGGGAGACTAGGATGAGTATGAGTCATAGGCCTAGGATAGAAGTTATCCTAGGTAAAGACGGTGTATAGTCTTGCACGGACTCGAGGTTCAGTGTGAGGACCTTAAGGAGGGCTTGGTAGGTGCTCTAAAAATCTGAGACATAAAGTAGAGTAAAGGACCAAAGCCAGAAGAAGAATTAGCCAAGATAAGAGGCTGATACCTAGGTGGGCTGGCTCGAATACGCAATCGAGCCAACTCAGACTGAGATCGAGCTAGCTTGGGGTGCAGTCGAGCCGACTGTCTCAAACAAATAGAAGATAAGATTCAGGTAAGACGTAATCAAGCTAGCTCGGCTACTGACAGAGCCGACTAGATGGTGGCAAATAGAACTGGATGAAATTTTCTATTTGGGATTTTAAGGCTTGATCCAATAAGATCTTAAAGTGGCTAACTCATGTATGGGTCAAGTTTAAATCTAGGGAATAAGAGCATGAGAGACATGGATGTACATGGGCTCGGTGAGTGCTTTCATGTATTGAATTAGCCTAGAAAAATTTTTCAGCTGGAGTTTGAGCTTATTAAGATTCATGTGGTATAGCAAAATCCTAGGGTATATAAATTTAGATATTATAATCTTTATAAAAAAATAAAATTAATATACAGCTTTTCTTCCTAACTCTCTTCTCTTTTTTGTCTCTAGTTCCAACGCTAAGCCCTAGGTGCCATCAACTTTTGCTCTTCTTCATATTTTTAGATTAACATCCATATTCATGTAAGAAATTGAATCTACGACTGTGGTTCTGAGCAGCCGTAGGTATAACAATTGATATCAAATTAGTATCGATTGTTCCAACACTTAGTATCAGAGTCTGATTGAGCATGAAGGAGGAAAAAGATTAGGTTTCAGTAGAGGTCAATAGTGAGGTTCAAATCTAAGGTTTTTTCTTAGATTTCGTAAGGAAGGAAGTAATCAAAGGGCTGCTATCCATCATTCCTAATCAAGGTAATTTTCAGATCTATCTGTTGGTTGTTTTTTATTTGGATTGATTATGAAGAACAATGGGTTAAAGATAGGATTTAAGAAGTTTGATGGAAAGGATAGTTTTACGATATGGAAGGTTAGGATGGAGGATCTGCTGATTCATATAAAGCTAGATTCAACCTTGGAGGATAGGCCGAAGGAAATGACTTACAAAGAGTGAAAGTTCTTGGAGAAAAAGGCATGTGCCAAGATTAGGACTTGTCTGGTAGATGAGATGCTATATGGCATGTTGGAGGAGAAGATGCCTAAGAATTTATGCTTGAGGTTATATCAATTATACATGAAAAAGAATATATGCAATAAGCTGATGTTAAAGAAGCAACCATATAGCCTTCGAATGTAGAAGGATGAGGATGTTGCAGAACATATTCAGCAATTTGATCGGATGAGCATGGACTTACTCAACATTGAGATGGAGCTCGAAGAGAAGGATAAGAGTTTGTTGCTGCTATGTTCGCTATCTGGGAGCTTCGATCCATTAGTAACTATACTATTGTATGGTAAGGAGATACTAGTGTACGAGAAGATCGTATCAGTGCTAAGGTCCAATAAGCAGCAAAAATAGATGATGAAGAGAAAGATCTTCCAAGAGGATCTCATGGTATCAGAGAGGCTCAGACAAAAAAAGAAGAAGGATCAACAAAGGGGTAGCAAGGGATCTAAGAAGTGCTTCAATGTGGTGAAGCAGGATACTTTAAGCGGGAGTGTTCGCTTTGAAAAAAGTGTAAGAGAAAAAAAAATCATATTCCATTATTTCAGTCATTGAAAATGAAGAGTTGGATGAACTCTTGATAGTTTTGGAGGAGCCTATGGGGTGCAGTGTATCTGAGATAGTTTCAGAGGGATCCATAGAGTGCGGAGGGTCCGAAGGAGTAGTAACTATGTTTGAGATGCAGCGGCAGGCCCAGCAGTGCAGCATTGGATGGTTGACCTCTAGAAACTCAGTTATAGAGTCAGCTTCTACGGCATTAGGGGGACTTCAGTTTCAGTTAGAGCATTGGGCAGAGATGGCTTCACAAATGGAGAGAATTTTGACACGTGTTCAAAGTGGAAGAGTGTAGGAGGATAATATCCTAGCATCAACGTCGGAGATGCATAGATCCAGATGGAGTAGCACGTATAGGTGGATAGAAAAAATTCTGAAAAAATCGTGTCAGGGTATGCAGCGGGTGCTGGCATAGGATTGCTACAGATTCTCCATGAAAGTTCAGGATAAATGATATGGCTGCCAAGCAGAAGGATGCCTACAACTCCAAAGATAGTGCATAGGTACAAGTTAAGGTCTTCAACGGTAAAGGCAGTCATCCCAAAGACCTCAAAGAAAGCTCAGCAACTAAAGAAAGATACCAGTGGCAAGGTGTGCACAAGTAGTTATCAGGGTACACATCGATAATGGGATCATATAGAGGAACATTGTCAGGTGTGCTAAGACTTAGATGCACCAAGATGGAGATTGTAAAAATTTGGTGTGATGTTTCCAAGCCTTGGGAGGGCCATGAGAGGAGCCAGGATGTTGGCTCCAGGAGACTAAGATGGATGTGAGTCCTAAGGCTAGAACAAAAATTATCCTAGATGAAGACGGCGTGTAGTCCTGCATGGACTTAAGGTTCAGATGTGAAGATCTTAAGGAGGGCTTGGTAGGTACTCCAAAAATCTGGGACATAAGATGGAGCAAATGACCAAAGTCAAAAAAAAAATCAACCAAGATAAGGGGCAGATACATAGGCAGGCTGGCTCAGATATGCAGTCGAGTCAGCTATCTCAGGCAAATAGAAGATAAGATTCGGACGAGACGCAGTCGAGCCAACTCGACTACTAATAGAGCCAGCTCGATGGTGGCGAATAGAACTGAATAAAATTTTTTGTTTGGGATCTTAAGGTCTGGCCCAATAAGATCTTAAGATAGCTAACTCATGTATGGGTTAGATTTAGATCTAGAAAATATGAGCATGGGAGACATGGGTGTACATGAGCTCAATGAATGCTTTCATATACTGGGTTAGCCTAAGAGAGTTTTTTAGCTAGAGTTTAGATTTATTAGGATTCATGTGGTATAGCAGAAATTTTAGAATATATAAATCTAGGTATTATAATCTTTACAAGAGAATGAAATCAATATACAGCTTTTCTTCCTAACTCTCTTCTCTCTGATTCCAACACCAAGCCCTAGATGCCATCAACTTTTGCTCTTTTTCATATTTCTGGATTAACACCCAGATTCGCACAAAAGATCTAATCTACGACTATAATTTTGAGTAGCTGTAGGCATAATAATTGGTATCAAATCAGTATCGATTGTTCCAATAAGTGATCGTTTTGATGTTGTAGTTGTATAAATAACCATTTGACCTACGGTATCATGATTGTTCACAGTAAGACTATTGGAGTTTGACTATATATAAATATTGACTCTTTGAATCTTTATAGTAAATATTGGTGATAGTTGATCCACTGCAGGAGCAGAATGTGTATCTAAATGAAATCTATCGATCTTGATAGAAAGGCATAGTCCTATATGATTTAAGAGGCTGGGTCCATGAATTTATAGCCACAGCAGTATGATTGATAGAAAAGAATTTTCATAAGAATTACTATTAAACATGAGTTAATTGAATCTATCATATGATTGATGTTAAGATTTGACGATTTATCCATAAGCTGACATCTAGTCAGGACTCACGATAGAGAAATTGAATCATACGATAACTATACATAGAGGTTCTTTATTCAGTTCTGCTAAGTTGCCACTACATATTGTTAGGTATTATGGATGGATTGTAAGAGCTCACTAAAATTATTCTAGATTGATGATCCTTATTGAGTCAAAGTAAAATTTTTTCGATCCATTGAAAGAAGTTTCTATGATACCATGATAGAGATCATGGTATATCTTACTACTAGATAGAATTAAATTTATGGAATCACACAACAAAGGGATTTGACCTACATTGGACAATTGGGCTTATGAATTTACCATTAAATTGGATTTAGAGAAATTCTATTCGATTTAGGATAACCTTACTAGCATCTGGTTGAACCTAATTTTCTCTTAGACTTGGATTGCTTATTTGATAAGATTTAACCAAATAATATACCTGAATTGAACTTAATTGAATTAGATTTAATGGCCTCCAAATGTTGGTTGCTTAAAGAAAGATTTGAATCGAATCAAGAAAGGGTTTCTTGATTTTCTTGATTACTTCTTGGAGGCACCATTTGATTTGATCAAGTGCGTGCATGGCGCCTAATTGGTGGAACCATAAAGGATCAAGAGAAGGTGCACACCCTCTCTCTCTTGTTGGCATGTGAAAGGAGGCCTTCAAGGGTGCCAAGTGCAATGCGCCAAGTGTTGCACTTGGTGTCCCCTTGGCTACATTAGGCGTGGTCAAACATGGTCAAAAGAAGAGTCCTAATGTGATTAGGACTCATCTTGAGGCTAGTTTGATATTAGTTAGGAGTCCAAGTGATCCTCTATTTAAGAGCTCTCTTTCTTGGCTCTAACCCATAAGTTTTAAGATCAGCCCATGCCCTATCGATAGTCTCCATGCCTTCCTCTCTTTCTCCCTCTAGTTTCGATGCCCAAGTCCCTTTAGGCATCTACCATCTCCACGCCCAAGAAAGCTTTGGGCGTCCTCTCTCTTCCTCCTGTTTTAGTTCTTGATTGCTTTAAAAATCAAGAAAGAAATATCAAGAAAGGGAAGAGAAAAGGTAGATCAAGAAAAGGATCAAAGGGTTGATCAAGATCCAAACCCAATTCAAGATTCAGGAAAGATTTAACTTAGAAAAGAAGGATTTAAATCAAGAGGCCCCAATCCAAATTAATCATAAGTGGATACCTATAGAGGCCGCATACTTATGCGGCTAAGACGGAAGCTATTCTTCTTCCAGATCTAAAGAAGAAAAAGTGAAACAGACATGTGATTTGATCACAGGCTTTTAATTTTTGGATTAAAAATCAAATTCATGTTATTTCATGCATATGAACTAGATCCTTAGGCACTTTGACTTGATCTTCACTTATTTTTGATTAAAAAGAATTTTTCTACTACATTCCAAATTTCAAAAGGATTTTGAAATTCACAAGCATGAGCATCTGTGAAAACCCAACAGATCTCAATGGGAAGTAAGGTTGAATCATAAAGTGTTTAGGCCTATGGGGTGTTTAGGGCACATCTCATTAGTGGCTAATACTCAAACTAGAATGAACTTTACCCGAGATTCTAGATTTAATTTGAGTATGATATGAATGGTGGACCATTTAATTTTGATTTGTATGGCTTCTATTCCTAGTCACTAATTCAAAAGTATATATGTTGTGTAGACTTGGATTAACTATGCAAGCATATATCGAAAGATTTAAGATAATGCCTATTATTTTGGCCTCTATTTTATTAAATAGTGATACATATATATTTTGAAATCAAGTTGGAGATTATTAGTTTCATGGTTTCAAAAAAAAAATTATGATTTCAAAATGGATTTTAACACTAAATTTATCATCTAATTTTGTATTTAATTTTGAAACATGTCAAGCCATGGTTTTAGGTATAGGAATTAAATCAGGTATACAAATAGGAATGAATTTAATGAATGAATTTAACGCAAGGAACTTATGGCCAGTGAGTTAATCTTGTATGGGAGGTAGAAAGATATCTCTTGAGATGTTCTCTTACAATTCATAATCTTCATTTATCACCTTTACTGAAGCATTAAGCATGGTTTATGAAATTCATAAATAGGGAGTCTCTTGGTATGACATCATGGGTCTATAAATACCCCATTTGGTCTTATAAGTGAGGCATGCTAAGAAATCTGCCTACCTCAAAGAAGCAGGCTAATCTCCTGTAGATATCTTTTATTGTTATCTTTTATTTCTATTCAATGGAGGATTTCTTTTGTTGTTATTTAAAGGAGGAACTCTCTTACTACTATTCAAAGGAAGATCTCTTTCACTGCTAAAAGGAGGATTTCTTTTATTCTTATTCAAAGGAGGATCTAAAGTTGATATTCTTATGGCATCATGTCCAGTATGTGGAACCAATTTTATAAAATTTATCATAAAAATATTATAAAATTAGATATTTTGTCTAACCAACCTGTAGTCAATCCAATAAGCCCATATTGTAGTGTTCTCTAGTCCATATGAGCCATAGACTAGATCTACTACCATTTGTAACAACCTGGTACTCACTCAAAAAAGCCAGCCAGAAGATGTAATTTATGTTCATTGGTCATATACAAGTACTTAAGATCTATCTTATGTATAATCAATGCAGAACTAAACATATATCCACATGGGTCCACATAGATGCTTTCAACATGTACAAGACTTTCATGACTTGGATCTTCATCTTTTATAGTTCCTTCCCATTCCTATCTTCAACCACCTTAACATTGCTTCCTTTTAGGGGTGTGCAAATAACTGCCAAACTATAAATCTGACTCAAATTGGTCTCTTTAGTTTGATTTTGATTACATATTTGCATATTCAATCTAATTTTGGCTTGAAATTTTTTGGTATGGAAGAAAACTAGTTCAGTTTTGGTTCAAGTTTTTAAAAAAGGGGCTTAAATATGAATCAACCCATATTTATAGTATCTAGCCTAATATCATGAGCCAACACGGCCCACTAGTTGCACCTAAATTCATAATATGACCCAACTTAAATCAAGTCTAATCCAGTCGAATATTCGCACTCACCTTGTCCTTGCTAGTAAAAATTTTGCTTTAAATAAAAGCAGCACCTTATTAATGGCTTTACTTTCTATCAAGCTAATTAGATATCAACATCTCTTCATTATTTGCATATTCTCTACCCTCTAGGGCTTCTATTCAAAATCATATACCACCCCCTTCCTGGTTCATGTGGTCTCTCTCTTAATCCTATGGTTTCTAACAGCACTCAATCATGTAGTCTTGATCGATCCCATGGTCATGTTATGCCCCAAACCTTGCACTTAGATCGGCCATATGAAACAACCGCATGAACCCTAGAGTGGTGCTTTAGAGATCATGTAAGGCCTTAAAATCTAATATAATCTCGATATTCATAGGTAATAATGATCTAATTTCATAATAATTGGCAAAACTTGCATACTTATAAATTCAATTTTTTCAATCATCAAATTAGTTATTAATGATACTATCTCATCCATTCACTCATGAACTCAAGCCATAGCCAATTATGAATATCCTACAACTTTAAGAAGAAAAAAGAGAAATAAAGGGGGATAAGCTTAACAACCTAATAAGAATCCCCACACACTCATACTAATATAATAATAATTTAAAAATAATAAATAAATAGTATCAAAAAAATATAAACTACAAAATTTCATATCGAGTATTTAGTATAACTCAATATTGATATATATAAAAACATGCATCATATACCATTGAATATCTATATTTTTCAAAACTGATATATTACACATATTTCATTAAGTAAAACTCTTTTTATCCAATTATAATTTCATATTTTATTATCCATATCTCATTAACATGATTTAGATCAATTAACAATTATCTTTAGATTTCGAACTACTCACGGTCATGCTCCAGCTCATGATTGGCAAATCATAAACCATAATTCAACCCGTGATGGCAATTCATAATAACTGAGCTCTAGTCTATGATAGCAAATCATAGTAACTGCACTTCAGCCTGTAGTGGCAAATTAGAATAATATTCATGCTTCGGCCCATGGTGGTAAACTAAGAATATCTACGCTCTAGACTATAATGGCAAACTCAAGTATCACGTATCCATCTATGGCATGGCTATTCTCGATACCATATCTCTGCCCGTGGCAGGCTATTCTCGATGCCATGTTTTTGCCTATGGTGAGCTATTCTCAGTGTCACGTTCCTGCCCATGACGAGACTATTCTTAGTTTAATATAGCTAGTCTAAGCATTCCTTTCTTAATCATCAATTATTTAAATCTCAATTATGATAGAAAAATATTATATCATATTATGTTTTTTTTAAAAAACTTTCAATAGCCGGTATCATAACCCAAATCATCCAAAAAACCATTATTATTTGATACAAATATATGATATAAAATATTAATCATACCAGTAATCATAAAATAGAAATTAGCTATGAGAAATCAAATCATGTAGTGCAAAAATAAATAATATATATATATACTGGTGTTCACATTTAAGAATTTTCTTACCTCTAATGATGATTGATCCAAATATAGTAATCAATAAACTCCTTGATTTATGAACTAAGATATTTCGCTCGATATCTTGGGCAGACAGTCGCATCTCTACATAATCAGAATCAAATATAAATATCATATGCAGAAAAATTATAGATAAGCACCTAAACATCATAAGTCTAAGATTCCTTCTGGGGTCAACCAATATTAATTTGGATTATCTAGGTATTTTGATCTTCAACTGGTCCACAAGGTTCCAAAAGAGAAAAATCCATAAAGAGAAAGAAAATAGTAGAGAGAGAAACTTATAGAGAGAAGGTAGGAGAGGAGAGAGGAAAGAGAAAGAATTTTTTTTTTCTTTTTTTTTCTTTTTTTTCTTTCTCTAGTTTTCTTCTTTTCTTCTTCTTCATGGAAATAGGGGAGGTGAAAAAGGGATCTAGGCTAGCTATCTCCACAGCGGCAGCCCCATGGTGCCAACGACGGCAGCTCTAGCCTATGGCAATCTGAGCATGGCCACATCTAATAATAGTGGCCTACTTGACAGAAGGAAAAGAAGAAGACAATAACAGGAAAGCGCTACTCATGGAACTGGCCACTACCTATTGGTGGCAATGGCCGTAGAACCCAAAGAAATAAAAAAGTAAGGGTTTAATGGCCATACCTCAACTCGGATGAAGTTTTTGGTCGTTTTTCTTGATAAACATGGTAGTGGCTCTCAAAAATACTCCATGAAAATCCAATGGATTTCGTCGATAATTTGACCGAAGATTTGGGGCAAGGCTTAGAAGAGGAGGATTGGGTGATTTATAGATAAAAAATTAAGGGCTTTGCTAGCTGGAGTTTCATCCATCCTAGACTCTCTTTCTCGATCAAAATTGAAGAGGAGATGGGCTCCACCGAGAGTGCCCTTCCATCTTATGTGCTCTGCGCATGAGGTTCCAAATTTTTTTTTCGGATCATGCCAAAATTTATGCAAAAATCTAGGTCATCCGGTACTATTGGGTCGAGTTATTACACTTCGCCCTAGAGAATTTCCTGTTTGTTGTTCTTCGCCTTTCACGCCACCCTCCTTCCTCCTTTAGTCAGAACAAGAGGGGAAGAATCAAAAGAAATGGAAGAGGAGAGGGGGGGGGGGGGGGGGGGTGGAGTAGGACGAGGGCCTCAAGAGGCTCCACTCCCTCTCTTCAATGTTGATCTCACCCTCAAGCGCAACGATCCTGCTACCATCCACACCCTCGCACTATGCCTCCTCTTGGATTCCTTGACTCTTGCATACCCACGTACGTTATATATATAGACCTACAAGTACTAACCTTGAGCCAATGCCCTTTAGAGCTGGGAGAAGGATTTGTGTTGGTAAAAGTCTGAGGATCCTCTATGTCGCTACATCTTAGGCGCATTGTTGCACCCATTTGATTGGATGATACCGGATGGAAAGGAGGTTGACATGGAAGAGGTACGTACCAGGCCTTGTGCTTCAGAAGAATGTGCCTGTTATTGCTTTGGTGAGCTCACGTCTAGAACCTACTGCATATATTTGACAAAGGTAACATTGTCATTTGATTTGAGTTCCTCATTGGAATATCTGATTCATAATATAAGCATTTCTTTCAGTCAAGCTAATTGCTAATCTAAAATTAACTCATCACCTTTCTCATCCATGTATTAGATCAGCATTTTTGTGATGGTCTTCCTGATATTATTAAATATGGTCGGTATCATCAATATGAATTGCGACACGCAGCCTTGTATGCCAAGTTGCATGGATATCTTATGTCACGTTTGACTGCTACAATACAATATATGTATCTGTATACATTCATGCATGTATGAACTCTTGCATAAATGTGGAGCTATCTCACGATCCATTTCCTTCTGAAGCATATCCTTAATGACAGGCATGAATGATATATGATGGTCATCATAAGTCATAACAAGTTTATTGAATATCCAACCTTAACGATCTTCATAATCATCATTATCTTGTTTTTGGAATGTTAATCTCCATATTCGTGGTAGGTGCAACCCTGTTTGGCACATGCATTGGCGAGGAAAAGTGCTCATGAAAGAGTAGTTGTCATGCATGCATACTCTGCAATGCTTATATCAAGGAAAAAGTAGGTCGGTCAAGTGAGTGACCTAGTCGCAAGTGGCATCTTTGGCATGAATTGGGTTTGATCAGTAAATTGCATAATATATAGTGGCAAAAATAATTAGTGCTAGAAGAATATGTAGACTTATAGCCGTAAATAACCAAAAGAATAATGGTAACTTGCAATACCAAAATTCTAGTGACAATGGCTAAAAAGGTTATTTTCTTTTTTGCTGCCACTAGTGCTATAACTATTTAGTGGCAATTCTATGATATATATATATATATATATTCCTGTTGCTAGAAGTCTAAATATATTGGCATGGTTATGGTAAACTAAAATAGAACAACTCCTATTAGCAATATGACAATATTTGTTGGAATTGTTAATTTGATGTCTTGAATATGTGTAAAACAAATAATAGAACGTTGCATTCTTTGAATATCACATTATGTAATAAAAGTTCAAACTATCTTCTAAACCTAATCCAAACATTCCTAAAATGATCTACTTGGTTCAGAACTATCCAGAAAACATCGATTAATAGATTATAACATTTTAATTTTGCATATTGATTCTGTACTATTACTTTTCTGGGAGCATTCTTAATTTCTTATATTGATGTCGATTCTCGTAGGTTAATGTATATTATCCTTGACACCTTGAATGTTCAAAGCAAAAGTTATTTTGGAAAGTTATGCCATATGATAGCTACATCATTTACGATATAAGTGCAAGAATGGTCTTTGAGATCCAATTGAGACTTGACCGGATAATATTCCTTGGTCAGAATGATCTAAGCGATCCTCCTAAATCAATGCAAGATAATACTTGTTTTGTTGACATTGTTTTGTATTATAACTTGCTTAGACATAATAATCATCTGTTCATCAGGTTCTCTCACGTGGCTATATACAATATCCACAAGAGTCTAATAATTAACGTAACACACGATGCCTGATTCATTCGGTTGCATGAACTTGAGAACCATCAAATGTTGAAAGTACTAGTCCATGCCAAAAAATTGTTGTTATATACGACTATCCAATTTCAAACTCGATTCTCTGAAGCGACTTGACTTATTCCATGCATCCAAGCTCATCTCCTTTTGAAATCAAGTGTAAGCCTTGAAAAAAGAGTGCATGCAGACCAACTGCATTGGAGAGATTTATTTTTTTTACAGGTGCAAGGAGAGCTACTGCACCACGCGACAAGGACTCAGGAAAGGCCAAGTATTTAAGAAGCTAGCCTACAAAGCTTACTTCGCCTCACGTAAGGGAAGACCATCATCCCTAGGTTTGAACGATATCCAGTCCCAGTCCCGTTACAACGGTCCACTCCGAATGTTGTACGTTATTGACCACTGTAGCAACTATAAATACAGTTATTTAACTAGTATAACCATATTGGAATTATTTAAAAAATAAAAAATAACTCTTAATCTTTAGAGGAAAAAAAAAACTCCTATCCAACCGGATTGCATCTCACAGAAGAATTATAGCAAAGCACTTCAACCAACCTCCCTCTTTTAGCTATTTGTATAAAAATCAAAGCCGTCATTATGTGATCCAATGATGGATATCGTGAAAGAAAATAATTTTTCTTTCATGTGAAAGATATGACCCATGTTGGGGATAAACTCCACTCCTATCAAAGTCCAATTTGATGCTCAGCTTAACGCAACCGATAGCCACGGAAGAGCTTCAGCGGACGGATATTAGCCAAACTCCTTCATCCGGCCGAACTCCTTAGCGGTCGAACTTTAGTCGAACTTCCGCGAGAGCCGAACTCCCTCCGCACTCTTCCAGCCAGATACCTGCGGGAGCCGAACTCCCTCCATGCTTTTCCTTCGGCCGAACTTCTTCAGGAGCTAGACTCCTCCCAGACATTTCCTTCGGCCGGTCGGACTCCTCAGCGGCCGAACTTCTTCCGAACTCCCAGCGACCGAGCCTTAGCCGCACTCCTCCAGCCAGACGCCTACGAGAGCCGAACTCCCTCCGCACTCCTTCGGTCGAACTCTTTCCGAGTTTTACCTCGGCTGAACTCCTCCAGGAGTCCAAACTCCTCTGAAATTGATACATACCGAAGTCCACCGATCAATGCCTACTTTCTTAGAGACACGACTATTAAATCTGGATGAACTGTCGCCATCAGTCTGCCATAGGTGATGCGATCGGACGACATGGCCACCACTACTGGCGACACCACTCTCTCCGTAGCTGATCCCGTGCGGCTCATGATCTATCAGTATGGCTGTCACTATCCACCTGACGACGCCTTCCTCTTCGTACCGAACTTCATGCAGTCCTGAGCGGCCCACGGTCGGACGATAGCCGTCATCATCAATCAAGCTCCGCCTATAAAAAGGACCCTCCAGATATGCTAACTCTAGGCTCTAAGCTCTCCTCTCCTTCTCTAAGCTCTGCAAAACTCATTCCCGAGCACTCCATTTCTGTTGGCTAAAGCTGACTTGATCGTCAGAGAGTCCTGCCAGAACCAACCCCCACCGGCTCCGAATGAAATTTTATTTTGCAGATCCTCGGTGGTGACCTCGTCCTCCTCTGCTCCAGCTAGATCCAGCGACGACCAATTTCTGCACCAACAGATTGGCGCTAGAAGAAGGGCCCCCGAACCTCTGAGGTTCCCTTGTTCTTAAAGGAGTGCTCGACGACGATTTCTCTCTTCCCTCTCCGGAGATCTCTCTTCTTCCTCTCTATAGTTCTTTTCCAAGAGAAAATGCCTTCTAGGAGAGCTTCAACTCGGCAATCGGTGGCCTCCGTGCCAAGTCCATCTGCTCCCATTTCAGTCCCGGCAACCCAGGCTCCATCTGAAGCTGCGGTAGATGTAGAGCAGTTCAACCTGCTGGTCCAGTAGGTTCGTGGCCTCACCGAGATGATGTAGACCATGCGACAGCTTTCGGCAGCGACTTTGCCAGCAAACCCGTCAGGAACCGACCTTAAGGAAAAGCATTTGGCCTAGCATATCAATCGCCCTTAGGGAAGAGAAACATAGCAAAAGTTCTCTCCTAGAAGGCTTCACAAGAGGGCGGAATGAAGTTCGGCATGAGCAAGGCAGTCGAACTCCCCCTCGAGCTCGTCATCGAGGAAACCCCGACAAAGGGGTATGAAGTTCTCCCGATGAAGGTTTCACAGGAGGACGGAATGAAGTTCGGCCGCATTCACGACCTCCCCAGCGCAAGCGAGGCCGAACTTTTCCTCGAGCTCGCCATCAAGGAAGCCCCGATGAAGGTTTCACAGGAGGGCGGAATGAAGTTCAGCATGAGCTAGGCCGCCGAACTCCCCCTCGACCTCGTCATCAAGGAAGCTCCGACAGAAGGGTGCGAAGAAATCCTCCTCTCGAAAGGTTCCACGACTATGCCCCCCGCAACGCTCCTTGAACTCAAATTCTCACGGAAGTTAAGAACCAGCTACCAAGACCAAAAGGATTATGATCTCCCCCAAACAAGCACGATCGAAGTGAGTACTACCTTTACCATCGCGACCACGGCCATGACACTAAGAAATGCATTCAGCTCCAAGACAAAATCGAGGAGCTCATCAGAAAGGGATGGCTAGGTAAATTCCTTCGACACCAGCCTGAAGTAGAAGAAGATCGGCCAAGGGCGCTGCCGTAGCCAGAAACGGCAAAAAGGTTGGCCGCCTCCCAGCATCACAGACGCTATCTCTAGGGCTTGGTATTTCGGCAAGCTATCATCTCCCAGCGACATAGCCAAGAGAAACTTACTCCAAATTAAGAAGGCCAGCATGAGATAGAGGAGGTCATTCGGCCTGGGACTTACTGCCCGAGGAAACTCGGAGGAACAACGCCCCCATGATCCTGAAACATAAAGAATTTAGGGATGCACTGCTAGTAACTTCTTTTCAATAAATTTTTTTTCTTTCAATAATATTGTTTCTGGATGCAAAAACTATGTGATGACAGGGAAGAAGCAGTCAATAGTTGCCGTGTTAGGAATAGGAGGAGAACCTCGTCCTAACACGAGCAGGTCAAAGATCTTCAACCTCGGCCAGAGATAAGATCTCTTCCGAGCGATCGAGCCAACCTCAGTCAAAGATAAGATCTCTCCCGAGCGACCAAGCCAACCTTGGCTAGAGATAAGATCTATCGAGCCAACCTTGATCGGAGATAAGAACTCTCCCGAGCTTCGAAGAACCTCATCCATAGCCCGTTAGGAATAGGTGGAGAACCTCGTCCTAACGTGAGCAAAGTCGAAGGCCTCATTCACCTTAGACGAGATGGAGGGAGAGGCTCTGACAATAATCCTTATGTGCCCTCACAGCCCATTAGGAACAAGAGGAAAATCTTGTCCTAGCGCGAGCAAAGTCGAAGACCTCGTTCACCTTAGACGAGATGGGGGAAGAGGTCCTGACAATGGCCCTTATGTGCCCCCACAGTCCATTAGAAACAGAAGGAGAACCTCGTCCTAACGTGAGCAAAATCGAAGGCAACGAGATGAGGGGACAGGTCCTGACAATAGCCCTTATGTGCCCCCATAGTCCGTTAGGAACAGGAGGAGGACCTCGTCCTAACACGAGCAAAGTCGAAGGCCTCGTTCACCTTAGATGAGATGTGGGAGAGGCACAGACGACGGTCCGTATGTGCCCCCACAGTCCATTAGAAATGAGAGGAGAACCTCGTCCTAACGCAAGCAAAGTCGAAGGCCTCGTTCACCTTAGATGAGACGGAGGAAGAGGCACAGACAACAGCCCTTATGTGCCCCCACAATCCGTTAGGAGCAGGAGGAGAACCTCATCCTAATGCGAGCAAAGTCCAAGTCCTCGTTCATCTTAGATGAGACGAGGGAGAGGCACGGACAACGGCCCGTATGTGCCCCCACAGTCCATTAGAAATAGGAGGAGAACCTCATCCTAATGCGAGCAAAGTCCAAGTTCGAGCTCCAAAGTCTGCAGGAGATAAGATCTTTCTCGAACGCCCGCGTCGACCTCGGCTGTAGGAGATGAGATCTCCCCCAAGCGCCCGAGTCAACCTCGGCCAGAGATAAGATCTCTCCCGAGCAACGGCGATAACCTCGGCATGAGATAAGATCTCCTTCGAGGGTCCGGGCCAACCTTGGCTGCAGGAGATGAGATCTCTCCCGAGCGTCCGAGTCAACCTCAGTCAGAGATAAGATCTCTCTTGAGCAACGGCGACAACCTCAACTAGAGATGAGATCTCTTCTGAGCGACTAAGCCAACCTCGGCCGTAGGAGACAAAATCTTCTCCGAGCGCCCGCATCAATCTCGGTTGCAGGAGAGGAGATCTCCCCCGAATCAGCCTCGACTGCTAGAGACAATATCGCCCCCGAGAAGCTCAACCTCCGACCTCAACCGTAGGAGACGAGATCTACTTCAACCTTGGCTAGAGATGAGATCTCTCTCGGGCTTCAATTTCAACATTAACTTTAGCTGGAGATGAGACCTCCCCCAAGCTTCAACCTGAACCAGCACGAAGCTCAAAAGAGGACTTCGGCAATCGCCTTTTCTGCACTTTCTTTCTTCGAGTTTCGAACTCGAAAGTGGGGAGACTATTGTTGGGGATAAATCCCGCTCCTATCGAAGTCTAGTTCGATGCTCAGCTTAATACAACCGGTAGCCATGGAAGAGCTTCAACGGATGGGTCTTAGCCGAACTCCTTCATCCAGTCGAACTTCTCAACGATCGAGCTTTAGTCGAACTCCTGCGAGAGCCGAACTTCCTTCGTGCTCTTCCAGTTAGACGCCTGCGGAAGCCAAACTTCCTCCATGCTTCTCCTTCGACCGAACTTCTTCAGGAGCCGCACTCCTCCCAAACATCCCCTTCGACCGATCGGACTCCTCAGCGGCCGAACTCCTTCCGAACTTTTCAGCGATCGAGCCTTAGCCGCACTCCAGCCAAACGCCTATGAGAGCCGAACTCCCTCTGCACTCCTCCGGTCGAACTCTTTCCAAGCTTTACCTCGGTCGAACTCCTCCAGGAGTCCGAACTCCTCTGAAATTAATACATACTGAAGTCCACCGATCAATGCCTGCTTTCTTAGAGACACAGCTATTAAATCTGGACGAACTATCACCATCAGTCTGCCACAGACGACGCGATCAGATGACATGGCCACCACTACTGGCGACACCACTCTCTCCATAGCCGATCCCGTGCGGTCCACGATCCATCAGTATGGCTATCACTGTCCGTCTGACGATGCCTTTCTCTCCATATCGAACTTCATGCGGCTCCGAGCGGCCCACGGTCGGACGATATGACCGTCACCATCAATCAAGCTCTGTCTATAAAAAGGATCCTCTAGATATGCTAACTCTAGGCGCTAAGCTTTCCTCTCCTTCTTTAAACTCTGCATAACTCATTCTCGAGCACTCCATTTCTGTTGGTCAGAGCTGACTTGATCGTCGGAGGATCATACTGGAGCCACCCCCACCGGCTCCGAATGGGACTTTGTTTTGCAGGTCCCAACGGCGATCTCATCCTCCTCCACTTCAGTTGGATCCGATGATGATCAATTTCTGTACCAATAATTTAAATCTCTTTGCATGTAATTCAACAATTTTTTTCTTCATACATACCAAAAAAAAAAGAAAAGAAAAAAAACTCGATGGTGATTATTTGTTGTTGCAAGAGAAAATAGTGGCGAATCGGTTTGCTAAATACTTTTCTTAGCTGATGCAAACTTATTTTGAAAAAGCATAACTTTATTAGGAATTTTGCTACGGTGTATATATTATAATTTATTTTAATAGATCCAAACAAAACATCCCCTGCAGCGGTGGCGGGTGGTCACCAAGCCGTCTTCGGTGCGATATTGGACCCAGGAGGCGATGACATCAATGGATGGTTGCGTGGTAGAAGTGGTGTGCACGGCACACGACGGCGGCGCAGCATCTATGCATGCATGGGTAGCCCCAAGACCCGCACATGGAGTAGAAATGGCAACGGATAGGATATTTATCTTGGAATGAAATATAACAGATACGGTTAGGTGGCACGCGCTACAAAAAAAGGTATCGAGCCAAACTAATTTTTTCTTCTAGAACATGCAAATTAAATGAATAAAAAAATATTAAAATAAATTTTCATACTATATATAACACTAAACAAAATAAATATTGAGAACATAATAACTAAATTTTCACTAATAATAAAAATAGAATAAATAAAAATATTATTTTTAAGAAAATTAAATGTTTCTTAAATCAAAAAATAATGAATTAAAAAAAATAGATAATTAAGCATCATGGCATGTAATCTTTTACATGTTTAATCTTTTTCATGTATGAGCTGCTAAGATAAATGGTGGAGAAGAAATTTGTTCAAAGTTATAAATCTAGATTGAAAATGATTGTATCATTATCCATGCATGTGTTGGATCTAACATATGGGTCAAAAAAATACTCTACTCCATTAGGATCCATTCAAGTTAGATACTTAATAGGATGGAATAAATTACCACATTAGTAGAGG
Organism: Cocos nucifera; assembly: GCA_006176705.1. Taxonomy (NCBI): domain Eukaryota; kingdom Viridiplantae; phylum Streptophyta; class Magnoliopsida; order Arecales; family Arecaceae; genus Cocos; species Cocos nucifera. The sequence goes on along the minus strand of QRFJ01000036.1, from coordinate 468,282 downwards.
GGTGAGAGATGGATAGAGGATAACAAAGCAAAATTGGATATGGATAGATGTGAGTGCAATAACTAGGTTGGAATCCTTCCTTTTCAATATTGGTCAAGTTGGAATATAGATGTCTAATATATTATAAAGTAGGAACTAAAAGACCCTTTTATTTCTTGTTGATCATTATAACTGTCATTGGATATTTCAAGTTTATTTTTGATGAAATTAGATAATTATAGTAAATCAGATAGGGTTGGTCTTTAAAACAATTATACTGATCATCCGTGAAATGAATGGATGACCGATACTAACAAACAAAAAAAAAAAAAAGAATGCCATGACTTTTCAAAAAGTATTGGAGCAAAATCCTTTTTTAATTAGTTAAATTATTAAAATATTTTATATTATTCATTATTTTCAGTATATAATAATTATTACATAATTAGTTAAATAGTTAAATATTTTTATATTGTTCATTATTTTTACTATATAATAATTATTACAGTACAACATTAGTTATTATTTACATTTTTGCTATTAACATATGTGACATAACTAATTTTCTCTAAAACTACCATATATATATATGATATTTATTTTTTTTGGTAGAAGATATATGCATATTTGTTTAAGCAATATAGTGGTAACATAATACTAAGTCAATATATAGTTTTAATTTGATGTACCCAACTCATCTGAAGCCTATAATTTTACTGAAAATAATATACAGTTTCATCTTTACATCTTTCATAATTTTTGTTACAAAACATATTATTTGTATTTTTAAATTATATTACTCAAATAATTTCCAGTTGATGAAGTTAAGCTTTTCAAACAATGCCCCCCATTTAGGACCCTTTTGTCTCAGTCCACAAATGATGCAATAGAAAGCCAAGATTCCACCTTTTCAAAGGTTGACACTTAACCAAATTCTTGGATGTATAGAGCTTGGATTAAGATTTAGAGATTCTAGAACTCCACCACCTAGCAGATCCGGATCCAAGTTATAAAGATATTTGACCCGACCGATCCGATCCGACCCAATAGCGTCCTTATAAATATCTTCGCGCCCGGGCTTGCTCACTCAAAACCCTCCCATCCCGTCTTACACCCCGCTACTTTGCTGCACCATGCCCATGGATTCCCTCTCCATTGCCACCACCCTTTTCTTCCCCCTCATCCTCATCCTCTTCCTCTTCCACCGCCGCCGCCGCGCCCTGTCGCACCTCCCGCTCCCGCCAGGCCCCCGTGGCTGGCCTATCCTCGGCTCACTTCCCCTCCTCGCACCCCTCCCCCACGTCGCCCTCGCCACCCTCGCCAAGCGCTACGGCCCCATCATGTACCTCAAGCTCGGCACCCACGGCTTCGCCGTCGCCTCCTCCCCGGCCGTCGCCCGCGCCTTCCTCCACACCCTCGACATCCAGTTCGCCGACCGACCCATCAACGCCGCCGCCCGCAACGTCGGCTACGCTGGAGAAGACCTCGTCTGGGCCGACTACGGCCCTCGCTGGAAGCTCCTCCGCAAACTCTCCAGCGTCCACCTCCTTGGCCCCCCCGCACTCGCCCAGTGGTCCGCCGCCCGCCGGAGCGAGGTGGACCGGCTGGTCCGGTCCGTCCTCGACCTGAGCCGCGTAGGCGAGCCGGTCAAGGTCCACGGGATGGTGATGCGGACGCTGGCTAACATACTGGGGCTCGCGATACTGAGCCGGCGGGTGTTCGACTCGGAGGGGGCCGAGTCGAGCGAGTTCAGGAGGATGGTGTTGGAGGTGTTGAGGCTGTCGGGGTTGGTCAACATAGCGGACTTCATACCGTCCATGAAGTGGCTGGACGTGCAGGGGATCGAAAGTAGCGTGAAGAGTCTGCACAAAAAGTTCGACGCGCTGATGACTCGGATGCTGAAGGAGCACGCCGAGACCGCCAGCCAGCGGAAAGGGAAGCAGGATTTCGTGGATTATCTCCTGGCCAATCGCAAGGCCTCCAACGGTGAGGTTTTGCTGTCTGATGTCAACATCAAGGGACTTATTGTGGTAAGATATTTATGAAATCTAATCTCAGCTTGCTAAACTACATAGGCCAGTTCATCTTTGGTACGTGACACGGGCATGGATTCCAGGTGTGCGGTTTGCACCATAAGATACCATGTAGTGCTATCAGAAGGTGAATAACCATCAATCAAACAAGATAGCTTCATGTATTATATATGGTGCCCTTTGTTTGACGGCCGTTCATCTCATGATAGCACTCGTATGGTACTTTATAATACAAACAAGATAGCTTTATGGGTCATATATGACGTAACACGGGCATGGATTCTAGGTGTGCGGTTTGCACCGTAGAATATCATATTCTGCTGTCAGAAGATGCATAATAGCTTTACATGTTATATATGACGTGCTTTATTTGATGATCGTCCATCTTATGATAGCAATCACCGAGTGCTATATAGCTAGTACTTTATAATACAAACAGCATACCGCAGAGGATCTTAAGTCAACTCATAAAAAACATATTTATAAGAAGGTAGTTGTTCGGTAACTGGTTTGCAGTCTGTCATCTACAAAATAATCTAGAATCCTTTGTGGTGGTGTGGTTTGTACCGTAGGATGTTGTGCAGCACTCAATGGCTACTGTGAGAAGATGAACGGCTATCAATAAAGACACATCATTATAATACGTAAGGTTTTCTTATTTGATGGCTGTCCATTTCTTGATGAGAAGCACCCGGTGCTGCACAATACCATGTGGGTGCAAACTATGCACCGTAAAAGATCCATAATCATCATCCTTGACGATTGCTAACTCAAACCGCTCGAAGCCAAGTCTATATATTTATCGGTAGCTCACTTTGGAGTGACCACCACCCCTGCTATCATTATATATAATTATCTTATCTACTGTTTCATGATTATGATGTTCGTGGCTGCACATACTGTTTCCCAAAGTTGCCTTCTGACAATTTATACGTTACATCAGGATATGTTTATCGCGGGAACGGACACATCCTCGATAACGATAGAGTGGGCGTTTACTGAATTGTTATCGAACCCTTCAGTCCTCAAGCGTGCTCAGCTCGAGATGGACGAAGTAATTGGCAGAGATCGTAGGTTCGAAGAATCTGACATCCCGAAGCTCCCATACCTTCAAGCGATATGCAAGGAAGCACTTCGGAAGCACGCGACTACACCACTGAACCTCCCTCATTTAGCCAGCCAAGACTGCGAGATTGATGGTTACTACATCCCTAAAGGAACAAGGCTTTTAGTTAATATATATGCTATTGGAAGGGACCCTGATGTATGGGAGAACCCTCTCGAGTTTAAGCCTGAGAGGTTCTTAAGTGGTAAGGATGCTAATATAGACGTGAAAGGTACGGACTTTGAGCTGATACCTTTCGGAGCTGGGAGGAGGATTTGTGCTGGTAAAAATCTGGGGATGCTATTTGTGCAATCCATCTTGGGCACATTGATACACGCATTTGATTGGACAGTGCGTGATGGCGAAGTGATCGACATGGAAGAATCATCTGGTCTTGCACTTCAGAAAACCAATCCGGTTATGGCTTTGGCTAAACCTCGTTTAGCACCTAGTCTATATGCTTGAGCAAGGTAAAATTATCATCTTTTTTTTTCCCTCAATGATAATGTTCAGTGTTTAGTATATGTAAAAGTTTTGTTAAATATAATTAATTAACTTTTAATCTAATATCAATTCATCACCTTCTTCATGCAGGTACCAGATCGGCGTCGATGCGGTTCATATTATTTAGATATGGTGACTGGCTTCGCAAATATGAATTCCGATATGCAGCCTCACATACATGCGACATAAGAAAGGTCTTATGTCCCTTTTGGCTATTATTAATATAAAATGTATCAATAAATACATGTATGAGTTCTTTGAATAAATATGGGGATCTCCTACCATCTACTTCCTATTTCCTCCAAAACCATACCATGTAGATGGAGCGGTAAGAGAAATAAGTTATGTTTAATTGTTGTATTTGGCGAATTAAGCTTCATATTATTAAATTTGGATGCACATATATTAGAATGGGAGTGATGCTCATTTGAGGACATATCCTCATGCCCGATAAAAGAAATTGATAAAATACCTTATGCTAATGATCCTATCTCATCTTTTGAAGGCTATAACCAAGTATCATGCTCTTGATAAAAGAGTATAGGTAGTGCCATCCATATTCATTTCATGGCTTTGCCTCATTAATATTATTTATTTAAATTTTTTAAATTAATATTATAATAATCTAAGATCTCATCCAAAAAAACTAGCTAGAAGATATTATTTTGGTTCATAACTCTTATTTAAGTATCCAAGATCTATCCAAAATATAGACGATATAGGACTAAACATACATCCATATGGGTCCTAATATACTCTCTCATTTAATCTCTAACGTCATTGCCAAGCTAAGAATTTAAATCTATTCATATCCAACCACAATTACTATGATTAGCCTATAGTCAATTCAAATGAGCTTGTGCTATTTACAGTATCTCCTAGTTCATACAGACTATGGACTAAATCTATTCTGATAGCATTTGTAACAATTCAATATTTCATCCTTGTGTTATTTGGATCCATTAGTATTATTTAAGTATCCAAGATCTATCCAATATATAACTGATATATGACTGAATACATGTCCACACAGGTTCTTACAGATGCCTTCAAAATGTACAAGACTTTTATAACATGGATCTTCATCTTTCGTAGTTCTTTCCTATTCCTATTTTTAGCTGCACTCGCATTGTTTCCATTTGGGGATGCAAAAACCAGCCAAACTGCAAACCCAACTTACACCTATCATTTTGGTTTAGTTTGGATTGGATTTTTCCACATTCAACTTGGTTTCAGTTTAAAATTTTTTGGAATTGAAAAAATCCATTCTATTTTGATTTAAGTTTTAAAAAAATGGGCTTAAACTGAACCTACCCGATGCATTAATCATACTCAAACCTACAACATGACTCGAGCAAATCAACTCAAACCTACAACCCGACTCTGTCCTAAATAAACACCTGCACCCACCTTGCCCTTATTATTAAAGTTTTTATTTAAAGTAAGCATCTTTTAAATGGTCAATGTTAGACCAAATAAAAGCAATGCCTTGTTAAGGACTTTACATCCTATCCTTTGATAGGATATCAATGAATCTCCATTATCTTATTCTCCACTCTCTAAGGCTTTTAATCAAAATCCTAGCCACCTGCTTCTTAGTTCCTATAGTCTCTCACCTCTATTGCAATCCCGCGGTCTCTTGCTTCTCTCTCAATCCCATAATCTCCACCCCTAGAGAATTTTATCTCTATTATTCTTCACCTTGTCACCCTATTTACTCCTCTTAATTGGAGGGAAAAATCAAAAGAAATGGAGCAGGAGAGGCAGAGGATAGGAGGACCTCAAGAGGCTCCACTCCCTCCTCTTTATTGCCAATCCCACCCTCAAGCATGGCAATCCCATTGCCACTTATACCCTTGCATTACACCTCCTTTGCTTCCTCCTTTGCTTCCTCCACTCCTGCACCCACATCCCTATTGATGCTGCCTTCATCACCTCCATCTTTGCCTAAGCCTCCTAGGTGGTGACCGCCATCTTCCACTCCCTCACCTCCAACTCTAAAATCTGATCCATAGTTCCTTATCCCCACCTCTCTTTTTTATCTCATTTTTCTCTCTTTAATAGAGGTGGGATATTGATTGGATAGACCAGGCCTCTGACGATCAAAACCAGTCAGAGCTGCAATTGATTGTTGAGATTCTCCTTCCCTCTCTTCCCCCTTTATTTGTATCATCACCTCACGATAGAGATAATGATATTGTAGCAGACTCAATAAACCAATCTAAATTTTTCGCTTCAGTTTGAACAAATTTTTGCATAAGGTCAGTTTGATTTTATTTTTGGTTTTACAAGACTAATATAATTGGTTCAATTTCAAAAAAAATCCCTAAACCAATTTGATTTAAATAATGCGCACCCCTATTTCTATTTACCGTCTCCAAAAGATCTCTTTGCTAGGGGTTTGTGGTGTATCTTTCTTGCAAAAGAAGGCCAGGTTCACCTTCCTTTATGTGAAACCACCATTGGATCATCCACTAGTCATGTTGAAAGTTGTGCAGATTGATGTATGATTAAGTTTAGAGTCCTTTGAGATTTGGGAGGTGGGTGATCCATCGATGGACCAAAACAAACAACCTAGATCCATTTACATGGTATGACTCCATGCAAGAGCTTTGATAGATATGGTATTGTCGAGCTTCTTTATCTTGCCAATAAGCTGCTAGCAAGCCAGCATTCTTTGCTGCTCTTCACATCACATTGGATGTACTCTCAAAGAACCAAAGAAATAGTTGCCTAAAATAGATTCCAGACTCTCAGATATCAACTAACAAAGTTCTTTAATTTTAATTGGATAAGATAAGAGGGAAAATTGAAGATGAATATAACAGGAAGCATATATATATATATATATATATATATATATATATATATATATATATATATATATATATATATATATATATATATATATATATAGAGAGAGAGAGAGAGAGAGAGAGAGAGAGAGAGATTCATATATACATGTTGATAAAGATTAATGCTAAGGATATAATTTATCAAGTCTTATTTCTATCACTAGCAAACTATATAATTATTATCCTAATATACTACTATATAAGATTAGGTATTACTACATCAATAAAAAATAAGATTACATAAATTATCAAGCTTGTTAAAACTATCAACAAATATTGCATGGAAGAAAATTAAGGAGCCAATGGTTAAAGAAAAAGGAAGGTTGGTTTTTAGCGGTTGCACTTTTTAATTTTTGTCTAAGCTCGTTAAAATATTTACGGAAGAAGAGGAAAACAAGAGAGAGAGAGAGAGAGAGAGAGAAGGCTTTATTATCTATGTTTTAATTTCATTCAATACATCTTAAGATTATTTATACTAGTCTATAGACTCCATACAAGAAAAAATAATATAGGATGATATAGAATCATGCTAACAAAGTAAATTTTATAAGCTGATATGTGATCCCTGAAATCATATAATCATGTTAACAAAGAAAATTATTATGGGTTAATTTATAATCCCTAAAATCATACCAACACTCTCCCTTAAACTCAAGGTGATATTATATATACCAATTTATTGAGAAAAATATCTCGAATTCTTCCACAATAAATCTACAGCAAGGTCCAAGACAATGAACGGAGTCCAATGAGCCCAAAAATATTCTAATCAGAGTCTAGATGATGAAGATATGTGCGAAAAAGCATGTAGAGCCGTCGGATGGGTTGCTAGAGTGGGGCCTATAGCTTGGAGGCCTACTAGAGGAGCGGCCCAAGCGCGTAGACCCATGGGCCCGGCCCAGGCACGTGCGAGCCAGCCATGCGCAGGCCGACCCAGGTGCGCAGGCCAACCATGCATGGGCGCAGCCCACAGCGTGCTGGGCTGCATCCAGGCCCAGCACACATGGGCGACCATAGCGCGTGGGTGCATGTGCATTGCCAGCCCGGGCCCAAGTGGGCGCACGTTCGAGCGTGGCCTCAACTCGGGCGATCACATGATAGGTGGCAGCATCCGAGCCTAGCACGCGACAGATGCATGCAGTGGGCGGTCGTGCGAGATTTGGCGTGATTAGGCGCAGTCCACTATGGACCAGCACCCACGAGGTTTATGGTGGACCCTTTAAGGGTCTATCATGAGAAAACACAGCGTAAAAGCTATTTTAGTCATTTTGAGGTATGTGGCAAATAGATATTGGGCTGGATTCGTGATACATTTGGTTCACAGATGGTCCATGGAGCTCTAAGGCTCAATCAAGCGGTCAGGAGAGCAACCGGTTAATATCTTATGGTTGGGGACATTGTTTGAGTTAAAATTGAGTCAAAACTTCATCCTGAACTCGGATTAAACTCCATCTGAAACCTTTAAAAGGTCTGTAATAATAGACTAATAAGATCATAATATTGTCGTTAAGACACCATATTTATCAGTTTAATTTTAATTTCTTAAAATGATTAAAAATACATAGATAGTAGCGAGTCGGATCGAATCCATAGGGATGGTAATGCTTTTAATTTAAAATCTTTGATTTTTAGTTAAAAAAAGATTTTTAGAAATAAAATTAAAATTAAAAAATAAAATCTAAAATTATAATTAAAAATTAAATAACAAAAATTTAAATAGTGCAGAAAAATAACTTGATACTAAGATCTACTATTTATATCTTAGCATCTACTTACATTAAAAATAAACTTGCAATAAAAATAAAGAGTATAAAATTTAAAAAGCAGAAAAGTAAATTTATATTAATTAAAATTTAATTTAAAATTTAAATATATAAAATTTAAAAAATAAAAAAAATAAATGATCTTGATTTTGAATCGACGTTGGCATTAAGATAGTGCAGAAGTTCGGCTCTTTCTCTTGGCATCGTCTGCCTCGAAGCAACCATAAATCCAAAACTAGCTCTACTCTATACCATTACCTTTCCTTGACCGAAGATACTAAACTCTGAAGACTTGGGATCCTTAAATAGATGCTGGAGGGGAGAAATTTGGTGATTCCATCGATATGGGACTAAGGCAGAGGTATCCAAGTGAAAATTGCATTAAAATACTGCTTGGATCGTGTCCTATGAGGTTCCATGAGTTCTGGGCATCAGATCTACATCCAAAGGCTCAAAAAAATACCAAATTTCCAATTTTATCATCCCAGATCAAGTCGGATTCAATGCTAGTTGTTGGATCGAGCCTAATGGAGTTGTTCTGGCCATCGGATGAGGCTTTGAAAGTGTGAATCAAATTATCTACTATCATCAGCCATTTGTTTAGGTTTTAAATGAGATTTGGCCATTGGATCATCGCCTGGAGTGTTTACAGCCATTGGATGGCACTAAGAAGAGAGCTAGATTCCTTAATCAACTCGAAAACCACCCATGGACTTTTGGATCTTCACCGACAGCTGCTTGAACCATTGGATCGTGCTTTTACTATGCTATGAACCTTGTGAACTAGCCACATCATGGACTCCACCCAATCAATGCATGACACACAAGATAAATTAACCAAAATGCCCCTGTGAGCCATGTGAACATTTCTATGGACCCTTTAAGGATCCACGCATACCGTGTCAACCACCGATCCACCATAGATCGCGTGGTTTTATGACATCATGCTAGAGGGAGAGCGAGCTGGGCTTGCTGGCTAATGGGCGCGTCGACTCAATTGGCTAATAGGTGCGCTGATCTAAGCTAACGCATTGGCTGGGTTGGGCTTGCCGACTGATCTAGATGCGCTGGTTGAGTCTATTTTTTTATTTTATTTTTTTCTTTAAAACTTTGTATCGGATCTGTTTCAAATTTGATTTGCTCCAAATTTATTTCATTTGAACTAGAAAAATGTGCTCTTTTTATCTATAATCATATTTTAAAAAAATGATGAATAAAAATATTAATTTTTTAAAATAAAAATAATTAAATTATAAATTAATATTTTTATTAATAAATTTATGGTAATTATTACATCCTCCAACTTAAGTTTTGTTTGTCCTTGAGAAAGAAAGAATTTAGTTTTAGATACCTTTTAAGCTTAGTATTTCGAATTTTACCAAGTAATTTTTTAAAATGGCTATTGATGTTCAGTAGAGCGTAAGTAAGGTATGTCATTGGAGTATTCAAACTTACTAATATAAAAATTAAGTGAAAAACATTCAATTTTTTTAATTTTTTTCTAAATTATCCCTATCTTTATTTTTAAATCGTCTAAACTTTCATATGGATAAGTATATTGTTACTTTCATCCTTCATTTATTAATTTTTTTATTTATATTGGCCACTTTTTTATGCAAATATCATTGCTTACTTTGGCAATGAAACTTAATTACTTGGTAAAAAATTAATATATATTTTTTAAAATCACTACAAAAAAAATATTATTTAACAACAAAAATTTTGCAACGAACAGAATTCATTTTTAATCAGTTGTTAATTAATGATGGATTTACAACGGAATACTCCATTCCGTTACTAATATCAGAAAAATAAATTTACAATAGATTTACAATGGATTAAAAATAATGGAATAACAATGGATCTGAAAATTATTGCTAAATTTTGCAGGAGGTTTCCTTGTATTATTAGCAATGAAATTATAATGGATTAGCAACTAAATATTACAATAGATTTATAATGGACTAAATTTTTGTTGCTAATAATTTATTAAAAAAATTATATATTTTTTTGATAAGCTTACAATGAATTTACAACCAAATTGCCTCATTGTTAATTTAAAAATAATAAATTTATAATGAAAATGAAATAGCATTGTCTCAATATCATTGCTAACTTAATATATGTTCTTATTAACAACCGATTTGCGACGAATATGATTCGTTGCTAAGTATGATATAAATATTTTGTAATTGAATGGCAAAGATATTAGTCCATTACTAATGAAAATATAAAAATTATAGTTTTGTAATATAAAAATAATAAATTTTTAGTGTAAATTCTAAATAAAAAAATCTTACTTTTTTTTATTTCTTTCATTTTCTCTCCTCATATACTCTCTCTCTCTTCTTTCATTTTTTTAATCTTATTTTAACAATAAATTAGCTTATAAATATGATTTTTTTAAAATAATATTTAACTTTATTTATTTATTATATATATTTTAAAAATAGTTAAAATAATTTAAAAAATTATTTTTATTATTATTTTTTTTTTCATCCTCAAAAGTCTCAATTGGATGGGAGGGGGAAGGCGCGATGAAGGATGAACAATCAAAAAGTTTAGAGAAAAATCCTTACCGAGATAACAAACTAGTTTAAAATAAAAATTAAAATATAATTTTATAATTAAATTATAATAAAATTTTAATCCCTCGATGACCCACACCCCCCCCCCCCCCCCCCCCCCCCCCCCCCGCCCCGCCAACACCTTAAAAAAAAAAAAAAAAAAAACTAACTTTAATTTATAAGCCACGTTTTCACTCCTCTCTTTCCCTCTTTCTCCTCTCCCTCCCTCTCTCAACCGACCCGCCTCTCCTCTTTCTCACCCCCACCTCATCCCTCTCCCTCTCTCTTCCCCACCTCCATGGCCGCCTCTTCTTCTCTCCTCTCGCCTCCGTCGATTGCCGGCCCCCCAATCCGAAACCCTAATAGAAATAGAGCGAATTCCTCGCTTCTTGATCGAGGGCTTGGGCTTGGGTTCCTACCCTATCGAACCTTAGCCCACCCCAAGAAACCCTCCCTCCATATTCGTGCCGTCCAGACCGACCGCTGGCCTAGCCGCCCTTCCGGTGGTGGCGCCGACGCCGGTGATGACGCGATCCAGCGATTCCTGAAGCGGGACTACAAGTGGGGCTTCGTCTCGGACATCGAGTCCTTCTCGATCCCCAAGGGCCTTCGGAGGACACCGTCCGCTTTATATCGGCCCTCAAGGGTGAGCCCGAGTGGATGCTCTGCTTCTGCCTCGACGCCGTCCGCCGCTTCCTCTCCCTCCGCGAGCCGCGGTGGTCGGACAGCCGCTACCCGCCCATCGACTTCCAGTCCATCTGGTAGCCCAAGCACAAACCCAAGCTCCACTCCCTCTTCTCCCTCGATTTACCTTGATAGGGCTCGACGTATCATGGTTAGTTCCTCTTCTCTCTTCCTGCTTAACAGATGCACTTTGGTGTTAGGTGTATAGAGAAAGGTGCAGAGCAACGTTTATCATGATTGAAATCAAAATAAGCGTTGGAATGAATCATAAGAAAATGATTACAGCATGCTCTCCATTTTTGTTAGAGACCACCTCGAAAGAAGGCTCGAACTACCCTCTGAGCAGGGGTCTCGTGGATCTGTTCCACCGCGCTTTCTACGTTAACATGACTGGACTGGAGGCCTTGTTCTCCATGAAGGAGGATGACCATCCCATAATCGAATCCAATATCTCGGCGGTAGCCGTGAAGCTCGCCTCTCTTGGACATCAATGCCAAGCGGCGGGGATCAAGTGGAAGGGTGCGCTCGGTGTGGACTGGGAGGACGATGATTCCATCATGCCGGCTGCTTATGCTGATGATGGAGGCAGTAAGAAATCTTTGATGTCTTGAAATTTTCTTTATTTTGGTTAAGAAAAATTTTCAAGAATGCGATATGATTATGTTGGGTTATTGGTATTTTCTTCCAATCAACTTTGTTGATTCGTTGTTAGATTCTTGAGGAAGAATCAATCGGTGTAGCTGTGTCATCGATTTTATAGATATAGTTTATGTTATAGTTTTCTTATTTATTGTTCAAGTAAACAAAAGGATTGGCTCTGTTTCATCAAGAAATGCTTGGCATTTCCTTTGTTATTTGTTCCATATTTGATGTAGGGCTCCAACACCTAGAATTAATTGTTAGATAGTTTTCTTGATATGTGATGATGTAAACTTTTACTGATCCATCTCCAGATCATCTTTGTTGCCATGGTGTGAAACTACTGGATTTGAATACTTTGGTCTTTTATGCATTCTACAAGATTCCGAGTGCAATAACAGTAAATACGCTTGAGTGCATGGATAATTCAGTGTAAAGCAATGCATGTGTAAAGGAGTAGGTGACCATTTGGTCAAGCAAGACAAAAAGGCCATTTTGTATTATTAAATTTGGGGAATGATTTGGCATATCAGAACATAATTACTTGATGATTGATGCAGTGAAGTATCAAGATGTAGAGTTTGCAGCTGTGTTGTAAGATGTTCATCCATCTCATCTGTGCATGTACATTTCCATTCCATCTTCACAGCTCCCTCTGTAATCTCTATTGTAGGAAGTACAGAAGTTTCTTTCTTTGGAATAATGGGGTTAATTAGAGCAACTATCAGAGGTGGTATAGGATTTTTGTGATTCTATCTCATAATCTGGGCCATGTTTGGAAAAAAAAAAAAAAAAAGTGGAGGAATGTGGAATATTGTAATTCCCAACAGATGAATATGGCCCCTAGTGACCAATAGCATCAAAGTAAGATTAGTTTCTTGAGCTTTTGAGATTTGAATGTTGGAAAATAAGTATTTGTGGATTAGATAAATGCTTGGAACTTGATGCATAACTTATTAATTTTCCATGATCTTTTAGAAGGGAAACAAAATTATTAGTTCTTCTCAACCATAAATTTGAAACTAGGCACAACAAAATGTTACATTCTGGATGTACAAGTAGTTCAAAGAAAAGAAGGTTTAGTGGATCTTTTTAATTTTGGTAGGCTTGTTCCTCATATCGTTTTCATGGATGGGGTGTCTATGGGTGACTTCAGGAAGAGAGATACTTGATTTCAGTTACATAGGTATAAACTTTGCTAATATCATGGATCTGTTTAGCATTGAACAAATATACTAGAGTGATGGTTTCATGTGGTGCTGTATATGGAATAATTTCAAAATCTTAAGAAGTTGCTACCTCATAAGTCATATCCAAGCCTCATCATTTCCATGATAAATCTCCCTGAACACTGTAGCTTATAGCAAGGTGCTTTTCATTTAGTCTTAAGATATCTTGCTGCTCTTTCACTGAACTCTGCATGTCTTCCTTGCTATTTTGTATTCATATCTGTTGATATCTTACTACTTCACTAGACTGACTGGGCTATTCCTCTAATTTGACTATAAACATGTTACTGAATGCAGCAGTAGTTAAATATTTCCCAATCATTTTCACAATTTATGAAGCTATGAACTAGAGTTAATGTAATTGTGAACTCACAGATACATTTCATTCTTTATAACCTTTTGGTTTAGATGCTGCATATTTGTAACCTTTTTGTTTCATATGGGTAATCACTTCTCTAGTTGCAAGGTTATGGACTTGATGTTTACCTGTTTTTGATGGTAAATTTCTTTGCTAGTTGCTTCATAACGTCCATAGCTGGCATTCTTCTCTTGTTGCAAGGTTATGGTTGTATTTCACTGCTTTTGGCTAGTAAACTGTTTTGCTAGTAGCTTCATAATGGTACCGTATCTGGCATTGACCTACTCCTATGATGCAGGTTATTTTAATAACTCATCCCAAGACTGGTGACATGCGGGAACCACTGAGATATATTTACAACATTTATGTGGAGTATGTCACAAAGAATCCGCTCTATGTTCGTGGGACTCCAATCAAGTACGGTTGCTACCATTTATTATGTTAGATATACTATTATTTAATGTACAAATACCTTGGATCGAATTGATTTGTAGCTGAATATACTTGTTCATTGGGTTTATGACTGACATTGGTATCCTATCTAGATATACAAGGGTTCATTTTCTTGACCACAGATTGCATGCCTTGTGCACTGTTATCGAGTCATATTGTTATCATTTGTCAATGGTTGCTTAATCTAGATGCTATCATGCCTTTGGACCCAGAAGCTTATAAGCCTTCCTGGAGAGATGAAAGCAAAGCTCATGTGGATCTGCGTGTTTCAATATATAAAATTAGTTCTACCTTCTAATGCCTAACAGCTAGAACTAGGCAACATGCCTTGGTTCCAACATAATTTTGTATTAATGAATAGTAAGGTTCGTAAGTGCTGATGAAAGATTTCTTGTCTCTGCAAATTATATAACTCTGAACCATGAAATATGAACTGAAACCAGTCCGGCAATGGAAGGAACAAGCCGAACTGGACTTAAAAACAAGGTGGCTGTTCTCAGGATGCATGTTCTAAAGATATGGCCGCATATGCAAGGTGGCTGTCTGGTTAAACTTCAAAACAAGCTAATGTTGCTGAATGCTGATCTTTGGAAAATATTGTACCGTAAATTTTGATCTGAATCCAGCATGGTAATTAAAAGGGATGATACCAAATATCAGATATTTATATTTTCATACAATTTCAAAGCATAACAAAATCACTTTTTTTTTTTTTTTTGAGGGGAATATGTTAACCATGAAATTTGAGCCAAATATGTCCATCGACAGGAAAAGGATGATTCAGACTAGCATTTGTATACTGTGTAACTTGCTGACTCAGATGTTGTTGTGGCTGAAGTATGATGGATATGGTCAGGGGTAAGTACATCAATAACCATTGTGAACTGCAGTTATTAAGGGAAGTGGCAGAGAATTGAGTTACCAGCTAGACCTCGGTAAGATTCGGGGCTCAACTTAGCCAAGGGGTTTTGAAAATGGAAGGTAAGAACTTAGAGAATATGCATATGCATGCGCGCACGCACACTTAAAGTCATCTGCATTTCTGAATTTATTTTAATGCAGCAAATCCTTTAGACTATGATCACTCCATATCCATCATTGATACTATTGGTGTAAAATTTGATTGACATCGCATCAAGTTGGAGTGGAGGAAGATAAGATCACCGTCGATGATCTGCAAAACAAAGTTCGATCCAGAATCGGTGATGATGGCTCCGGTAGAATTCTTCGACGGTCAAGTTAGCTCTTCTGATCAACAAAAATGGAATGCTCAGAAAGAAGTTCGGCAAAATTTCGGAAAAGAAAAGAGAGCTCAGGAAAAACGTATCTGGAGGATTTCTTCTTATAGACGGAGTTTGTCGTAACTGTCCTGATAAATGACAGTCGTAACCGTTCTAATAAATGTCAATTATAATCGTTCTAATAAATGACAATCGTAATTGTCCTGATAAATGATAATCGTAATTATTTTAATAAATGATAATTATAATCGTTCAGTAGTGGGATCGTCCGTAGAAATTCGTCTGAAGGAACAGTCCAGAAGGAGTTCGACTCCTATAGAAATTTGATTGCTGAAGAAATTCGGAAGGAGTTCGGCTCCTGTATAAGTCCGACTGAAAGAGAAATTCGAAAGGAGTTCGATTTTCATAGAAGTTCGACTGCTGGAGAAGTTCGGAAGGAGTTCGGCTCCCGTAGAAGTCCGATTGAAGGAGAAATTCGGAAAGAGTTTGGCTCCCATAGAAGTCCGACTACTGGAGGAGTTCGGAAGGAGGGCTTCCGTAGAAATCCGATTGAAGGAAGAATTCGGAAGAAGTTCGACTTCTGTAGAAGTTCAATTGCTGGAGGAGTCCGAAAGGAGTTTGGCTTCCATAAAAGTCCGACTGCTAGAGGAGTCTGGAAGGAGTTCGACTGGGGCTCGACCGTTGAGGAGTTCGATTAGGTTCGGAGTCTAGCTGGAGGAGTTCGGCCACTGAATGAGTTCGATCGCTAGAGGAGATCGGGTGGGGTTCGGCTACTGGAAAGAGAATTTCAGATCGAAGCTCTTCCGTGATTATCGGTTGCATTAGACTAAGCATAAGACTGGACTTCGGCAGGAGCGGGGTTTATCCCCAACAGGTACCATCCTTTGCATCCGAGCATCTGGGATCTTCATAAAGACATCCTATTGCAGTTCCTTCTTCGATTCCTCAGCATCATGAAATTGGTCAGGTACTTGGCGGACCATTCCTCTTGATTGGATGCGTCCGCCAATCAACATTTAGCATGCTCTTTTTATGGCACCATTTTTAGCTCCACAGAAGGTAAGAAAAAATGTCATTCTACTTTTTCTTTACTTATATTTTTTTTATAATTTTTTAATTTGTTAATATATATTGTAAGGCATTTACTTTGGAGCGTCATGCATCGGAGGGTGATAGAGATGGACAAAACAATGGTGGTGGTGATGTGCACCTAGGCACTCCATAGTTATTTTTTTTTCTCTTTTATTTTATGGATGAGATATTTATTTACTATATGTACTTTGTATGTACGAATGATACACACTTTATGTATCTTGATACTATATGAACTTTAGACATGATTTGATATATTATGCATATTTTATAAAATATAAATTTTATTAATTTTTTTGTGTAATTGGATGAAGAATTGTTATTATTATTGGATAGTTTGAGATCTATTGTTGGATGGATTGAAACTATTATAATTATTATTGGATATATAGCAGGGATATATAAATATTAGATTTTGAGAAACATATCTAAAAAAGTATAAAAAATAGTAATTTAACAATGGATTAGAAATGGAAAAGAAATTTAGAATTATGAATTAGCAATAGATTGACAACGCATTAGCAATGAATATTTTAAAATTATGCAATGGATTAGAAACAAAATTACAATGAAATACAAAAATTTTAGTAATGCAAGAGAAATGGATTTGCAATGGACTTAAAAGACGTTAGCAATAGAATAGACACAGATTTGCAATTGAATACTAAAATTTTTAGTAATGGAAAAGCAATAGATTTGCAACAGAAGTCTAAAATAATAGCAATGGCTTACAACGGTATAGCAAAGGATTAATAATAAAAGTTTAAAAATTTAACAATAGATTAGCAACGATTTTGCAATAAAACTATAATGATAATTATTTGGTTGAAAAACTTGTTACTAAAAAATGGACAACAGAATTATTCAGTTGCTATTTCGTTGCTAAAATATTTTAGCAACGAAATAGTAATGGAAATGAATTTTGTTGCTAATTAGCTACGAGGTTTTTAACAATGCAAGCTAATTCGTTGCCAATCCATTGCTAAATCGTTTAGCAACGGATTAGCAATAGATTTTGTCCATTGCTAAACTGTCTTTTTCTGATAGTGAATGTTGTACCACTATTTGGTGTCTTAACCTCTTAAGCTTTTATTTGATCTATGTAGTAAGTTTTGGGCCAATGACTTCTAAACTAGTTGGCTTTAGGGTACTAGGTATAAAATATCTCTTGAGCTTACTAGCTCGAATCAAATAGGCTATGAGTTAAGACTAACTTTATAACGAACTTTCTTATCATTTTCATCTTTTGATGCAAAACTCAATGCTTGCTTAGGCAAAGAGATCCGATTACTCAATGAGAAGTACTTAAAAATTATTTTATTTTAATTTTTTTTAATAAAAAATATATAGTTATTCTATACAAACTCATAAAAAATAGTCTCTTTTTTTATGCTAGTAGAAAAAATCAAAATATTCAAAAAAAAATTATTTATGTTCTTGACTTAACTTTTTATTGAGTTTTCTTAATACTTGATCCCTCAATATCTCATAAATTTTCTGATTTGTGCATCAATTTTTTTAAAAAAATGCTTAGTTCAACTCGATTCTTAATCGTAATTGGATGTCTAAATACTAAATACTAACTTATTTAAAAACTTTTAAATTTTAAATTTTTTTTTATTATTCTTCTCCTAACTTAATCAACATTATCTTCAATGAAGAAAGAAAAATAAATGATATAATAAAGAATAGAAAAGAATATACCTGACTTAATATATTTTTGGTCCAGCATGGATTTTGAAAATTTGGCTCTCCCTCCAATTTTATTCAAAATATTCAAAAAAATTTAAAAAATAAATTAAATATAAAAAAATTAAATATTGGGTTGTCTCTCAACAAATGCTAAGTTTACCATCTTTAGCCAGACACAAAAGTAAACTAAAAAGATAAATTAGACATAAAAAAAATTAAATATTAGGTTGTCTCCCAACAAGTACTAAGTTTACCATCTTCAGTCAGACACAATACAACTTATTAATCTCGTGTCAAATACTGGATTGATAAATTTCAATGATTTTGGATTGCCAATCTTAGGAAGATAATTTGTGATTCCATTATTGATATATTCATTACTAATAATGGAAATATATATAGCTCGTGATCTCATTCTTAAATTCTTATTTGTTAAGAATTTTTCTTATTTGTTCTTCTAAAATACTCATAAATTGAGTTTTTGAATTAAGAGATAAATTTGATTCAAAGGATACTGGAAGGATGACTAAAGAAAGCTTTAGTTCTGGAGGTAAATTAATATGATCTTGCTTAAACAACTTCATTGATTAATCATTGCATGCCCCTTGCTCTTTATGAGAAGAACTGGCTTCTAGGTTTGAAGAAAATGGGATTTTAGGTTTATAAGTTTCAGGTAAATCATCTGTTCTCTTCTTTCCTTTGTCTATCTTACTTATATTGGAACCAGTATCAGTACTAGTTTCAGACTTAGGTTCTTCTATATGGTTAGTCTCAGTATTAACCTATTTTTCTAAATTTTTATCTTGGCTAGCATCAGTACTAGCCTCTTTCATCTGGTCTTGGTATGAATCCTTAAGAATCCTATCACTTTTAAGTTCAAAAATTATTTTGGCATTCTCAAATTAAAGATTCTTAGATGGGACTTTGGATAGATAACTTGGTCCAGGTGGTTGATAGGTGGATTGTTTATAGGATTTGTAATCGATTGACTTGGCAATTGACCTAGTTTTCTCCTCATGGTAGACTCAGCTAATTATCCTATTTGTGCTTCTAACCTGATGATGGATTGTTGTTGAGATAGGATCAATTATTGCAACTAATTAAATCTATCATCGGCCAGATTAGTCTATTAAGGAGGTGGGTATGATGGCTTATTATAATGTAATAGCGAGGTGGACTGACTAGGCTGACTACTATTATAGGTATAGTTTTGGTGGAGCCTATTTTGATAGTTCTGTATGGGTGAAATTTGGATTTGAGTCTGAGTCTATTGGGGAATCTAAGAAAAATTAGAGTGGTTCCTCCAGTTTGGGTTATATGTATTTGAAAATGGATTATTAATCAATTTAGAGTAGCCCTACATAGCTTGGACTTGTTCTTGGATAAAAGGTGAAAATTGTGTAGTTATAGGACATTCACTCACATGATGGATTGGACTAGCACAGATATAATAAATTTTCTAATAATTAGAAGGTTATGTGAATTATGCAGGAGATCGTTTGCCTAGGATTAGGAATTGATTTAATTTTTGGGCAAGAATGTCTACTTTATTTATCAAGTTCAAATCAGTCTTAAAACTAGATTTTGGATGTTTAAATTTATAGATCCTTGCCCACTTTTAGTAGAAAGATAATGAAGCATTGTTGATTGAATTTTCACTCAGGATTTCAAATAAGACATAAGCTTTGTTGGGGGGTTTTATGCCAGCCGAAGACATGAGAACATAGGCTAATTGAAGGTCTTCAAAAGGCTGAGGCCGAGATCCTATCTCAAGTCGAACTTGAGTACATCAAGAGATGAAAGCTAGTCGCAATGTAAGCTGATTGAAGGTCTTTAGAAGGCTAAGGTCGAGGTTCTATCTCAAGCCGAACTTGAGTTCATCAAGAGATGGAAGCCAGTCGCAATGTAGGCTGATTGAAGGTCTTTGGGAAGGCTAAGGCCGAGGTCCTATCTCAGGCTGAACTTGAGTTCATCGAGAGATAGAAGCCAAAGTCATGATGAGGGCTGATTGAAGGTCTTCGAAAGGCTGTGGTCGAGGTTCCTAAGTCAGGTTGAGCTTGATATCATCAAAGGAGGAAAGCCAGGGTCACAATATAGGCTGATTGAAGATCTTTGGAAGGCTAAGACTGAGGTCCTATCTCAGGCCGAACTTGAGTTCATCGAAAGATAAAAGCCAAAGTCATGATGAGGGCTGATTGAAGGTCTTCAATCGAGGTCCTAAGTCAGGCCGAGCTTGATATCATCAAAGGAGGAAAGTCAGGATCACAATATGAACTAATTGAAGGTCTTCAAAAGGCTGAGACCGAGATCCTATCCCAGGCCAAACTTGAGTTCATCAAGAGATGGAAGTCAGTTGCAATATGGGCTGATTGAATGTCTTCAAAAGGTTGAGGTCGAGGTTCTATCTCAGGCCGAACTTGAGTACATCAAGAGATGGAACTCAGTTGCAATGTAGGCTGATTGAAGGTCTTCAGAAGGCTGAGGTCGAGGTTCTATCTCAGGCCGAGCTTGAGTTCATCAAGAGATAAAAGCTAGTCGCAATGTGGGCTGATTGAAGGTCTTCAGAAGGATGGTCTACCGATGTTCTATCTCAAGCCAAACTTGAGTTCATCAAGAGATGGAAGCCAGTCGCAATGTAAGCTGATTGAAGGTCTTTGGAATGCTAACGCCGAGGTTCTATCTCAGGCCGAACTTGAGTTCATCGAGAGATAGAAGCCAAAGTCATGATGAGGGCTGATTGAAGATCTTCGAAAGGCTGTGGCCGAGGTCTTAAGTCAAGTCGAGCTTGAAGTTACCAAAAGGATGAGCTCCCCCAGGATGAACTCCTCCAAGATGAGCTCCCCAGGATGAACTTTCCCGAGATAAACTCCTCCAGGATGAACTCCTCCAGGATGAGCTCCCCCAGGATGAACTCCTCCGGGACGAACTCTCCTAAGATGAACTCCTCCGGGATGAACTCCTCCAGGATGAACTCCCCAAGACGAACTCCTCCAGGATGAACTCCTTCAAGACGAACTCCTCCAAGATGAACTCCTCTAAGACGAACTCTCCCAGGATGAAATCTCTCAGGATGAGCTCCTTCAGGATGAACTCCTCTAGGATGAACTCCCCCAAGATAAACTCCTTCAGGATGAACTTCTCCGAGATGAACTCCTCTAAGATGAACTCCCCTAGGAAGAACTCCTCCGGATTATCAACTTTTTCCCTACATGTCATAAGGAGACAATACCTGACATGATTCCTAAGAATTTTCTAGTAGGCAGACAATATCTCTAACAACTCACTGCTCTCCCATGACTAACAACCCACAACCCATCCTAACAAACTCCAGACCCTTCTATAAAAGAAAAAAAAAGAGGAACCCTAAGGTACGTGACTCTTTTCTCTCAAATGCTTATCTTCTTTCCTTTGTTGAACAAAAAACTGACTTGAGCGTCGGAGAATCTCCATCAGAGCCAATTTCGATCGAGGACTTCTCTTACAGATATAGCCACCTCCATCCCATCGTCGCCGACTTACCGTCGTCGTGCAATTCCAGTGATCCGACCTCGAGATAGATTTCTGCATCAACAGATGGCGCTAGAGGAAGGACCATTGAGCCCGTTTTGGAAGATGTTGGGGATAAATCCCGCTCCTACCGAAGTCCAGTCTGATGCTTAATTTAACGCAATCGGTAGCCATGAAAGAGCTTCAGCGGACGGATCTTAATCGAACTCTCTCAGTCGGTTGAACTCCTCAGCGGCCAAGCTTCTTCGGATTCTCAGCAGCCGGATCTTAGCCGAACTTCCTCAGCCGGTCGAACTCCTCAGCGGTCGAGCTCCTTCGGATTTCCAACATCCGGGCCTTAATGAACTCCTCCAGGCATCTCCTTCGGTCGGTCGGACTCAATGGCCGAGCTCCTTCCGAACTCCCTAGCGACTGAGCCTTAGCCGCACTCCTTCCAAGCTTCCCCTTCGGTCAGACTTCTTCAGGAGCCGAGCTCCTTTCGAGCTTTCCCTCGGTCGAACTCCTCTAGGAGTCCGAACTCCTCTGAAATTGATACACACCAAAGTCCATCGATCAATGTCCGCTTTCTCAGAGCCACAACTATCAAATCTGAATGAACTGTCGCCATCAGTCTGCCATAGGTGACGTGATCGGATGACATGGCCATCACTACTGGCGACATCACTCTCTCTGTAATCAATCCAATGCGGCCCACGATCTATCAGCATGGCTGCCACTATTCGCCTGACGACGCCTTCCTCTCCGTACCGAACTTCATGCAACCCCGAGTGGCCCACAGTCGGATGATATGGCCATCACCATCAATCAAGCTCTGCCTATAAAAGGATCCTCCAGATATGCTAACCTTAATCTCTGATCTCTAAGCTCTAAGCTCTCCTCTCCTTCTTTAAGCTCGGCGGAACTCATTTTCGAGCACTCCATTCCTATTGGCTAGAGCTGACTTGATCGTCGGAGGGTCCTATCGGAGCCACCCCCCACCAACTCTGGACGAAACTTCATTTTGTAGGTCTCCGATGGCGATCTCGTCCACCTCCGCTCCAGCTGATTTCGGCGACGATCAGATTCTGTGTCAATAGATTGGCGCTAGAAGAAGGGCACGAACCTTCGAGGTTCTCTTATTCTTAAAGGAGTGCTCGGCGACGATTTCTCTCTTTCCTCATCGGAGATCTCTCTTCTTCCTTTCTAGAGTTCTTTTTCGAAGAGAAAATGCCTCCTAGGAGAGCTTTGACTCGACGATCGACGACCTTCGCGTCAGGTCCATCTACTTCCATTTCAGCCCCGACAGCTCAGGTTCCATCTAAAGCCACCACAGATGTGGAGCTGTTCAACCTGCTGGTCGGATTTGTGGCCCCATCGAAATGATGCAGGCCGTGCGACAACCTCTAGCAGAGACTTTGCCAGCAAATCCACCATGAGGATGCGAGGAACCGGCCTTAAGGGCATTTGGGCACACCAATCGTCTTTAGAAAGAAAAAATGGAGAGCAGAAGTTCTCGCGTAGAAGATTTCACAAAGAGGCAAAACGAAGTTTGGCCGCGTTCACGACCTCCCAGTGCAAGCGAGGCCGAACTCTCCCTCGAGTCTGCCACCGAGGAAGCTCTGATGAAGGTTTCACAAGAGGGCGGAATGAAGTTCGGCATGAGCGAGGTCGCCGAACTCTCCCTCGAGCCCACCATCGAGGAAGCTTCGACGAAGGTTTCACATGAGGGCGGAATGAAGTTCGGTTGAGCGAGGCTGCTGAACTCTCCCTCGAGCTCGTCATCCAGGTAGCCCGACAAAGGGGAATGAAGTTCTTCCGACGAAAGCTTCATAAAAAGTGGAATGAAGTTCGGGCAAGCAAGGCCGAGCTCCTCCTCGAGCTCGTCATCAAGGAAGCCCCGATAGAGGGGCACAAAGAAGTCCTCCTCCCTAAAGGTTCTGCGATTATGCCCTTTCTCAACGCTCCTCGAACTCAAATTCTCACGAAAATTAAGAACCAGCTGTCAAGACCAGACGGACTACGGCCTCTCCCAAACATGCGTGATTGAAGCAAGTAATGCCCTTACCATCGCGACCACGGCCACGACACTGAAGAATACATTTAGCTCCAAGACGAAATTGAGGAGCTTGTCAAAAAGTGACAACTGGGTAAATTCCTCCGATGCCAGTCTGAAGCAGGAGAAGATTGGCCAACGACGCTGCCATAACCAAAAACAAGAAGGTCGACCGCCTCACGGCGTCATCAATATCACCCCTAAGAGGAGCTTGGTACATCGGCGATTCATCATCTCCCAGCGTCAAAGCCAAGAGAAGTATGCTCCAAATTAATGAGGCCAGCATGAGGTAGAGGAGGTCGTCCGATCCAGGACTTACTATCCGAGAGAACTCAGAGGAACAACGCCCCCACGACCCTAAAATGGGGATATGCTATCCATAACTTTTCTTCGGTAAAATTTTTTTCTTCCAATAATATTATTTCTAGATGCAAAAACTATGCGATGACAGGAAAGAAGCAGTCAATAGTCATCATGTCAGGAACAGAAGGAAAACCTCGTCCTAACACAAGCAGGTTAAAGACCATCAACCTCGGCTAGAGATAAGATCTCTCTCGAGCGATCGAGACAACCTCGGCCAAAGATAAGATCTCTCTTGAGCGACCGTGACAACCTCGGCTAGAGATAAGATCTCTTTCGAGCGACCGCTGACAATCTCGACCAGAGATAAGATCTCTTCCGAGCGACGGAGTCAATCTTGGTCAGAGATAAGATCTCTCCTGAGCGACCGTGGACAACCTCGACTAGAGATAAGATCTCTTCCGAGCGACCGTGGACAACCTCGACTAGAGATAAGATCTCTTCCGAGCGATCGAGTCAACCTCGACTAGAGATAAGATCTCTTCCGAGCGACCGTGGATAAACCTCGGCTAGAGATAAGATCTCTTCCGAGCGATCGAATCAACCTCGGCCAGAGATAAGATCTCTTTCGAGAGACCATGGACAACCTCGGCTAGAGATAAGATCTCTCCCGAGAGATCATGGACAACGTCGGCTAGAGATAAGATCTTTTTCGAGCGACCGCGACAACCTCGGCTAGAGATAAGATCTCTTCCGAGCGATCGAGTCAACCTCGGCTAGAGATAAGATCTCTCTCGAGCGACCGCGACAACCTCCGTCAGAGATAAGATCTCTTCCGAGCGATCGAGTCAACCTCGGCTAGAGGGTTAGAGATAAGATCTCTCCCGAGCGACCGCTGACAACCTCGGCCAGAGATAAGATCTCTTCTGAGCGACCGAGTCAACCTCGGCCAAAGATAAGATCTCTTTCGAGCGACCGTGGACAACCTCGGCCAAAGATAAGATCTCTTTCGAGCGACCGTGGACAACCTCGGCTAGAGATAAGATCTCTCTCGAGCGATCGAGTCAACCTCAGCTAGAAATAAGATCTCTCTTGAGCGACCATGGACAACCTCGGCTAGAGATAAGATCTCTTTCGAGCGACCGCGATAATCTCGGTCAGAGATAAGATCTTTTCGAGCGACCGAGTCAACCTCGGCCAGAGATAAGATCTCTTCCGAGTGATCGTGGACAATCTCGGCTAGAGATAAGATCTCTCCCGAGCGATAGAGTCAACCTCGGCTAGAGATAAGATCTCTCCCAAGCGACCGTGGACAACCTCGGTTAGAGATAAGATCTCTTCCGAGCAACCGAGTCAACCTCGACTAGAGATAAGATCTCTTCCGGGCTTCGAAGAATCTCATCCACAGTCCGTTAGAAATAGATGGAGAACCTCGTCCTAACGTCAGCAAAGTCGAAGGCCTCGTTCATTTTAGATGAGATGGAGGGAGAGGTCCCGATAATGGCCCTTATATGCCCCCACAGCCCGTTAGGAATAGGAGGAGAACCTCGTCCTAATACGAGCAAAGTCGAAGACATCGTTCACCTTAGACGAGATGGGGGGAGAGGCTCAGACCACGGCCCTTATGTGCCCCTACAGTCCGTTAAGAATAGGAGGAGAACCTCGTCCTAACGCGAGCAGAGTTGAAGGCCTCATTCATTTTTAGACAAGATGAGGGGAGAGGCCCTGACAACGGCCCTTATGTGCTCCCACAGCCCGTTAGAAATAGGAGGAGGACCTCGTCCTAATGCGAGCAAAGTCGAAAGCCTCGTTCATTTTAGACGAGATGGGGGAGAGGCCCTGACAACAGTCCTTATGTGCCCTCACAGTCCATTATGAATAGGAGGAGGATCTCGTCCTAACGCGAGCAAAATCGAAGACCTCGTTCATCTTAGACGAGATGGGGGGAGAGGCTCAGACCACGACCCTTATGTGCCTCCACAGTCCATTAGGAATAGGAGGAGAACCTCGTCCTAACGCGAGCAGAGTTGAAGGCCTCGTTCATTTTAGACGAGATAGGGGGAGAAGCCCTGACAATGGTCCTTATGTGCCCCCACAGCCCGTTAGAAACAGGAGAAGGACCTCATCCTAACGCGAGCAAAGTCGAAGGACTCGTTCATTTTAGATGAGATGGAGGAAGAGGCCCTAACAACGGTCCTTACGTGCCCCCACAGTCCATTAGGAACAGAAGGAGGACCTCATCCTAACGCGAGGAAAGTCTAAGTTCAAGCTCCAAAGTCTACAGGAGACAGGATCTCCACCAATCTTGGCTGGAGATAAGATCTCTTTCGAGCGTCTGCATCAATCTCGGCTGGAGATGAGATCTCTTTCGAATGCCCGCATCAATCTCGGTCAAAGATGAGATCTCTTTCGGGCCCCCGAGTCAACCTCGGTCAGAGATAAGATCGGAAACAACCTCGATCAAAGATAGGATCTCTCCCGAGCGACCGCAGCAACCTCGGCCGGAGATGAGATCACTTTCGAGCCTCCGAGTCAACCTCGGTCAGAGATAAGATCGGAGATAACCTCGCCTTGAGATCAGATCTCTTCTGAGGTAATCTTGGCTGCTGGAGACAATATCGCCCCTGAGGAGTTCAATCTCCGACCTCGACCGTAGGAGACGAGATCTACTTCAACCTTGGTGCGAGAGGGGATCTCCCCCGAGCTTCAACTTCAACATCAACTTTAGCTGAAGATAAGATCTCCCCCGAGCTTCAACCTAAACCAGCACGGAGCCCAGAAGAGGACTTCGGCAGTCGCTTTTTCTGCACTCCCTTCCTTCGAGTTTCAAACTCGAAAGTGGAGGGGACTATTGTTGGGGATAAATCCCGCTCCTATCGAAGTTCAGTTCGATGCTTAGCTTAACGCAATCGATAGCCACGGAAGAGCTTTAACGGATGGATCTTAGCTGAACTTCCTCAGCCGGCCAAACTCCTCAGCGGTTGATCTCCTTCGGATTTTCAGCGCTCGGGCCTTAGTAAACTCCTCCAGGCATCCCCTTCGATCGATCGGACTCCTCAGTGGCCGAGCTCCTTTCGAACTCCCCAGCGACTGAGCCTTAGCCGCACTCCTTCCAAGCTTCTCCTTTGGTTGGACTTCTTCAGGAGCCGAACTTCTTCCGAGCTTTCCCTCGATCGAACTCCTCTAGGAGTCTAAACTTCTTTGGAATTGATACACACCAAAGTCCACCGATCAATGCCCGCTTTCTCAGAGCCACGGCTATCAAATCTGGACGAATTGTTGCCATTAGTCTACCACAGGCGATGTGATCGGATGACATGGCCATCACTACTGGCGACACCAGTCTCTTCATAATCAGTCCCATGCGACCCACGACCCATCAGCATGACTGCCACTATCCACCTGACGACATCTTCCTCTCCGTATCGGACTCCATGCGGCCCCGAGCGGTCCGCAGTCGGACGATATGGCCGTCACCATCAATCAAGCTCCGTCTATAAAAGGATCCTCCAGATACGCTAACTCTAGTCTCTGATCTCTAAGCTCTAAGCTCTCCTCTCCTGCTCTAAGCTCGGCGGAACTCATTTTCGAGCACTCCATTTCTGTTGGCTAGAGCTGACTTGATCGTCGGAGGATTCTGTCGGAGCCACCCTCCCCCCCCCACCGGCTCCGGATGGGACTTCATTTTGTAGGTCTCCGACGGTGACCTCGTCCACCTTCGCTCTAGCTGATTTCGATGACGATCAGATTCTGCATCAACAAAAAGAAATGAGCATCCAGCGAGAGAAGCTCCATCACGCTACTCCAATAACGATAATAATGATGGGATTCAGCGTCCATCTTTAAAATCTCCCATCCAGGCCTAAATTGGGGGGCTTCGAATGAGTAAGAAATTTTAATCAGAGAAAAATGTCTAAGCAAGGAAGGAGACCATGATAAGGACAATTTGAACTAGCAAAAACACCACAGGATCCAGATAAGAAATATAATTATGCAAATCTCTTTTTAGTCATATTATATTCTTGATTTTTTATCTATTTTCTTGAGTTCTAGATAGAATCAAATATTAGAAAGGAGAGATCTTCGTTTGCACTATAATATACTATAATATACTAGAGTAATCCAAGTCAAATTATCCCAAAATAAAAGCTCAAATCAAGTAACAAGAGGGGGTCAAACGGAGCCTAAGGTCTCTTAAATGAAGAACTCATGGTAAGAGACTTTTAAGCTTTTGTCCATTAACTTTTCTTTCTCGTAGGGCTTTAGGGCACCAAAATCGAGGACCACACTCAAAGTCAACCAAGACTAAGTTCAAAAAATTAAAGCTAAAGCTGGAGTTAGAATCCAGACCAATCCGAGATCAAGTTCAAGATCCATCCGAGGTGCAAGCAAGATAAATCCGAGGTAAAGATCATACAAGTCCGAGGTCTGCATAGGTTCAAGCTCAAAAGGCCAACAGAAATTCAACCTCAGTAAGCCGAGCTCACAATAAAAAAAAGACAATCCGAGGTAAAAGCCTAAGTCGAGCTGAAGTCAGATTCAAGACCAAGCCAAAAATAGGATCAAGGATAAGCTGAAGCTAAAATCATAACCAAGCTGAAGCTAAGATCACAGTCGAGCCAAAGTCAGAATCATGACTAAGGCCGAACTATCAAGCCCAAATTCAAGCCAAGAAAAAATCAAGGCCAAAGAAGCAGACTTGACAAGAACATCGATCAAAGAAGACTCGTTAACCTGAGACGGATGGAGGAGAGAGGTCCTTTCAACGGTCCTAATGCGCCCCTACAGTTCTTCTAGAAATAGGAGAACTTCGGCCTAACATGAGCAAAGCAAAAGGCCTCATTAATTTAAGATGAGATGAGGAGAGAGGCCCTGCCAATGATGCTAATGTGCCCCTACAACCCGTTAGGGACAGGAGAAGAACCTTACCCTAACATGAGTAAAATCGAAGGTCTCGTTAATTTAAGATGATATGAGGAGAGAGGCCCTACCAACGATCCTAATGTGCTCCTACAATCCATTAGAAATAGAAAGAGAACCTCATCCTAATATGAGCAAAGTTAAAGGCTTCATTAATTTAAGATGAGATGAGGGGAGAGGCCCTGCCAACGGCCCTAATATGTCCCTACAGCCCGTTAGAAATAGGAGGAGAACTTCATCCTAACGTGAGCAAAGTTGAAGGCCTCGTTAATCGAAGATGAGATGGTGGGAGAGGCCCTACCAATGGTCCTAATGTACCCCTACAGTCACGTTAGGAATAGAAGAAAAACTTCATCCTAACATGAGCAAAACAAAGATCCTCGTTAATTTAAGATGGAAGGAGGGGAGAGGTCTTACCAATGGTCCTAATGTGTTCCTACAGCCACGTTAGGAATAAAAGAAAAATCTTATCCTAACATTAGCAAAACAAAGACCCTCGTTAATTTAAGACGGGATGTGGAGTGAGGCCCCTTCAACAGCCCAGGTATTTTCCTACGACTATGTTAAGGACAAGAGAAGGACCTTATCCTGACATAGAAAAATTCTCTGATTATTTAAGATAGGAGGATAATCTTGTCCTAGCGAGGGTGAAAATCTCTAATTTCTAAATACGAAGTAGAGATCTACAGAAATCCAAACTCTAAATATTAATATTTATAGGAATCCGACCTTAGAAGATAAAGACCTGCAGAAATTCAAACTTCAAATATCAATATTTGCAGGAATTCGATCTTAGAATATAAAGATCTGCAGAAATCCAAACTTCAAATATTAATATTTACAGAATACGATCTTAGAAGATAAAGGCCTGCAGAAATCCAAACTTCAAGTATCAATATTTGCAGGAATCCAACCTTAGAAGATAAAGACCTGTAGAAATCCGAACTCCAAATATCAATATTCACAAAAATTCGAGCTTAGAAAGTGGAGGCCTGCAGCAATCCGAGCTTAGAATGTTAACATGTGAAAAAATCTGACCTTAGAAGATAGAGGTCGGTAGAAATCTAAGCTCAAAAAGCTGAGGATAGAATTGAAGATCTTCGAACAATTTCAATAAGAAGCCAGAAGATTCTAAGTCTAAATGATAAAAAATGATATGTCTTCGGTAAGTTCGATTTACTATACTTCCTTCATTCGAATCAAGGCCCGAACTCGAAAGTAGGGGGGCTATTGTTGGAAAGTTTTTATGCCAGCCGAAGACATGAGAACATAGGCTGATTGAAGATCTTCAAAAGACTGAGGCCAAGATCCTATCTTAAGCCAAACTTGAGTACATCAAGAGATGGAAGCCAGTCGTAATGTAAACTGATTGAAGATCTTTGGAAGGCTAAGGCTGAGGTTCTATCTTAGGCCGAACTTGAGTTCATCAAGAGATGGAAGCCAGTCACAATGTAGGCTGATTGAAGATCTTTGGAAGGCTAAGATCGAGGTCCTATCTCAGGCCGAACTTGAGTTCATTGAGAGATAGAAGCCAAAGTCATGATGAGGGCTGATTGAAGGTCTTTGAAAGGCTATGGTCGAGGTCTTAAGTCAGGTCGAGCTTGATATTATCAAAGAAGGAAAGCCAGGATCATAATATAGGCTGATTGAAGATTTTTAGAAGGCTAAGACCAAGGTCCTATCTCAGGCCAAACTTGAGTTCATCGAGAGATAGAAGTCAAAATCATGATGAGGGCTGATTGAAGATCTTCGAAAGACTGTGGTCGAGGTCCTAAGTCAGGCCGAGCTTGATATCATCAAAGAAGAAAATCAGGATCACAATATGGACTGATTGAAGGTCTTCAGAAGGCTGAGGTCGAGATCCTATCTCAGGCCGAACTTGAGTACATCAAGAGATGAAAGCCAGTCGCAATATGGACTGATTGAAGATCTTCAGAAGGTTGAGGCCGAGGTTCTATCTCAGGCCAAATTTGAGTATATCAAGAGATATAAGTCAGTCACAATATAGGCTAATTGAAGGTCTTCAGAAAATTGAGGCTGAGGTTCTATCTCAGGTCAAACTTGAGTTCATCAAGAGATGAAAGCCAGTCGCAATGTGGGCTGATTGAAGGTCTTCAGAAGGCTGAGGCTGAGGTTCTATCTCAGGCCAAACTTGAGTTCATCAAGAGATGAAAGCCAGTCGTAATGTAGGCTGATTGAAGATCTTTGGAAGGCTAAGGCTAAGGTCCTATTTCAGGCCAAACTTGAGTTCATCGAGAGATAGAAGCCAAAGTCATGATGAGGGTTGATTGAAGATCTTCGAAAGGCTGTGGCCAAGGTTCTAAGTCAAGTCAAGCTTAAAGTTATCGAAAGGATGAGCTCCCCCAGGATGAACTCCTTCAGGATGAGCTTCCCCAGGATGAACTTTCTCGAGATGAACTCCTCCAGGATGAGCTCCCCCATGATAAACTCCCCCAGGACGAACTCTTTCAAGATGAACTCCTCTAGAATGAACTCCTTCAAAACGAACTCTCCTACGGATGAACTCCTCCAGGATGAACTCCTTCCGGATAAGCTCCTCCAGGATGAACTCCCCTAAGATGAACTCCTTCAAAATGAACTCCTCCAAGATGAACTCCTCTAGGACGAACTCTTTCAGGATGAGCTCCTTCAGGATGATCTCCTCTAGGATGAACTTCTTCAGGATGAACTCCTTCGGGATGAACTGCTCCAGGATTAACTTCTCCAGGAAGAACTTCTTTGGATTATCAACTTTCTCCCTACATGCCATGAGGAGACAATACCTAACATTATTCTTGAGAATTTTTTAGTGGGCAGATAAAATATCTCTGATAACTCACTGCTCTCCCATGACTAACAACCCACAATCCATCCTAACAAACTCCAGACCCTTCTATAAAAGAAAAAAAAGAGGGATCCTAAGGTACACGACTCTTCTCTCTCAAATGCTCATCTTTTTTCCTCTGTTGAATGAAAAACTGACTTAAGTGTTGGAAGATCCCCGCCGGAGCCAACTCCGATCAAGAATTTTTCTTGCAAGTATAGCTGCCTCCATCCTATCGCCGCCAACTTACTGCCATCGCGCAACTCTAGTGATCCGACCTCGAGATAGATTTCTGTGTCAACAGACTTCATCCTCGCTCTTGTTCATGAATGCATCTCTACAAGATGCATCTACCATTTGTCTATAATGATCTCCTAAATTTTCATAGAAAGTTTGAACTATTTGCCACTTAGATAGTCCATGGTGCAGGCATTTTCTAAGAAGTTTCTTAAGTCTCTCCCATGACTTATGAATTTGTTCTCCTAAAAGTTGAGCAAATCCAATGATGACTCATCTTATGATGTTGGTTCGGCCTATGGGATAATTTTTTTTAGAAAATTCATGTTGCAATTAAGCCCACGTTTAGATTGGTCTTTGTATTGTGCCAAGTCAGTACTTGGCTTTGTCTTTTAATGAAAAAAAAAATAAGATTAATCTAAGGGCATCATCAATCAAATTTTGAATTTTTGTCATAAAGCAGACTTCTAAGAATTTGTCTAGATACTTGTAAGAATCTTCATTAATATTTTCATAGAAGAATGGAAGTATCTAGATTATGGTCGACTTGATCTCATAATGACTAGTAGGGATATCAGGTAACTGAATACAAGTCGATGAGTTATAGATGGAAGAAATAAAATATTTTTTTATCTATTTAGATGTTTTTTCATGATTTTGAGTCATTTGATTATTGGATTTAATATGGTTCAGCCATTCAATTTTATGACTAGATTTAACTAGGTTAGAAAAAACGATCTCCTATCGTGTATGTACTGGTACAAACCTAACGTATGGTTCAAAATTTTTTAAAATTTTTTTTTATTATTTTATAATTTTTTATGATTTTATTTATTATTTATTATTTTATTTTATTTTAGTTTATTTTATTTTTGAAAGAGGATAGGAGAAAAGAAGAAAGAGAGAAAAGTTCTAAAGAAAAGATTCTAAAAAGTCCTATAACTAAGAAGAAAGAGAAGAACTAGTTTTAATTAGATTTGATGTTTTAATTAGTAATCAAGTTAGGCAATCAATCCTGACTAAGGGTTATCCTAGATTTAGACAGCTTCTAACTACCAAGGTCACCTTCAAGCCTTCCAAATGTAAGATCAGCTACTCAACTGACCAGATAAGTATAATGTTGGTGGAAGTTCTTCTATTGCTTTTCTTAGATACCAATTATCTTAGCTAGGTAAGCTAATGAAATTAATTAAATAACCATCTTCCTTCAGGATGTAGTTCCTGAATTATTTATCTTAAACACCAGTCAAATTGATTAATCCTAATAGAATTCTTTGTCCTAATGAGCTTAAGTTTCTAGGATCGATGTCTAATTGATTTTAAATTAAAGGCTTAAGTCAATGTAGGATATTGGTTGGTTGTTTGTGGCCAAAGAAGGATGATCAAATCTCTATCTTATCTTAATTAATGGGTTGTGCCCTTAAATTGATTTTAGAGATGAATATGCACAATCACTTTTGGACAAGGAGTTCTATACAACTAAATTAGATGCATGAAACTAAATAATCTTTGAGATGCTTACTTTGTCTCCAACGATTATCAAAAAATAAAAATAATAAAAATAAAACTAATATGATGGATACTCTAAGCAGTTAGAATTTTTACTCTTATCATTAAGCTTTTAATTAAATTTAAGTGGATATAAATTAATTTAAAAATAAAATAAATAATATTAAAAAAATAAGTTTAGGATTAGGATTGATCTCACTAAATAAGATTAGATGCTTTCTTCCTTGCCCTAATTTTTTTTTTTTTTTATTTTTTTCTTTCTACAAAAGAAACAAAAAAATTTAGTAAGCTAGCTATATTTATAGAAAAATTAAAGAAATTAAAAATATATTTATAATTAATTTATAAAAAAATAAAAAAATTAAAAAATTAATGCTCGTGCCTTGGAAATGATGCTAAAAACTTGATAAGATCACGATGGTGTTGTTAAGATACCATATTTATCAGTTTAATTTTGATTTTTTAAAATGATTAAAAATACATAGTAGCGAGTCAGATTGAATTCACAGAGAAGATAGTGCTTTTGATTTAAAATTTTTAATTTTTATTAAAAAAATTTAAAAATAAAATTAAAATTAAAAAATAAAAAATAAAATTATAATTAAAAATTAAATAATAAAAATTTAAATAGTGTAAAAAATAACTTGGTATTAAGATCTATTATTTAGATCTTAGCCTCTACTTACAATAAAAATAAATTTATAATAAAAATAAACTTGCAATAAAAATAAAAAGCATGAAATTTAAAGAGTAGAAAAGTAAATTTTATATTAATTAAAATTTAATTTAAAATTTAAATATATGAATTAAAAAGATAGAAAAAAATAAAATAGAATAAGTGATCTTGATCTTGGATTGGCGTTGGTGTTGAGATAGTGTAGAAGTCCAACTCTTCCTCTCGACACCATTTGTCTCAAAGCAATCATAAATCCAAAGCTGGCTCTATCTTGTACCATCATCTTCTTGATCGAAGATACTGAACTCTGGAGACCTGGGGTCCTTAAATAGATGCTGGAGGGGAGAAATTTGGTGATTCCATCGATATGGGACTAAGGTAGAGGTATTTGAGTGAAAATTGTATTAAAGTACTGCCCGAATCGCATCATGTGAGGTTTCATGAGTTCTGAGCGTCAGATCTGCATCTAAAGACTCAAAAAATACCAAATTTTCTATTTTATCAGCCTAGATCGAATCGAATTCAATGCTGGCCATTGGATCGAGCCTGATAGAGTTGTTCTGGCCATCGGATGAGGCTTTAGAAGTGTGAATCAAATTATCTATTGTCGTCAGCTGTTGGATCGGGTTTTAAATTAGATGTGGCCATTGGATCATCGCCTGGAGCATTTACAGCCATCGGATGGTGCTAAGAAGAGAGCTGGATTCCTTAATCAACTCAAAAACCACCCATGGACCGTTGGATCTTCACTGGCAGCCTCCTGAACTGTTCGATCGCGCTTTTACTATGCTATGAATCGGCCACATCATGGACTTCATCCAATCAACGCACGACACACAAAATGAACCGACCAAAATGCCCTAATGAGCCATGTGAACATTTCCCATGCATACCGCATCAACCACCGATCCACCATGGAGCACGTGATTTTTGTGACATCATGCTGGAGGGAGAGTGGGTTGGATTGAGTCGCTGGGTTTGCTGGCTAATGGGCGTGCCGGCTCAGTTGGCTAATAGACACGCTGGTCTGAGCTGACGCGTTAGCTGGGCTGGGCTCGTCGGCTAATCTAGACGTGCCGGCTAAGCTGGTTTCTTTTTTTTTTTTTTTTTTTCTTTAAAACTTTGTATCTGATCTATTTCAAATCCAATTTGCTTCAAATTTATTTTATTTGAATTATAAAAATGAGCTCTTTTCATTTATGATCATATTTTCTAAAAATAATAAATAAAAATATTAATTCTTAAAAATAAAGATAAATTAAATTATAAATTAATATTTTTATTAATAAATTTATGATAATTATCATAGACCAAGAGCTGTGTAGTGATTATGGTTCGGTAAAAATTTGAGACTGCAGAAGAAGGGCGCCAGCAGACAGCAGGAGTAGGAGACTTCAGGCAGATAACTAGGCAGCAGACTGTGATCATTTCAAGGGGTCTCCAAGAGAATGCTTGGTAAGGATAGCTTCTTATTAAGAAGATTGTATATATGAGTTGAGAGTGGATAATCTCCTCTTGTATCTATTTCTTTTTCATAATGAAGCTTTGCATGCCCTATGGAGGCGAGCCTTTAGGCTAATCCACATACTTGATTGTCCTTTGTTTTTATTTTTTCTTTCTTCCTACCGCAATAATCTAGTACGAAATCTTCATCAATTGGTATTAGAGCTAGTTAATACTACAATAATTAATATTAAAATCAGACGGTACTAGAGCGTAGATGTAGCAATGGTAATAAAGATTGAAGAATATGAAGAAAATAAGTACAATCAAGGTAGAGATCAATAGGTTTGATGGAAAGGATAATTTCTTCTTATGGCAAGTAAGGATAAAGGATGTCCTCATCCAATATGAGTTGATCGAGGCTCTCTTATATAATAAGATGCCAGCCACCATAGAGGTGAAGGATTAGAAGCAGAGATCCAGATGCAGATGGTGAGCATGATTCGCTTGTATCTAGTGGATGATGTTATGATCCATGTACTTGATGAGACTTTTTCGACAGCATTATGGTCGAAGCTTAAGGAGTTGTACATGATAAAGTTTCTCACCAACATGCTATTCCTTTGGAGGTAGTTCTATCAGCTACGGATGGACAAAGGTCAGAGCGTGCAGGAGCATCTATCCAATTTTTAGAAGATCCTCACCGACCAACTCAGTGTTGATAAAAATGTTGAGGATAAGACTAGGATGTTGGTCTTACTATCATCGTTTTCATCCTCTTTCGAATCTTTGGTGACTGCTCTTCTTGTAGGCAAGAGCACCATCAAGATGGAAGAGGTGACTTCTATACTACTCCAGAATGAGGTTCTCAAGTGGGAGAACTGAACCTTGAGTTCAGATGATAACTCGGCCTTGATGGTGATCGGAGATGATGGCGACAGAAGATGGAGTAGCAAGAGATCACGAAGTGGGCAGTCCAAGTCCAAGACGAGGAATTAGAGCAAGATCAGGTGCTACTGGTGCGATGAGTTGGAGCATTGAGTCAAGGATTGCCCACAACTCAAAGGTCGGGCATATGCCACTATGGCGATGGTCAATAGTGATACAAAAGATAGTAGCGATGTTCTTTTAGTTATTAATGAGGTATTTACTTTTTCTCCTAGTAGATTATGGTTTCTGCTTGTTCCTATCATGTATGTTGCAGAGAGAAATTGTTTGACTTCCTAAAAATCGGTGAGAAAACTATATTCCTACCAGATGGATCGAGCTGTGAGATCAAGGATAATGGGACGGTCAGTATGAAGCTCCATGATGGAACAGTGAAGAAGTGGAATGAGATCCAATACATATCCAGCTTTAAGAAGAATCTAATCTCATTAAACAAACTGGATCTGACTGACTTTAGATGGAATGTTGATGGAGGAATCTTGAAGATCATACGTGGTAATAGAGTGATAATAAGAGGAAGAAAATATAGAAAATACTACCTCATGATCAGTACAAGGTGGACCTCTAAGTAGAGATGGATCGGGTGCAAGACGAAAGACTCGAGAGAACGACATGCGACATCGCAAGGTGAAGTTCCTATTACTACAGGAGACTACCCTGAGCAGATCTCAGATCAGGAAGATCACAATAGTTGATGAAGGTGAGATCGAGCGGCTTGGCTCGACTTTCATGTTTGCCCATCCATGATTAGCAGGTGATTGCCCCAGGGCATGGGGCGCAAGACGAGCTCTCAGATAGGTGAAGATCGAATATCAAGTTGAGATGGTTTCTCGAATTCTTTCATAATAAGCCCACAGCGAGAACCACGATAATGAACGAAATCCAACGAGCCCAAAAATGTCCCAATCAGAATCTAGATGGCGAAGATATGCGGAAGAAAGCATATAGAGCCATCGGATAGATTACTAGAGTGGGGCCCATAGTTGGTAGGCCCACTGGAGGAGCGGTCCAAGCACGTAGGCCCATGGGGCTAGCCCAGGCATGCATAGGCGCATGGACCAGCCACGCGCGGATGCTACCCATAGCACACTGGGCTGCATCTAGGCCTAGTGTAGGCGACTGTAGTGCACGGGCGCATGCATTGCCAACCTAGGCCCAAGCGGGCACGCGTGTGAGCGCGGCATGGGCCCAGGTAGTCACGTGATAGGTGGCAGCATCCGGGCCTAGTGCATGACAAACACGCATAGTGGGCAGTCGCGTGCGATTAGGCATGGTCCATTGTGGACTAACGCCCATGAGGTTTATGGTATGTGGACCCTTTAAGGGTCTACCATAAGAAAATGCTTCGTAAAGGCTATTTTAGTCATTTTGGGGTACGTGACAAATGGATAATGGATTGGGTTCATGATACATTTGATTTACATATGGTCCATGGAACTCTAAGGCACGATCAAGCAGCTAGGAGAGCAGCCGGTCAATATCTAATGACTGGAGACGTTGTTTGGGTTAGAATCGAGTCAAGACTTCATCCTAAACTCGGATTAAACTTTGTCTGAAGCTATTAAAAGGCCTGTAGCAGTAGACTAAGAGCTGTGTAGTGACTGTGGTTTGGCAGAGATCTGAGACTATAGAAGAAGGGTGCCAGCGGACAGCAAGAGCAGGGGACTCGAGGTAGACAGCTAGGCAATGGACTGCGATCATTTTAGGGGATCTCCTAGAGAGAGCTTGGTAAAGATAGCTTCTTATTGAGAGAATTGTATACACAAGTTAAGAGTGGATAGTCTCTTCTTATATCTATTCCTTTTTTATAGTGAAACTTTGCATGCCCCATGGAGACGAGCCTTTAGGCTGATCGACATACGTGATTGTCCTTTCTTTTTATTTTCTTTCTTTCTTCCATAATAATCTGGTATGAGATCTTCATCAATTAATATCAAAGTGAGTTAATACCACACTATTGACCCTTGGATTGATTTTAATAATAATAAAAGTATTTGAGTATAATTTGTTAAGTTACTAATATTATTTTTGAGAATATGTAGTTTAAATTTCAAGCATTTATAATGCTCTAAGTGACTTTCATCAATTAAATAGAGTATCATCAATCAAGAAACTCTAGAAGAAAATCAAGACTTAATACACTCTAAAAAGAATGGTTAATAAGAGATAAATCAAGTTTAAGAAGCAAGTCTAGCCTACAAAAGAAATTGGAGAAGAAAGGCTATCAAAATCCAAATGGCATGCTTGGCATGCAACTTAGTCGACTAAGATTAGAAGTTAGTCGACTATGTATCAGAGAACAGCAATGACAGAAAGCATAAAAAAATGAAGATTCTGATCCCAGGAGACTTAGTCGATTAAGTCTCAGAAGTTAGTCGACTATATCTTAGAAGATTGCAGAAGACAGAAAGCGCAGAAAAGACTGAAGTTGAGGTGCAGGGGACTTAGTCGACTAAGTCAAGAAGGTTAGTCAACTAAGTCAAGAAGGTTAGTCGATTAGTCGATTAATCGATTTAGTCCCAACTTTTTCTCAACGGCTAGATTTTTGTGCCCAACGGCTAGGGCATTAAATGGAGCTTCTTCAGAGATTTTAGAGTGGTGAAAAAGTCTTAGAATATATAAGGGACATTTAAGAACTTCAAGAAGGATTTTTTGCAACCTATATTCAAGAGCTTTCAAGTCTACACCAAGTGCATTCATTGTGAGAGCTATTAAGTGAAGTGAAGGATCTGTTCTTCTGAATATTTATTGTCCTTTCAATCATCCTAAGGTTGAGAGAAGTCAAGATACAAGCATTGAAGAGCTTCACCAACTTCTTTCAAGCATTCAAGAAGAAGAGCAAAGCAATCAAGCCTTCCATCTTGCAAACTCTTCTTTTGGGGCTTCATTGAGTTTTTTTCTTTCTAAACTCCTTTAAATATTGTGATTGTATTTTATTTGTTTACAAGTTTCTTGGGATAAGAAACTTGGAGTTGGTCCAAGCTTAAAGTTGAACGTTGTAAAGATTTAATTGGTGAGCCTAGGTCAAAACCAATCGAAATTGATTGTTAGCCTAAGAAAATAATAATTGTAAAGGTTGTAGTTGGTGAGCCTAAGTCAAAATCAACCGGGATGGATTGTAAGCCCAAGAAAAATAATCGAATTATAATCAATTGAGTGATTATAGTTGAACTCTCAAGTGGTTTACTTGAGGAGTGGACGTAGGTGCCGAGTTTGGCACTAAACCACTATAAAAGCTTGATCTCTTATGCTTATCATTGTGTTGTTTATATTGCTTTCATTCTATACTTGTGTCTCACATTATTTTACCAAGCACACTACATTAAAATTCAGTTTAATTAGAGTTTAAATTTTTTAAACACCCAATTCATCCCTCTTCTTGAGTGGCCATCCTTGGGCAACACACACCCAACCTGATGTCATCCTAGCGTCAGCAAACTGCATGGTCTACGGTGGACTGGTGGCTGACGCGAAGCATGTGAACCCTTAAAGGATCCATAGAAATATCCACACGGCTCATAAGGGCATTTTGGTCAATTCGGCTTGTGTGTCGTGCGTTGATTGGGGAGAGGCCATGATAAGGCCGGTTCACAAGGTTCACAGCATAGAAAAAGTGGGATCATGCAATCCAGGTCTCTGTCAGTCGCAATCCAATAGTTGATGTTTATTTCGATTTGATTCAGGAGATTAGGTCTGGTTTAAATCTCTCAGGCACGATCAAATGGTGCAGAGATCTCCCGATTGCCATTCAACGGCTGATGAAAGTCCCTGGTTTGATTTAAATGCCCAAAGTGCAATCCAAGGGTCCAGATTAGCCTGATTGATTTGATCAAACGGCTAAAAGTTATTCCGACTTGATTTGGATTGATTAACATCAATTTTTGATATTTTTTGAAATATTAGATCTCTATTGAACAGCCAGAAGATCCAGCACTCATAGAAAACTCTATTTGACTCAACCAGACGTTGTTTTAATATAATTTTCACTTGGATACCTCTATCTTTGTCCCATATCAACTGATAGCAAATATCCTCTTCTCCAACACTTATAAAAAGGATCTCAGGCGTCCAAAATAATTATCTTCGATCAAGAAAAAGCTATGGTACAGGACAGAGGCCGAGTTTAGGATAATGGTTGCTTCGAGATAGACGGTACCAAGAGAAAGAGCTAGTCTTCTTTACCATCTCAATGCTAACGTCGATCCAAGATCAAAATCATATGTTCTAATTTTTTTTTAATTTATTTTTTTTATTCTTTTTAATTTCATATATTTATTTTTGAATCTTTAAATTAATGTAAAATTTTATTTTCATATCTTTTAAATTCATGCTTTTTATTTTTAATTATAAATTTAATTTTAATTTTTTAATTTTATTATTTTTTTATTTTTATTGTAAGTAGATGTTAAGATCTTAATAGTAGATCTTAATACCAAATTTATTTTTCTATATTATTTAATTTTTATTTTTATTTATAATTTTATTTTTTGATTTTAATTTTTTTATTTTTTTATAAAATCAAAAAATTTTAAATTTAAAAATATTATATTTTTTATAAATTTAATCTAATTCACTGCACCTATATATTTTTAATTATTTTAAAAATTATGATGTTAAAATCTTAACCAACATTTAAGTCGTAGCAATAAATGTATCACCTGGAACACCATCCGCCTTGTCAGAACATTGGCTGATGGCCACAGGGCACTTAACATATCACTGCCAGCATCCAAGCTGATCGTAGATCATCACTGGAACGCCAACATTGATTAGGCCCTGAATCAGTTCTGGTCCTTGTGATGAATAAAGTCAACTGACCTACAATTTGATTTTCCCAAATAATATAATAATATGAAGGTGGCAAGTGATAGAGTTGCGTGCACCGGTGGCCTAGGGTTCAAATTCTGTTTCCGTCCAGATAAAAACAAATAGGTGTCTGTATACGTCCCCCAAGATCAAAAAACAAATATATATATATATATATATATATATATATACAACAATATGCTATAAATTTGATGCAGGGTGATGGCCCACTGCTGTACTTCTCAGAAAAATAATTTGCTATAAATTCCTAAGCTGAAATTTGTCAACCCTGATTTCTCTTTGGCCTAATCATTCACCAAATTATTCTTGTCTATTTGAATTAACTGAGAATTGTAGAATGACATATCAAGTCCAAAGTGGAGCGATACCAATGTCTCAACTCTCAACCATCATCATATTTATATTATTAAAAAATAAATATTATATATATATATATATTTAAAAATTTATTTTTACTTCTGGAAATATAAAATAAGGTGATGCCAAGTGGCATCTTAATAGATTCGACTTCCATTTTATCTTCTAATTAAATTCAAATATAAGGGATGTGCTTGAGCTGGCTGCGGCCTTAGATAGCGCAATCCAGAACTTCGAAAGATGTCGGTGGAAGCCTTACTAATTATTTGGCATTAAAGTACACCACTCTCTCGTAACACCCAAGGTCTCATCTTCAAACTTTTCAGGGTATTCATCTTGGTATTTCGGGAAGTCAGTTGGGGAGTCTAGTTCCTGGTGACTTATTCATGACCCGTAAATTATGGGGAGCTACACGCCTCAGGAAGACACGAGATCAGACACCAAAAAAAAAAAAAAGTCTTTAAGTCTTTCGCTTCCGCGCCAAATGTAGCCGGCCCGATTTGATTGATTTGGACGGCAGTGATGATAGACTCGAAGACGGAAAGGCCGGCCTTTAAGTGGATCCCACGACCCAAAAAAAAACAAAAAGTAGCCGTTGGGAATTTGATTCCAATAAACTATACGTTTCTCGGGACACCTTTAATAAAGGTTGCAGGGGGTGGCAAGAGGCCGCAGAGAGGTGCAGAGAAAGGAGGAAAAGAGAGAGAGAGAATGGTGGGGATCTTAGCACGCTTCCAAGGCTACATGACGAGACCCCACCCCTCTCTTCTGGTACCACCTCTTTCCCTTCCTGCATAAAAACAAAAAGCTTTTCTCTGTTTTCTGTTTCCCCCTTGATTCCTCTTTCTTTTTTTTTTTTATTTTTTTCCTTCTCCTTTTGTTTTCTATTTGATTTTTCTCTTTGATTTGCTTTCCCTTGGCAATCTTTTGGGCTTTGATGAAGCTGGAAGCTTGTGTATATGGGGCATCCATGTGAGGATGGTTTAGTAAGAGATCCATTTTGGGGTTGTTGACTTCTATTATCTTGTCATTTGATGTTTCCCCCATGGATTTGTGTTGATTGAGATGGTTGTCTCTGTCTATTTTGGGTTTTGTTGTGAGTTTTAGGACAAGGAAGGACAGGTCGCAGAGGAAGCTGGGACCAATGAAATCGATGTCCATGGTGATGCTGAGAGGGAAGAAGATGATGTGGTGGTGGAGATCTATGCAGAGTTCAAGCCGATAGACCACCCACTCGAGCCTCCAGAGGAGGAACCACCTGCCAAATGGCCAATGCCCGATTCTTCCCTTCTGAATGTAGGTGGTTAACATGTCCTGATAGAGACTTTTTTTCTTGCTATGTTTGATTATATTTATCTATAAAATTCGCTGATTAATGGTATGATAAGATGTTGTTCGCCCATATGCATGAGAGATTGGATTTTTTTTTTTTTTTAAATGCTTTATAGACTTGGATTGAAATTTTCGCAGGTTATGGTTTATGGCTACTTCAAATGATTCTAGGACTCATATATGTTCATCTGAAAGTGATAAGCATGAGGCTGTCATGTAAATCTCTAAAGATTTTATAGAATACAATGGCTACTGAAACAGGAAAGTCTTTGCATTGGGCTTTTCTAGATGATTGAACCTGAAATTTGAATGGAGTCTAGAACTATGATAATGTGGACCGTCTAGGTCGGTTGTTTTGTAAATTTGGATTTACTTTGAATATTTTTTGTTGCTTAGAATTTGGGTGTGTCCAGCATGTTAGGGCAAAAAAATCCATTCTACGTTGATTTGATAGTTTCAGTGGCCCTGGTCTCGGTCTGAGTCCTGATAGTTTGGTAATTGGCAAGTTGGTAATTGATTGCTACAACTTGCAATTAAGTTTGGATCAGTATGATATTGCAATTTCACTCTAACATCATAAGAAGAAGATGGATGATGATGAGACATTATAATTTTCCATATCAATTATCCTATGAATTTTAGGTAATGCTGCTATTTTTATTCCTTTTTTTTGGATTTTAAAAGAAAGATATTTAAAACTTAAGCATTTGATTGTCTAGCAAGGAAGATAATGATGTTCTCTGGTTCATTATTCCATGTATTCCTTTGCTCGATGATATCAAAGCTATACTTGGTGCATTGTGGACCGCAACTAGGAATATTATTTTGATGAAAGAACTTTAAACCAGCAAAAGGTTTCTATAATAGATAGGATGTGGGCATCTAAGTGAAAAACCAAGAGTAGTTTGTTACAAACAATGGCACTTGGAATTGAATCTCAAGTTTCCAACACCTTCCTTGGTTTTAGGTGACCAATTTGCTATATGGAGATGACAAGCTAGAAGGTGCAACCTAGGATCCTATGATTGATTGGCTTGACGATTAGCATAAGCAGCCAAAGCTTGATAAGCTAAGATTGCCTCCTTGACCAACTAGCATGATTGCAAATGAGGTTGGGGTGAATGTGCAAGCAATTAGCAAAGTGAGACATGCCATGCGCACAACTGACCGATGCCCAGTAGTAAAAGTAACTATAAAGATCGGGGCAAGCTAACTGAGTCACAAGGAGCAATTTCTAAGATATCCTACTGGAGACATGATAGGAAGATGCTAAGAAGAAGTCATCATAGTGCCTAGTCTAGTCAGGAAGGTAGGAAATGTCAAGATCATCAGCCTAGTCCAACCACCTAGCAAAGTCAAGCAAGCAGGGACAACTGGGAAAAGTAAACAATTTCTCAAAGTAGCAAGAAAGGGAAAGGAAAGAAAGAGAAATTTGCAAATCTGTTGGAAAGAGTTGATGAGGAGCTTGTTCACTCAAATTCAAAGGCTACTAAGCCCCTCAGATGATTGGTTAACTAGATCATCTCACAGCACAAGCAATGATGCATTTGGTGACTAGGAAGATAGCAATGGATATAGT
Source organism: Cocos nucifera (assembly GCA_006176705.1). Classification (NCBI taxonomy): domain Eukaryota; kingdom Viridiplantae; phylum Streptophyta; class Magnoliopsida; order Arecales; family Arecaceae; genus Cocos; species Cocos nucifera. The sequence continues at coordinate 423,597 of QRFJ01000036.1, read as the reverse complement.
GGGGATGCATACTAATAGCCTCCTAATCTGAGTTGTTTCACCAATGAGTTGTTAGTTCACTTATGCCACAGGATATGGACTACAGTGCAAGTCAGAAGGCTCGAAGGATATGATAGCATATAGGAGATGAAATCTTTGAGGTGGTTCATGATATGGGATTGATGTAGATGATATAGCATGTGGAGTAGGATCCTATGTCTAAATCCTTATTGTACATTGGATCCTATTCTGCAAAACTAGGGTATGACCTGTGCATATCCTATATCTGAGACATTATATTCAAGTAGCTACTGCAATTCATTGTCTCAACCAGATTATGGGTCAAATTCACTACTACTACCTTCCCTCAATTGGGATGGCTAGCCCAGTATGAGGAAGGGTGGCTATCTAGAGGAGGTTCAAATTATAGGATGTAGTTATGGACTCTAAATAAAGGTGGGCGTAATATATGGTTGGAGTCATCCAAGACCTCAATTATGAACAAAATCCTGATATCTATGAGTGGCGTAGACACTCCGCAAGGAACTAGATATCGACATGTATTCTGCAATTCAAATCAATTTGATATATATTTTCAAAATCAACAATACACATTATGTATGTTAATTTTACAATTGATTTCATTATGCAATCATATGGTCTCTTAGGACCAATATGACTACAATAATATTAAAAAATACCCTTAAAATCGTAATTTATACATCCTAAATCTTTAAAGGATCCTAAAGAAAAAATAAAACCAAGTACTGAACCGATAGGTGTGGTTTGGTATCATATCAGCCGGTTCCTAACTAGTACAATAACCAGTACCAAAACAGCAGACCTTGAATCATCATGAACAAATTTGATCCATGAAATAGTTTTGACGAAGACTTGAATCATCATCATATAACTTCTGCCACATGAACCTACTTTTCATTCATCCTTCCTTTTCCTTGTTCTCTCTTTTGTTCTCCCTTTGGTTTATACGTTTTTCATGATGTCATCATACAAGATAGATATCAAGCTCAAGACTCTTCATCGATGTGGGTGAAGGGACTCTGGGCTTATGCATAATGACTTAACATCCTTGAACACCAGATTGATAATTTGCCAACAATCAAATGGTTGTCCTTCAAGGGAACAAAAACAACCAACTAATGGTGTGACCTATGCATGAGACTTCAATATCAGATCTTGGAGATCTAAAGGTGGATCAAGTGTTGACATTAATATCTTGAGGATGAGATTCATGCAATAGAAGCATGTGGTGAATCGATGGGTCTAGATCATGTAGCACAACTTCTATTATCATGATTTAAGCCCTCATCCAACTGTTTGGTGCATTGATTGTTTTGATGTTAGCGTCAATGGATTGTTTTAAAACATCAAAACAATTTGACAATCCATTTGATGGTCCGTGTTTCTTTATATGATGAGAGCATTTGTTTAAGTAAAAGTCCTAAGACTTTGAGTTAATTGGTCACTAAATTAGTTTTAAATTGCTTGGCCAAGAACTTACCAGGTCCACAAGCTGCTTGACCCTCATGTTACTCGTTTTAAGTTTAGTTACTTGGTCCTTGCGTTATGTTATAGAATATGGGAAAGATGAAGAAAGTGTACATTAATGAGTTACATGAGTTATTTATATGTTAGTCAAGGAATTATTTTTTTCATCAGAATAACCTCTAATCCTCCTTTTTCTCTATCCCCCCTCTATTGTGCCTTCTTTTGTTCTATCTTCTTTCTTTATGTTCTAACCCCTCTATTGTGCCTTCTTTTGTTCTATCTTCTTTCTTTATGTTCTAATTTCTCACTTCTTTCCTTATCTAATTTTTCTTTGAATAAAAAAGTCGATTTGATCAACTATGATCTTGAGAATCCTTTTCCTAATACTCAACCCTATTCGTTAAACTGTAGAGCAGCCAAAATAACTTCCCTTGTATCCATCTATAAAATTATTTCCCTGACACCTCGGTCTCAATGAAACTAAATTTGAATCATCTAATTAACTTTTAGGCTCCAAAATCATGTCCAATTGTGGTGTCATGGCTTGGATATTAGCTTACGCTCCTGCAGCAGCAAGGTCCTAAAGTTCTTTTTCCGGATTAGACTCATCCAAAGTCCATTAGAGCTAGGAAGTGTATAAAATAATCACAGGTCGAAATGCTTTTCATGTTTTACCGTAGAGGAGCTGATGACCTTGACTTATTATATAGGGGCTAATCACCTTAACATTTTCTTTGCTGTTGAAGAGAGGATTTTATGATCTAACAGAGGATAATTAGGCAGAAGAATCAGCCTAGTAGGCTTTCAGATCCTTGATCTGCGCAACAGAGGGCTGAAATCACATTGTCATCAATTTATGAAGTTGTACTTGAACCACTTCCATCCAATTGGTGCTTTGGAGGAGCAGCTTGAAGCCTGAAGTTGCTTGACTGGTTCAAATTCAATTTAATATTTTCCTTTGGGTTTAATTTAGTGTAGGGGTATTTTAGGAAAAATATTTTGATCAAATAAAGGGGTTTGTTACTGTTCATGATACTATAGTATGAACAGCTTTTGCTCCAATACCGTAAGGTATTAGAAAATCCTTTTGTGATTTCTTTAAAGCAAAAAAGCTCTTCCTGTTAAAAATAATTGGATGTTAACATCATCTGAAAAGTGCTTCTTCAACAAGAAAATGTCAAAAAAGCACACTTTGGAGAAGCTAGAATACCTAGGTAGCTTCTAAAGCAGAAGCAATACCAAACATGCACTTAGCAAGTGTGGAACAAGTGGCTATGCATGACTTCTAATTGGACTTAAAGTTATAGAATGGACTTTTAGGGTGTCTAAAGAATAAGATGCATGTGATTTTTCTCTATGAACAAAAGAGCAAATTTTATACATCCTTCTAATCTTATCATGAGCAAATTTTAAACAATGTATGTTCCTAATAAAAAAACATTCTTTGCATATATTAAGCATTTGACAACTTCTAATCTGTCTCGTTGAGCTGCAATACTAAGTATACTTACTATTCTAAGTTTTATTATCTGTCTCTAAGACAATTAGGAAGTTAATATATTTGAGTAAAAGGTTGATTATCTTATATGATTAAATGCTGATAGTATCTAGTGAAAGCATGGTTATTGTTTAACATTGTAATGGATTTTGTTAGTGAATGAAATTGTTTCATGGTTATACCTCAAGGAGATACTAAATCACTTTTGTTCTTGTGACTCATCAATCATACTCTAAGTAGCATGATTCCATCAATGCTGTGCTTAAAAATAACTGAACTTCCAAATTCTTATCCAAGAAGACTCTAGTTACTCTTCATTGATCCTCTTTCTTAAATATTTGAAAATGGAGAGAAGTCCTGCAAATAACCAACTCTAAATCAATTTATAACACTATTTTCAGGCATGGTTTGAGCATATCAAAGGGACTTGACTAAGCAAATTATACAATTTATGTTCCTAGATAACTAAAATACCAAAACGATGATATGAAATATCTTGCTTTAATTTCTTTTATTTTTCTCTTAATTTTTATTATCAGCATTACTGCTGAAAGTACCAGAACTTACCTGGGAGACTGAAACCAAAACGGAGTTCTGAAACCTTAATATTTGCTGACATTTGAATAAAAATGCATGCTTCTTTTCAAGGTTGGAGGCATATTGAAGGAGCCATCTGCAGAAAGTTTATGGAAGAAAACAGAATCATTAGCAGCAAATGAAGAAAGCACAGCTGAACGGACTCCTGCACAAACTGATCGCAAGAGGCATCACTCCATTGCTCGAGATCCTGCCATCCCCTCATCATTCAGGAGTCCACACTCCAATATTTTTCAGGTGTTTCAACAATGTAAAGAGTTTCAGGCTTGATAAAGACCATGCAGTCGACTTTTTGCGCACAAATGATTGGTCCCAACAAGAAGTTTGGAGTATATTGTGTGCTGCCAGAATCTATTTCATCAAAGGTCTCAATGTTGGTGTATAAATAATACAAATTATTGACAGAGGCTTGCTTGGGGAAAATCAGCCTACTTGTAAAGCATTAATCTTTATAGCTTACCGTATTGATTACTGAAATGTATTACTTTGGTGGATACAAGCCCCAGTTTAAACTTCAAAAGACGAGTTATTGGCTTCCAACAGTTCTTGTGAGATGTGTTGGACCTGCAGCTTTGCTGATTTCCTTTTTCAAATGTTTCATTTGCTAATAGGTTCTGTATGCAGATTTTAATCGACATTTCGCTCCTTTACTGCCAGGTAGTTGAATGTCGTGTCTTCCTTGGTTTGTCTAATTATTAATTTATCAAAATATCTACCTTCCTATTGAACTTGTAATAGTTAGCTGTAGACGTTATGCATACACTAGAATAAAGCGCCTGCGATATAGAATTATTAGATTTCTAATAAAAGTAAAATTTATATAAATAAATAATAAATGTTAGAAAACTAGAATTTTAAAGATGTTGACAAATTATGGTAACTGGAATTATATTAATCGACAGATTTTGAAAGATAGAAAAATCTCCTTAAGGTGGCACCTCTTCGTCTAAGAATTTCTGTGCTACCTTAGCAGCGGTGATGGTGTTAGCTTGAGTGCTGAAGTTTCAAGCCTTGGTTTTTCTCCATGTACGGTGTTATTGGCTGTTGAGAGCTGATCTAAACTTGATCATTGCCAGGTTTTAAGGCAACACGAGGTCTTTATTTCCTGGAATCCCAAAAGAAATATCAAAACCACCAATCCAAGCAATGTTAACACCAAGAAAGGGGCTCTCTCTCTCTCTTCGTTAGAAATATTGCATTCAGTTTTCTTCCCTGAAGAGAACAGTGGAGTTAACATCTATTTTAAGCAAAGAATGCATGTTTGGTGATGTCACATTTAATAGCCTTTACAGATCGAAACAAGGGGAAAATCCAGCTTCAAGAACCTGAGCTTGAATGATGCTGCTGTTTCTTATAACTCGTACTCAAACAAAACAAGGATGCTGAAAAAGCAAGCTTAAAAATGGGTTTTTATTCAGAAGTTGGTGCCCTATGATGGATCCCTACAAAAGAACAGTTGAAGTTCATCCTACCCAGCATCGACAGAGCCTCAGTACAAACAGAACCAGCGAGCTTCAGTACCAACAGAACCAGCGGCGTCCTCTGCTCTTGCCAGAATTTTTGCTGGACGGCTGAAGCTTGTATGATTGCCATCAAGGCATCCGAAACTACCATTCATTTAATCATTTGCTATCTTGAACATATAAAACATGGTTACATTAAACATTTTTACATAAAGCTGAAGCTTGTATGGTTGCATCAAGGCATCCGAAACTTTCATTCATCTTATATCTTGCACGGATAAGATATGATTACACTAAATGGTTTCACGTTTCAACGTGAGGAATGAAGCGAGGAACATGATCACTCGACAAGGGAGATACAAAGGGCAACAGCCATTCCTAATATTAGAGAAGTTAACTGAATCGCGGTGCCTTTGAATGTTGTCTTTCCATCATTCATCTCTGGAAGGACGCCTGCAACTGCTATATATATGAAACCACCGGCAGTAAATCCCTGAAAAAACAAATGAGTAGCGTTATTAATATACATCCAGCAGCAAAACAATTTGTATGGTTGAAGTGGCTGGCCATTTTACCTCGATCAAAGAAGACTGTCCTGGTTCTTTCCCCAAAACCAGAGCCTACGGAAAATTCAGAAACATTAAGACTTTGTTTCTCATGAATCAGTATTACTAAAACTAAAAGAAAATAGTGAACTCACCAATGCAGTTCCAGCCAGTGCCACTAATGCCGACAGGAAATTGAAGAAGAGCGCTTTGGAGATGGAGAATCCTGATCTCACCAAGATTCCAAAGTCACCAACCTTACAACATGAAAGCAAGCTGATACAAACTCAGTACGATAGGGACAAACATGATTAATGACTTTGATTCCCTATTTGAGAATGTAACAATGTAATAATATATAGATAGCACATTGAAATCATCAAGGACATATACATGGACACTCGTTTTGTGCTATATTAAGTGAATTTCCAACAATCACAGGCTCTGACCAAGGATCAACACTAAATATCCATACTTTCTACACTAATCATAGATGAACCTTCTACCAGTATTCCAAAAAATGGATCAAAGTGTACATTATTTGCAGATGATATATTGTTGATTGATAAAAAGAACATTGAATGCAAAATTAGATTTATAGAATAAAACTTTCGAGGACAACAGCTTAAAAATTAGTAGAAGAAAGACATGGTAGATGAAATGCAGTTTTAGAACGAATAGAAATAAAAAATTAGGTCTTAGTTAAGATCAATAGACAAGACACCACAATCTCATTATCTAGGATCTATTATATGAAATAAACGAGCAATAGATGAAAATATCTGCTATAGAAATAGAGCTCACTGCATGAACTAGAAAGAAGCTTCTAGGACGTTGTGTGATTGATGCATATTCTGGCAACTTAAAGAGATTCCATAGAACGATATTAAGGAATGCAGCACTGCATGTCTCAAAATGTCGGGCAATAAAAAGGGCCAAAATAAGTTGTGTAGCAGAAAATAATAATGTCCAAGAATGGGTGAGGTATAAAATTAGGACAGATTGTGCGAATCAAGTATACTAGAAGAGCTGTAGGGATAGCATAAATTAAGGACGGATAGATGAAGAAAAGATTGACATGGTATGGGCGTGTGGAATAAAGATTCAGGGGTTCTAGTTGGAGGGTACTTTAATTTACATTGAAGTATTTAGGAAAAGGAAGAGAAGACCCAAGGTATAACATGGTTGGAGGCAAATATATATATATGAAAAAGATTGAAATAACCCCAAAAGTGGCCTTAAATCTAAGCTTGATGAATAAGTATCCGTAAAGCAAATCCCAAATAGCCGGGACTAGGCTTCATGAATATGGTTATGGCTATCAGTTTGTTTTTGCTTTTGGACTTTTATTTTCCCTCTTTTTCATTTTCTAGATGAGACACATTGAGGTGCATTGATAAATTTAAGGTTTTAATCTAAATCTTTGATTTTTTTTTTTTGATGATAAAGATTAGTAAGCACAAAGGGATCACTTCTTGAACTTCTCTCTTCTCTTTTACGTGTATCCCACTTTTAGTGGTGTGCTTTTCGAGTTGTAATTGCGGGTTCCTCTAGTGTTCTGGAATAGCCATCAACAAATTTTTGCCATCAAATCTTATGTCAAAGATTCAACACCATCTGCCGTGCTTGGGTGCATGGATTTCTGAATATAGTGACTTAATTGGGTATGAATTCTCTATCTGCATACATACTAGCTTGCCATTATGAGCCAATTGATTGCTTACTCTAGTAGTACTTGTTTTTCAAATTTCAATCATCAACAGTCACATATAACCAAATTCATGGCTACTAAATCTTTGCTATTTCTTTTTTGATGATAAAGATTAGCAAGTACAAATGGATGACTTCTTGAACTTCTCTCCTCTCTTTTATGTGAATCCCACTTTTAGCGGTGTGCTTTTTGAGTTGTAATTGCGGTTCTTCTAGTGTTCTGCAATAGCCATCAACAAAGTTTTGCAATCAAAACTTATGTCAAAGATTCAACACTATCTGCTGTGCTTGTGTGCATGGATTTCTGAATATATCAGTGGCTTAATTGGGTATGAATGCTCTATGTGCATACATACTAGTTTACCATTAGCAGCCAATTGATTGCTTACTCTAGTACTTGTTTGTCAAATTTCAATCATCAACCATCATGTATAACCAAATTCATGGCTACAACACAGAGATATCATCAAAACTTAGCACCAACTAAAAAAAAAAAGAGGAACATATAAATCTACTCTGAAATTTGCACTCCAAATCCTCACACTTATTACTGTACATAATCATAAATATAGGTGAAGGATAGAAAATTGAAGAAACATCATTAAGAAGCAACAATTATTCCAAATGAAAACAAAATTTACAGTCAAGTGAATTATCAATAAAGTGAGATGCATATTACATGTAATAATTCTGATTACTATCATCAATATCACATGGTTATTCTTTCTTTATCAATAAAGACATAAAAATTTGTAGCAATTTTGGAATTGGATTATCATCAAGACTATTTGCAAAGCATTAACTCATAATCATTGCAACAAGTTGTTTAAAGCAAAGGAATATAAGAAAGGAAAAAAACCTCTTGAGGAAGCTCATGTGCCAGCAGAAATAACGTTCTAGACCACCCTCCAACTGAACCATGAAGTAAAAAGGCACTTCCCAAAGCCATTCCATCAGTAAAGTTGTGCTGCAGTATTTACATAGGTTGTTATTGAATTTTAAAATTATGCATAACTGAAAATATGAATATTTTATCAATATGATGACTTAATACAAAACATAAACTCACAACACCATCAGAAAAAAGATTCAGGTAGCCAAACACCAAACTTGATGGTTGCGTTGTCATCTTCAAGGATGGCTTCTTTGTTGTAAGACCATTTCCAGCATTTAGATCCTCTTTATCATCATTTTTAGCGCCACTACATGTGGCTCGCTGTTCAGATAAGCAGTAAACATTCACTTTGCATATATCAAGATTATTTATTTAAATATTTAAATTGTACTGGATATAAAAATGATGAAAGAAATACATTAAGAGAATATTGAGGCATGCATTTATGCTAGATCTTAAAGAACGTAATATGATTTAGCATTTTAAACCAATTTTACATATCTTTGAGCAGCATTTGGTTTATAATTACTTAACGCAGCTTGTCAATGTTTTGCACATATGCTACCAGAAAAATTCATAATATATAACAGATCTGGCTGCAACTTACATCAGACAGGGAAAAAACTACATTAATGGCAACAACATGAAATAGACTCCTACTCAGGAACATAAATCAGAAAGATCCTATAAAGAAGTTCCCAAGGTATTAAAGGAATCTTCTTTCTCCATTTAACACAATAATCTTCAAGGCTGAATTCACAGATTTTGCAAGTAAATGCTAAATAGCTCATTATTTGAATTGCTTAATGGCCAATGGGACTTCAATTCATCAGTTGACACGTCTCTCCTAACTGGGGAGAGGTTCCAATCTTGGAAGGTGGCACTCCACAATTTTTCTTTAAAGAGAGAGAAAAAAAAAAAGAAAAAAAAGCGTGTATTTCAGTTTTCAGTTCAGCTTGTCTTCAAGTACTAGAAATAAAATGTTTGATCTTTAGAGTGCAACTGTTTGAAGATAAAAAATGCTAATAGAATTTAGTTTTGATTTGTGAGTTTAATGTTGCATGATCTAACACATAATTTATGTAACAGCCTTGCCAACAGTAAGCTTTTAGTGGTTCCATTTTCAATGGTAAGACACATGAATGATACAAGCTGCAAGATGTGCTATGTGACATGAAGACCAAGATAAATAGCACTTGTATTGGACTACAGGATCAATAAAATCTAGTCGGGAAAATACACTATATTAAGAAGTTACAGTGGGTTGTGGCTCTCACATGTGGTGTTTGAGTCCCATATATTGTGCAAAATACATAACTCTAAGAAGCCTGTATAATAACTATGATGAACTTGTCCCCCTCATGTTACAAGTCATAGACAAGTGTAGAAAATGTATAGATTAATTATGTTGTATCTGGGACTAGGTGCAAGAGCAGGGAAGGAGTGCTCTTGACAAAAGATTGGGATGAGGAGCACATAAGAGGTGCTTTTATATAATACATTAACTAAGACTTAGTTATTTCGTAGCTGTCTTTGGTTCATCATATGTTCCTGAACTGTTTATACTCCAGGGGTAAAAAAACAAAGAACATCAATTTACAGAGTGACGAGACTAAAGGACAACATAATGGCACTTTTGTCTTAGTTGCTAGATACAGCAATAAAAGATGATTAGAGCAGGGGATAGATGCAACATCTTTATCAGTGCAACACTCACACTTCCCCACAGCAAGTGAGCACTATTGATGTTAAACAAACAATGCCCAAGTGTTAATCATTAGATTCTCAAACGTGATGCAGTACAATTTCTCGGATAGCAGTCAAGTAGATGATTGAGTGTGGGGAAGTGATATGTGGTTAGACATAAATGTTACAGATTAACAGCCACCAATTTGATTTAGTCCTTTGTAGAAATTAAATAGCCATGAATCTACAAAACTCTCATTATCATGGCAATGAGTAGATGAGTAGTAGCAAATGCAATATCAAAGTCAAGAAGGTATGAAGCAAATGATGTAAGCCACTGCCAATGTTAAGCTTTCTTGTGCTTTCAGGACATCATGATACTTCCTAAGAAGCCAAACAAAATATTAGTAGGGCACTAATTAGTAGGATCCCCAATCCAATTAGCATCAGCGACAGCTCTGAATATAGAAAGACAATAAAATATGAATGAGCAACCGATGGTCCAGCAAAAATATCAAAGAAAGAAGAAAATGGTCCAGCAAACATATCAAAGAAAGAAGAACTTGAGTAATGAACAAGGTGATGAAAATTCACAAATTTGTGTGACATAAGTATGAATCCTGCAAATGTGGGAGAAAATTATCTTGTCTGCAAAAAAGTTGAGTTGGAGCAGCCAAACCCAATAATAGGACAATAAAAACTAGATTAGCTACAAAGCTAACATCAACTTTTGGGTGGCCACAATCTGGTTGAAGAATCTTCAAGTGGAGTAATGAGCCATCATACGGTTGGCTTGAATGGTTGGTCGGTTGACAGGAAGATAAGCAGAAACCTCAGCAAGCATCAGTCACCAGCAACATGACAAAGACTTGATTCACAGAACTGACAATATTTGGCAAATCAACACTAGACTTGGACCCTCCATAAGTTACTGAGCTACATTCAGTGGTCTAGTTTATGTTTATCACAGGGATTGACAAGTTGATCACTGGAGAGAATTCAACAATGATCTGTTAGATGGTGCGCAAGAATGAGATCAGTACAAAACCTCCTTTGAATGCTTGAATCTAGCATGCTGGAGATTGATGATTGGTCTAAAACATCTTTGAAGCTATTGTGCTGAATCTAGAAAGTCAATTTCAAGTTCTAACATCAAGTGACCTTGGGTATGTCGAATCATTGCAGTGATGCAAAAGAACTCTCTAAAAGGTGGAAACAAACCCATATCTCCAACAACTGCTACTCTAGCATTATGTAGTTATTGAGCAATAGATGTACAAAAATATAAATAAGAATGACACGAGTACAGTACAGGGCAGGAACAAACCCATATTTACAACCACCGCTACTCCAGAGCTGATGTAGTTTTCGAGTAATAGACATGTACAAAAATATGAATAAGAATGTCATAAGTACAGCAAATTTATTTTAAGATGCATGCCAGACCTACAGGTGGTGTGAACCATGACTTGGTCCATCATAGTGGGCCAGCCAATATGTAGGGCCAATGCATTAAGGGGGAGGGAATCGTCATTTCACCCTGCAAGTAGGTGAGAGACACCTGCACAAGCTAATAGAAAAGCATGCTTGGTAGTCCTAACAAAATTTCAAGAAAATAGAAAAACATAATGAATTTGCTTGGAACAATAAAGAGTTAGAAGATGTTTTTCCATCAATGTACGTTTTACCTTACGAAGAAGGGTTTCATCTTTGGTGTGATTTTCATCATTTTGGCAGCCATTATGTTCATCATTTAATGTGTCCTTTGCTTCATCAAGCTTTGAATTTGACTCATCATGATTCTTATTTTCATCTTTCAGTTTGCCATGGCGTTTATGGTGGTGGTGGTGTCCATGCCCCATCTCATAAGCTCCTTTTGCAGAATTATCTTCCACATATCTTACAACCTTTTCTACTAGGAAAAAAAGTACAATTCCACCTGCAATACAAGTACACAATGGAGACAATAATTGTTAGAATGCATAGTCAACTAGAATAAACTACTATAAGATATTTCATGTTTTTCTGAAAAAAGTTTATGAAATGAAAGCCAGAAACTTCATTTCCTTTTAAATCAAGGAAAACTATAAATATAGACACAACTTCTAAAAGATGTGAAACAGTGCATAAACACCATAACATAGCAAAGCAAGGCAGGATTGAGTTCATCTCTGAAAATTAGAGCACATATAGATATGATGGCTTGCATTCATCCAATGGCCACACTTAAGCAGGTATGGTCATAAGAGGATCTTTTCAGAATAACACAAATAGTTCATGTGTACAGAACACTGCCATATGGGCATTACTGTACTGTATCCGTAACAAACTGACACTCAGTACAGTGGGTGTATTTGGTGTCAATACCATGAACTGACCCATACCAACACTATAGCAGCATAGTACCAGTATTGATATTGAAACTGGTATTACGAACCACAACAGTGATAAATCCAATAGTTACAATTTATGGTCAGATTCAGAACCCAATAGATTTAAAAAAAGGACCTTGACAAGAAAGAATTTTATGTCTGAGTTTGTCTATCATTTTCAGTAGGTTGCAGTTCAGTTATTACATCAAAACAGGCCAAAATCACTAATTCTCAGGGTCAAAATCTCATTACTACGACAAGGGAATGCTTGCTGGAGCAGAAGAAACTGAAATATAATTGTGATACCAAATAAACACGTCAAAAGCATCCATAATTTATAATTCTATACTCACACAAAATGGATAATCCAACAGAAAGATCTTCTAAAGAATGAGCATGTGAATGTCCGTGTTCAAGATGATGTTCATGATGCTCGTGTGAATGAGAATGTTCACCACCTGAAAGAATGCCATGAGCAAATTAGGACATAGATGATACCTAAACATATCATAAGAGAAAAATTACATAGATATGCACAATAGCAGTAGTATTACAACACTTATTAAGTACGACAAATAGATTTTCACTTATTCAATAAACAATAAATTGGATGTGACAAAATCAAGAGGTAGACAAAAGCAAAGAAATTTTTATTGACATTTTTATTATCTTTGATATCAGTAATAAAAGGCAATTAGGCATGTTGCCAGAAGCAATTTGAGAAAGAAACTGCTACATAGAAATCAAATAAATGAACATATTTTTAACTATATATCATAGATGAAATCTTTCAGAAGATATTAACGTAATATAATTGATTACTGCAAGTACCAACCAGGTATCTGGGCATAATCATGTATTGGTAAATGGGTTTCAATACATCAAGCTTGTATAGGTATCGAGGAGTAATAAGACCATGGTTTGTTGTACCATATCATACCATCTGGTACAAGATGTACCGAGCCATACCGGTACCATGCCGGTATGCCATACCATCCTGTACTGACACTACCACACTGCGTATTGATACCATAATAGGATTTTACCGGTATAGGGTCCGACATTGAGACAGTGAACCTTCAATGAGACCATTGAAGGAACAGTCTTATCCTGCAGGTTTGTGATCCATTTATCAAGTGAAATTTAGCTTTAAACTAGAGTATCTTTGATTTCAATTTTAATTTGTCACTAGTAATGGGGCAAGATAAGCTTCTAAACAATGCCTGCAAGATTTCCAACACATAGTCCTTATTATTTTTTCAGACCTATACAGCTCAGTTGGCTAATGACTGCACGAAATTTCACAAGCATTCCATCTAGAAAGGGATAACAGGAACAACAACAAAGATGACCATCCAAGGAAAAAGGCAATGAAGTGTAAAGTAAGGTGGTCAAGGAGTCTTTAGGTAAGATGGTTGACATGAATCCTAAAATTATTAGATATTATTCCTGGAGACCATGAAATAATTTAATTGGTAAGAGAGTTTGTGGAGGGATGTCAATGTGATAGAATATTGTGAAGGCAAACAGGCTTGTACATGACTTGTTGAAGAATTTGACCAATTTGGATGATCTTATTTTTGAGAAAAGTGAGATGGGCCTTGGTGTAACTTGCATGTCAATCCGCCCAAGTAACCCAGGCAACAAATTTAATCTATATATCCAGGATACTGTTGAAAGGTCCTAGCAATGCTTCAGGCAACTTAATATAAAAAGTCAACCAACCTTTAACTCATTTACTTATATTATCAGGTGTTACACAACATTTAAGGGACTGTTTAGCAGATTCCTGAGGATAGTGAAAGTCACCTTTCAGTGGATTTCAGTATCCTTAAATTTTAGGGTTCCACATAGATGCTTCTAACTCTTCCTTTTCCTCCCTACCACAAAGGGAAGTCGAAGATCTGTTGGGAAACAAGCAGAGACAGTGGTATTCAGTGTCCAAACAGGCTCTAATGAACTAACATTTTAACATGCCTCGTGTTAAGCATGGTAATTTCTGTAAATACTTATCAACAATGAAAAAGATTTTAAACTGTATATTCTTATGCATGATACTTCTACTTCTTGTGCAAGTCCTTTTTTTAAGCTTGAATCATAGAGATTCTTTAGCATATTTTGGTTGTGCAATTTGCCAGAGGCTTGACCTTGTGTTTTTTCTTTGACTTAAAGAAATTATCAGATGGCCAGGTGAAGTAAATACAATTGCTAAACATAAAACAACCATAAACTATACTGTTTAGCTGTATTGAAGTTAATCTACTAATTGAAAATGATACAAATTTTAACAATACTTTCTGGCTATCAAACTAGTGTATCCTGATAGAAGAATTCCTTTGTCACATTTAAAAAGGTTGCCCTCCATGCATTTATTTTAATACTGAGTAGATTAGTCACAAGTGTCCAAGTCTAATTAACTTTTTGGATAGTCTACATTGGATCTATATTTACAACATGTTAATGCAAGGATTTCATAATTGGACAATGAAACCTTAAGGATGGACATTCATAATGTAGAATTCTGTTATGAGTATCAGAAAAGTATTTCAAAATGTCGAAAGAGATACGAGGAATAACTAAACAAAAAATATGAAGCACCATCTAAGCTTCAGGAATTTTATTTTGTGGACATATGTGCAGCATATAGCAAGCAATATAACATGACTTACTCTTTTTTTTTTAATTTATTACAAGTGAATATGTGCTAACTGACCCTCCCCCTCTCTTAATCCTCACAAGAGCAATAAAATATCAATGAGAATATAATCAGATCAATAAAATCTTAATGAGAGGGCACCACAAAATAATGTGGTATGATAAATCCTACTTTAAAAGGGGAAGTAAAAGAAATTCAACAAGAAATCTGGTATACAATATATGTATCAGATACCATACCAAAAGCATGTGGCAGCTGATGAAGAAAAGCATCACCTAACATTGCCCCTGCCTGAAAAAAATTATAACTTAAAGCTAAGAAAGCCACTACTGGTTTTCATGGAAACTACTTACAAAAATAAAACTTCAAAGTTCAAATGTATTATTAACATACCATTCCACAAAACAATATGACATTAACTTCTGATAGTACATAAAATCAATCTTAAACAACCTAAGCCATTTTTTGTTTCAGAAGAATGATGGTATCTGTCTGCTGTAAGTTCTATCGTTTCAAGCACTTGGAGAATTTGTGCCAGCATTAACTTAAGGTCTTTGAATACTATAACAAAGCTTTAGTATCAACTATGATGATGCCACAAGCCATTAAAGTAATCAGAGTACTTCAAATTTTGTCCTTTCCATAGAACCTGTGAGACATCAAATTTGACATCTGTAGCAAAATCAACATTATTGGGAAAAAAGGGCATGATGAAAATGTGTTTCCTAAAATGGGTAGAGAAGACAGCACAAAGCAGAAGACTTTCAATGCACCATTTGGATAAAGCCATTAAGGCGAGGAACACAAGCTCTTTGACTCCATTGATTTGTGAAATTTCTTGTTGTTTTGTCCTCTGAGATATTCTGCAAGCCTTAATTATGTGTGGGAGGAGAAACTTTGATCATAAAACAACTTCCATGTAGACCATGTCTGATTGTAAAAAGGAAGGGGAAAATACCGGAGAGATCATCTGCACATATTTTGAAATTCTCTAATAAAGGGTGATGAGAAACTGTTTAGCCCACAACTTATCAACATCTTTAAATATCATCTATCCAAATCTTCCTTTTGAAGATCTCTAAAAATTTCTACTCTTCATTCTCAACCAACCATGAGTCCATGACAATGATTGATATATATATATGTATATATATATATATATGTATATATATATATGTATATATATATATATGTATGTATATATATAGAGAGAGAGAGAGAGGCAGAGTTTGCTTTCTATCCCTCTCCATATACATATAAATAGATATATAAAGACACATGGGCAAGCCCGACAAACTTTCATTGAGAAATAGAAACTCTAAAACATCATTGAGACACTATCTAAGATGAGTATGCAAGTTTACTGAAATTAAGAGTCCCAATGTTCGTTTTCAGGCTCAAATTAAATATTTAAAGAATTCATAAGAGAATAATTAATCAAACTAAGTCAATTGACCCTGGAAAAGGAGTGACTCAAACTTTAAGCATCTTGAAGGGAGAGTGTGCCATATGGAAACTTCCATAGACATCTATTAAATATTACCATCTGGCATATTTGTGAAAGAGCTTCTCCCCCCTTGGACAATCTTAGTCATCAGGTTGCAGATCCAGGCACATATACAATGATTTTAGTGATAAACACAAAATCTATGCAACCATACCATTAGCAGACCTACATGCCTGGGGGAGTTGGTTTAGTGTGAGGCAATCGTGTACTACAGCCAAAGAATGAAATGAGTCAATTTTACATGTTTTTCTGTTCCAAGGTTAACGCTAGACATAAACACTGAGAATATTGACAGAAACATTACTACAATATTGAAGAAACGGAGAAGAACACGAGAACAACCATCAAATCTCAAATTAACCAATATTTTTACAGCTAACAGTACGATTCAGCTTGCTGCCACCTACTAATTCCAAATTCCAAATGAAAAATATATTTTTTTAATCATAGAGGGGTTATTTTCCACGAAAAATGATAAAATGATCAAGACAAAATATAGCTTTATGTGCATTGGTTTTCCACTATACATGATAAAAAAACCCAGACTAATCAGAAAAAAATTAGACAATTTAATTACCCCAAAAACAGCCAAAGAATCCACCAAGCTCTTGGACGGCTTCCCCTGCACTGCAAGAACTCAGAAACAAAACTCTTCAAAAATGGCGTTAACAATGAACAACACCAAAAACACATCAATTGGTATCAGACGACTCACGTAACATCACCGGCAAGATTGCGAGGCATATCAGGGACGCCAAGCTCACCAGCAACGAGCACCCCATCGCCCGCACCCACATACCTTCGCCACCCACCCCAAGAATCATCAAGCAAATATCAATTAAAAACTACTAATTCAATTAGTCCACAGAATCATTAAAATCAACATTTCAAAAAAAAAAAAAGGAACAAAATTTAGAAAACCACCAACACAATCTATCAATCAGAATCATAAGAGTCAAAGAAATTCACCTATTGGTGACAACTCGCTAGGACGATCACCCTGAGAATGATGGTGATCATGATGGTGGGGATGGTGGTGATGGTGATCGTGATGGTGGTGGTCGTGATCGAATCCCTCGAGCATCAGATCCTCCTCCTCGGCCAGTTCCTCCGGCAGCATGGTCGACCGGATCTCCCGCCGACGTTCATGTTGATGATCATGGAGGTGATGGTGGTCGTGGTCGTGGTCGTAATGGTGATGGTGGTCCTCGTGGTCGGATCCGGCGGGGGTGGAGAAGGGGCAGGCGGGCGAGTGCTCCCCGTGAGCAGCGACAAGAGGGGCCGCCGCGGCGGAGACGAGGGGGAAGAGGAGGAGGAGAAGGAGGCGGTGGCACCGCCCGGACGGCAAGGATGAAAGCATTTGATTGGGGGGCTTTTAACCGGAGGACTGGCAGCAAGTGCCCTCGATGGTCACGAAACAGACGACGACGAAGAAGAGGACGATGATGCCCACTATGACCCCGAAGGTGATCACATCCATCTTATTTATTTGGGTTTTTAAGGAAAAGGCAATTATTTATTTTCTAATTTTTCTGATTAGAGAAAAAAGAAAAAAACAAGAAAATAAAAAAGTTTAAGCAGACTGCTTGCCAGGGTTTCGTACCGTGAGTCAGACGGACGGAATCCTCGGGCTTCGGTATCTTTCCGCGTCTTCCAGGTTCTTACAGGTGCTCGGGGAAGAAGGGGAGGCTGGCTATTTTGGGGTTACCGCCTCACCGAGGTGGTGAGGGTATGAACACTCGGTGAGGGCGCGGGATCGGAGTGGAGTGGGGAGGAGGAAGCTTCTCTTGGTGGGGTGAGCGCAGGGGGAGTGAAAAGAAGAGATGGCGTTGGGATGTGCTACAAAATGGGAAGTACAATCATTGCTAAAGCATCTTTAGCTTTATCTTATAAATCTTTAAATTTGTTTATATCTATGGTCTCAATGAGAGTTTTTGCTTGGTCGTGGTTTGGAGATTGTTAAAATAAACTAGTTGTGAGCGTTGTGCAGATTCTAAATCATATCATTTTGATTATTTTTATAATAAATTATTTATTAAATTAATAAATTAATAAAAAATATTGTTGAATCTCAATATAATTCAGATGAATGAATTTTAATAATAAAAGTATACCATGAATCATCCATACTTTTTGCATAAAATTTTAAAAATAACTAATATATATAAATAAGCATCTATTCCATCTTGAATAATATAATATCACATAAATAAATTTTAATCCTATCCTTAAATAATGTAATACTTTTAATTAATATTTTAAAAATTAAGAATTATTTGATAGAATATATGACATATTCTAAATTCATATGTGAATATATTGCTTACGTAA
Organism: Cocos nucifera; assembly: GCA_006176705.1. Taxonomy (NCBI): domain Eukaryota; kingdom Viridiplantae; phylum Streptophyta; class Magnoliopsida; order Arecales; family Arecaceae; genus Cocos; species Cocos nucifera. Next base: position 404,849 of record QRFJ01000036.1, on the reverse strand, counting down.
CTAGCTTAATTAATAAATTAATTTTTTCTCAATTTCTATTTTTATATATAGATATTAAATTAAAAAAAATTATAAAAATAAAAAAATAAATAGCTCATGGATTTAAATTTATTCCATCTTTACTATGACATAGTTCTTTTCGGTATTTCTCACTTTTTAGGATCCTTTTGATATACTTGTATGAGAAAAAACCTGGTCAAATCACCTAACCACCCCCAACCTAAATTACTTCTTCTAAAGCAAATAGCTTTTAAATTAGGTGGCAAAATAGTAAATCCATGTGACAACCTATAAGTCTTAGATCAAATTTAGCCTCATTGACCGATCAATTGACCATAGTCAAACTATGCTCAAACTGGCTCCAATTTGGCTCAAATATTAACCAATCATTCTCTTATATACTTACTTCAAGCATGCAAAATTTTAGCTCAATTGAAGCATCCTAACTCTCTCTTCAAATGGCCTTAAGTAGGGAATTCGAAAGGTTCCAATACTTTATTAACTTTTGCACCTATTTTTGGGACTACTGAAAGTGACTTGGTTAAGTCTTTAGCCACCTGACCTTATTAGGCTAGATTAGCCTTTGGATTGCCTCAAGTTATTTAAAGACAAATCATACCCCTTCACCAATGCCTATTCTCAATTGTAAGCACTCCTCATTTCCCATATTTTAAGACTCAAATCTACAATCAAGAAATCTAAGTTCATCAAAATTCATTTAAGCAAGTTAAAGAGCAAGGAGTCCAAAATGGTAAAAAGGCCCTCCCCTATGGGGTCCTTCCAAGAGAGGAGCACTTAAGCATTATCTGATGAACCAAAAAATCAGTATTGATTTTTTTAGTTTACCCTTTTGAGCCAAACATTTTATGAATACTTTTGAGATCTATTAATGTAAACAAATACTTTCTGCTTTATGGATAATTAATAATTTTGTGCTTACTTTTCTTTCTTTATATTCTTATATTTTCTTGAAATCATGTCTTAACTAGCATGATTGATTTGCTTTTGAAACATATTTGGCCACGACGACTAGAAATGAGTTGAAATGGGAATCAGAATGGTTAAATCTTCCAATACATTTGGCTATCAAAATTGGAATCAGAATAAAATTTAAATATTAGAAAAGAGTAGAAAAGAATAGAGATTAGATTTAGAAGGATTGTAACATCTCACTCCCACAATAAAAGTAGAACTCTTTCAATCAAATAACTAAAATGAGAATCATTTATCCTCATTCCTATTTGACAGTCCGACTTTCTCCAATTAAATATATCCTAAAGTTGCGTCTAGCGCATTACCAGATGATGATAATGTAGATTACCTAATAATCTAAATTACCTGCAATTTGAATAGATTGTCAGTAATGTTGATTACCGTATTTGGTACATGCAGATAATATTGAAATAAAATTATTAAAAATCTTGATTGATATATTTGATATGACAATCAGATTACTGGTAATGTAACATCAAATTTTTAAAATATCATTAAATCAAATTTATTAAAAATCACATCCCAAGTACAAAATATAAATATATATTCTAAATATATATTATATATTATAATATATATTATATAATATATTATATTATAATATATATTTATATTTATAATATATATTATAATATATTATTATAATATAATATAATATATACGATAATATAAATTTATTATATTATAATATTAATATATTATTATTATATTATATTTATTATAATATTATTATAATATAATGTAATATTATATTTATAATATAAATATACATATTATATATTATAATATATATTATATATAATACATTGTATTCTATTATCTATTTATATTTATATAATATTATATATATATTATATTATTATAATATATTCTTAGTATATGATCATATATTATTATTATAATATCTTATTATAATAATAATATATAATATAATATTAATGTTATAATAATATTATAACATAATATTATATTATATTTATAATAAAAATAAAATATTATATATTATATATTATAATATATACTATATGTAATATATTATATTCTATTATATGTTTATATATATAATATATATGATAATATATTATTATAGTATAATATAATATAATATTATTATAATATATTATATTCTAATGTATATTTATATTTATAATATATATTACAATATATATTAATAATATAATATAATATTATGTTATAATATAACATAATATTATATTATATTATATTTATAATATAAATTTATTACATATTATATATAATATATTAGATTCTAATATATATTTATATTTATATTATATTATATTATTATAATATTATTATAATATATTATTATTAAAATAATAATATAATAATAATAAATCATATAATATTATTTTATAATGATATTATAATATAACATAATATTATATTATAATATTATTATATTATTATTATAATATTATTATTATATTATAGATACTATATTTATAATATAAATATAAATATTATATTATACTATTCTAATGTTATTATAATATATTATAATATGTTATTATTATATTATCATATATTATTAAATTATAAAATGATAATATTATTATAATATATTATTATTAAAATAAAATAATATAATATGATAATATTATATTTATTATATTTATATTATTTATATAAGATTATTATTTATTATTATTATTATAATATTATATAAATATTTATAATAGATATATTATATATTATATTTATATATTATATTCTAATATATATTTATATTTATAATATATTATTATAACATAATATATATATAATATTATATTATAATAATATTATTATATTATTATTATTATAATTATATTATATTATATATTTTTAATAAAAATATTTTCATTCAAATATATTATTATTAGATTATTAAATATTTAATAATCTGGATAGCCTTCCATCCCGTTGGATTATTTGATAATTTAAATTATTAATTTAAAAAATATATCAAATATAATAATATGATGATATATCAATATAATAATTTAATAAAATTTTTTTAATTATTAATAATCTAAATAAATTATTAACTATCAAATGCAATCTATGTATAAATCCATAAAACCCTTTCAATTCCAACGCATAAGGGATAGCTAAAGAATCCAGAAACATGCCTCCGACCCCCGGAAAGCAAGCTTAGCGACGGTTTTAACTTGAAGCCTTGGGAGTTGGGACATGGTTAAATGCTCATTGAGTTGGGATTCACCCTCGGGATCCTAAATTTGGTAGTGGGTACAGGCCCAAGGATACTTAAGGACGCTTCCTCCCCTCGAGGCAAGGGTCACGCGGACGTGCAGTTATCCAATTCCTTTCACCTTTTAACTGGATAATTTTATCCTCACAACGTAGACTAGTCTAGTAAGATGGTGGGATAACTTAGCCTGTACAATGGTTATCCCACCATAATATATTGCCTTTGGTTGCTAGATTGAAACCCTCATGTTACCAAACTTAACTCTCACCAATCTTGGAAGTTTATTCTTATCTCTATATTAAGAGAACCCATATTTGGTTGAAGTTTCGGGATCAGTGGAATAAATTGAGAAAAACTGAAAATGAAGAGAGAAGAAAAAGCTCCTTGGAATAAATTTATTATGACTTTTCTTTTAACCACTGCTAAAGAAGCTATGTTCCATGAGTTAGTGGGATAACTCACTTCTAACCTGGAGATATCGATCTGTTTTCAGCCCTGCTTATCTGCTGTTTGTCCTGAAATGGTAAGTCCTCGGGAAAGAGATACCTACATTTTCCATCCAATCTAGTGGACTAAAAGCATCATATCACTAGCCTAACTACATGAAAAATAATGTCATGCATATGGTGATCAATCTTCCAAGAACCCGAGAGCAAGCTTCCATTACATAAGTTCCTATCATAAAACCTGCATACCAGGCAAGATTTGAGCAAGAAAATCCAACAAATCCACTGATAATTAAACAATATAAGCTAACTAACGTGGATCAAAAAGTTCATACAAATCCCAATAGCCGTTACAGCCAGAAGGCATAAAAAGAATTGACGAATAGTTATCATACAGATATTACTTCCAAAAAATTTGTTTCAACACAGCATTAATCATACTTCAAGGTGTTGATGGAAAAATAAAATCAATGTCATAACTAGCGGGTTGTAACAAGATGAGGATTAAAGCAAAGCAAGAACTAAGAAAACAAATCATATCAATGGTGCCTCTCTTTGTTGTGAAAAAGATGACCATTACAGATTTGAACAAATGCTAACTGAACCTGTGAAAAAAAAAATGTTAAGCAGCTCATTGAAAATTTCTTCAGCTCCACACAAGTATATTTCTTAGCTCTGCAAGATTTGTATCCTATCTATTTGAGACCATTAAAGAACTCTTACAGAAGCCCAAACACTGGTTTCACAAAATCATATGGATGATTTATATGTTTATACTTACCAGTACAACCAGTAAATAACACAAGAATGCAAACAGAAAACATATTACCTGTTGAAAATCTAGCTCTACAAGGTACAGACGGGTAGTTCACACAAGCACCAAGCTTTATGTACATGAAGACCCAGCACCCAAGAGTATTTCGCCATGGTTTTTACCAGCCAAGGAACCAATCTTTAATGCAACCCAGTCAGCACCTCTTAGTTAGTCCTTGTATCTACACCTTAAATATCAGCTTATAAAGCATTATCTCTCAAAACACTCACCAGTAAGTCCTGAGATAACAACACTAGTAAAACTCTAGTATGCATTCCTCCTAACAACTTGGGATGCCTGCACCTCCTCATTCCAGTTATGTTTTTGTTCCACTATTGGATCCATAATAAGATTTTCTCCTGCAGAATAATTCAATTCAAGTTAGTTTCTAGAATCTTGGTGAAAATGCATAATATAGAGACATGAATGATATGAAATAAAGATATTAGGGGGATAATACCTGTATCCATTTAGACTTCTTGTGGAGATTCTGGTTCTGACCCACTGATAGAAGTGAAGGATGACATGGTATCCTCCTTTGATAAAGCAACAAAATTCAATGGTGTGGTTGACAACCGTCTCGTCTCCTTAAAGTATCCATTGTGATGACCAGAATATGTGCGTGGTGTAAGGAGTTCAGGGGTGGCACTACCAACAGAAAGCCGCCATGGAGTGGGGGGCATGAATCTGTTCCCATTTCCATTTGCACCATACACATTTGGCTTTCTATTAAAACTGATGCTCCGTTTCGGGCTTGGTTTGGATCCAAATAATGCTTCTTTCTCTGTAAGAAGCGTGTTTTGCAGCTTTTTCTGATCCTGCAACAAAGAAAGATGAATGCTCAATTAGTTGCTTCTGTAAAGTAACCTGGATGGATTGACAATCGCATATTGGCAAGCAAAATCTACCTGATATCGTCTTTTTTCATCTTCTTTCTGTTGTAGAGTAAGCTTATACTCCTCTAGAATAGGTACTAAACGAACCTGAAAATGTCAAATGAGAAAACAGTTAACCCAATGAATGACCTAGGGAAATGGATAAATTTCATACAAGCATATGAAAACTAGAGAAATACTTAACTCACCCCATCATACATGAACAGCATATTCCTCTCAACCTCCCAGATGAAAGTTCTGTTTATCAGATTATCCACAATGTCTGGGAATAATCTTTCTAGTCAGCTCCGACATAACTGTAAGTTACAAGGGTGATACATGGTTTGGGGAAAAAATCAAAGTACCCGGGATTTTGCTCACAGTGATCCGTGCCTTCTCTGCCCGTTTTAGATTTAAATGAGCACCTCTTCTAGCACTGTACCTGTTTTGGTCCTGTATCCCAGTTCAAAGTGACAACCTTAGCTTTGCAACAAGCATAAACTCAATAATAAAGACCAAGTGTTTCTTAGGAAAAACTAGAGAGCATTTGTTATAGAATAAGCCTCTCTCATTGGGTGCCACGTGCAGCATTCCATCTACATGTGGCCAGAGCAGCAGTATCGGGGAAAACCAGCCTACTTGGTTGTATTCTTCAAGCCAAGTTTCTTCATCACAAGCAGCAAGCCATTTGCTTATCCTATCCATTATCTCCTTCCTGCTCATAGATTCTTCTTTTGCCTTCAGTATTTGCACCCCAATATCGGCCAGGAGTTCGGAAGGATCTACAAGACCTACATGCAGAACATAGATAATGGCCAGAAAAATCTGACAATTACTTCCTGTAAAGCAGTTGCAAGCATAACAAGAATCATACCTGAGTCTATCAATGCATTAGTTTTCTCAGGTGCTGTGCTCATGTCAGGCTCAATGTGTGTTCTTCTGCATATCTCTTCTAGTTCCGACCTTTTCTTTAGAACGAGTTCTTTCATTCTGCTGGCTTTTAGGTTTTTCAGCCTTTCTACTTCAGCTTCTGTCTGTCAAGAATATAACAGTGATCCATCTAGCTGCCCCAAAGGTGGTATTCAAAGATAAATAGACCCCAATAATCAAACCTGTTCAATTGTTTCTTGTGAAAGCAAACTAGGATATGTAATGTCCTGTTCTGGTGATCCAATGATGCAAGTTAGTCTTCCAAAGCGTTTCCTTTCTTGTTCAGATGAATCCATCAAGTTCCAAAGTTCAAACAGTGATTCCACAATTTCCCTTAGCTATAGTGCAAGAACAGGTCATCAGCATAGAAAAGGGTCAAACAAAATACAAGACTGAAAAATGTTCTCATTACCTTTTGGATTCGAACTTTCTTTTCTGCTTTTAACTTCAAGACAGCTTGGGCTAGACCTTCCAATGTGTAATTACTAATGTTCGTGGACTGCCCTGGACCAGTCTCATGCAAGCTGGGATGCGCTTCATCCACTGTCTTTCTAAAGTCCAGTCCAAGCACACCACATAAAGAATGCACTTCATTTATATATTCCAGAACCTTATGAAGGCGACCAGACTGGAAGCAGCAGAGTACGTTGTCAAAAAACATTAGTGTTAACATTGGAAGTGGATGAATAAGCTTGCAAGCATATATCTTCCAGCACTGCACATGCAGTTATGCAGAAAACTTAATTTATGAAAAGATATTACACACTACAACAAGATAGATTTTCGATGGCAAAAAATATTGCCACCAATAGTCACAAAATTGCTGCTAAAAAGTTATTGCAATGGAATAGCGGCCAAAAAAAAAGAGAAGAAAATAACAGCCCTTAGAGACACCCAATGCTAAAAATTTTAGGGGCAATATTTCTATTTTGCCTCAAAAAAAAAAAAAAAATCATGGCAAAAAAAATGCCTTCATAAAATAGAAATTTTTATGGGTATATTTTGTGCTGCTATAAGTCTACATATCTTCTCAGACTTAGAGGCGATTACTTTTGTCACTGGATGTGAAAAACTTTTAGAGACATTATTTTGTCTCTATGAAAGCTGTCATTAAAATGGTAAAACCACATTTTCTTGTAATAGGTAGGAGGCACTTCCCAGGTAAAAGACTGAGAATCTGGGGACTAAATTGGATTGTTAAAAGCATAACCATTAGGTGAGGCATATAGTGGTAAAGCATGTAATACCTGTTCCTGAGCTACACACCAGCAGCAATAGGAGTACTTTTATTGCACATGTTCTTTTAAAAACTTTCTTATTTTTGTATTCCATGTAAGTTTTTTTTTTTAATTTATTTATTTATTTTATGGAATTGTATTCTGTGTAAGTTCACTTGATCAGAAATAGGGAATATTGGAGAACAATAATATGCTCATAAGGGGGATACAATCCCATGTTCATGTGACATCCTGGTTGTGCAAATAATCTTTGAAGGGTAGCCAGGAATGGTGATTTGCTTCTTGTGACCTCATTTCAGAGAGTCAAGGGGAGGACCATTTGCAGTTTCATGTTAAAAAGGAATTATTGGAGCTAAGGTGAATAAAAACAATGTTGCTGACATCTTTATCTGGCAAGGACTTCAACTTGCTTATTTGGGAAGAGCTTCAGAGCTTGATCACAAGTTCAATATGTGGGAATGGGAGAAAAAAACAATGTTTCTGGGGGCCAGAGATACCCAAAGAACCTAAAAATAATGATAAGCAGCATTTATACTATGGTTCTCAAGAAAGTACAAGGTGGTGGGTTTTTCACAATTTAGCAGGGATCAAAATGTACAAGTTGAATTCCTTATATTGCATCAGATACATTCAACAGAAATGGACTTCACCAAAAGGAGCTATAAATTTGCACTAAATTTGCCTCCTTTTCAGCATCAGTTGGGTGGTAAGCTATAACAACAAAGATCCTTTTACTAATAAATTTTCAACCAATTGCATAGAAAGCTCCTAACTTTGTGAAGAATGAGTGCTCTTACAGATATTTTACACAAAAGGGGACACAATTGATATTACATATGGGAAAAAGGAAAAAAGGCCTTCTTGAAGCAATCGTCCATTGCTGATGACATTAGGGATCTAAATAAGAAGTCTTGCTTATTCAAAACTTGAGCATGCCAATGACATGATGGATTTCCTTAATAAAATGGTCTATTATGATTTCATAGGAAGCTAATTGACTACTTGTTCTTAGTCCATCACAACCTAATGCCATATTTCATCCGATGAGATGTTTCTCTAGACTCCTTGGGTCTTTTCAACTTAAACACAATAGCCATAGATACAAGGCATATATTTCAGCAATAAACATTCCATCATTATCACATCCTTTTTAAATGGTCAGGCCTCATGGAATAGGAGGGGTATCAATGCACTAACTCAAACATAATCATGAAAATGAAACTGTTTAAAGTAAGATTTTCAGCTAATTATTACCAATAACCTAGTTTGCACTACTTGTAGCCATGATCCTTACCTGCATTTGCTTGGGTATCTTAGAGCATATTACTGGTAATAATGTTGCTTTATCACAAATTTTCAATCCCATATATCTTCAATTTTCCAACAATGATGAGGTTGCAATATTGATCTGAGCTACCTACCAATAGTTCTTTATGATCTTCAAATCCCAATATAACTTAGCTACAATAAAAAATAACCACTCTGTCCAGTTACATTTGTGACTAGAGGAAAAAAAGGAAAAAACAAAAGATCACATTGCACTGAAGGCTATAAAAGAGTAAATTATTGCAGATTCAAAGAAGTTTTCATGCTATGAAATAACTAGCAAACTAAGGATGAGATACCTTCTCCTTTTGGAGAGCACGAAGCCTTGCTTGGTATTCATCAAGCTTCCCCATTGACAAATCATGCTCTTCAATGGTAACAGGGCTGGTCACAGTGTCATTCTGATGACTGTGTTCTGTTAGTTCAGCACTGATCTTCTCAATCTGTGATCGTATATCAGCAAACTGCTTGACCCGTTCCTCTTTTTCTGCTCTCAGATCTTCCAACAACGGTGCTAATGAAGCAAGTTGCTCCTTCAGTGATCCCCGCTTTTTTTCTTTCTGCACATATGAGAAGTTGCATAGAAATCAATTACTGAGAGACTTCTAGTCCGTTACATCAACTTTCGCAGCTAAAATTAGACTTTGAATATCATGCAGTCAAAGAATTTCACACTTGCAATAGTTAAAATGCATGGGAACAAATTGATATTATATCTATAGCAACTCGGTTGTAAATTCTAGAAAATTATGAATGATGGAAATCGAACAGCATGTTGTAGTACTAATAACAATAACTGTTGCCGAGTAAAAACATCAGATAGCTTCCTTTACTATAGCCTAACATGCTTTTCAGATGTAAATTCCTATTTCGGACATCATGCCCTGTACCAATTGCAATTACTTCAGCTGCTGCATTTACATGCATTGTTACACAAGCAAAAAAGGGAAAAAGTCATCCATCAATCATAATGAGCAGACAAGCTTAAGATGGTATCCCAGAAAGATGCTAACAACATCATCACACCCTGTCTAGCAGATAAAATCTATTTATATCAATATGTTAATAATGCACATGTTGCAGATAGAGATCACAGACTAAGAATAAGAAATAACTTTCTAGTTTCATCTGCAAATCACAGAATTATCTGCACTACAGCCATGATTTTATAGACAAAATCCCCTATATGGAACATAAAAGAAGGTCTAAAAGCTCCATGCAGGAGGATATGCATAGGGCCAAAGAGAAATGGATAAAGTTTCAGGAAAAAAAAGAAAAGACTAGATCCTGCATTGATTTTATCAATGTACATGTCCAGAGGTAGGGTCATTTGAATATCTAGCCAATAGCTGGATTACATTGCATCTAATCAAGGCCTTACATTTGTATGTAATAAATATTTTCATCTATACACATGCACATGCTCACAAAAATTAGTGATATGCAAGCTCTGGCCCAGCAATATCTCTAATACATAGATATCCCACTATTTGATCCTTTTTCTCCCTTTTTCCCAAAAGAAATTGTGGGTACGGGAAGAGTATGCTGGTGCTGAAAGAAAAATACAAGAAAGGTAGACTATTGGAAGAAACACTGCATGCATGATGGGACTACATCAGCATCAGACTTTAAGATATCCTACTTTATTTAGGATAGAAACTGTTGTATGTAAACAAATCACTACAACACTAGTTCTGGTCCACATGCATAAATCTTTTTGCCTCCTTCAAAATCTCCAATGTCAAGAATGGAGAGCAGCAAGGCAGTTGATAGACCTGTCAAATGGACCTGGATAATACTCATGTAATGTTTGACAACATGCTCCACAGTCAGACATATTTCAACAAATATAAGATCTTGCCAGAATCGAGAGTGAATGGATGAACAGGTGGTTGGAGTGAATATTCTAAAAACACTTAAAGAAAGTGCTTAGGAAGCTAGTGCAGGTTCAAGTGTCTGGGAGTTTTCGAACCAGGTATGTTACACTAGGTAGAAATTTCCTGCTACTAAATCTCAAACCAAATATAGATATTGTGAAAAATTACAATAAATGGAGGGAACCAGTAGGGCAAAAGTGACACTTGGGGTGCTTTTCAGCGAAAAGTTCTCTTTTAGTTTCTTCATTCATGATCGTCTACTGTGGATGAATATAGAAAATTGAGATGCAAAATTCAAAGAAAACTTTAAAAGATTTAATCTGACTGAAACTATGTGTGCATGCGCACGTGTGTGTGTGTGTGTGTGTGTGTGTGTGTGTGTGTGTGTGTGTGTGTGTGTGTGGTGTGCATGCGCACGTGTGTGTGTGTGTGTGTGTGTGTGGAGAGAGAGAGAGAGAGAGAGAGAGAGAGAGAGAGAGCACATGCGCGCACGTGCACGTGTGTGTGTGTGTGAGAGAGAGAGAGAGAGTACATGAATTAGATGACAAGTTATTTGGTAAATTTGGTTCACATTTGGACTATAACATTTTCTGCACTGTCAGCTTGTCAACTGAAGACAGAAAACAGAAGATAGTAGTTTCCTGCTTCTACAGTGTCTTATCAAACCAAAAGTTGCAACCAAAAGTTATGACATACATGCATCTATGCTTCCTAGTGATTTTACCATAACCAACATCTTCATTTTATTTTCACTCACTGCTAGATACGGTCAAGGTTATTGTGTTGTCTCAAATAAAAACAAAACAACTTGAGGACTTTTAACTGTAGAACAATGGGATCATTGCAGAGGCAGGAAGCAGAAAAAGGAGGTTGGGTTTTTTTTATTCCTGAGTTAGTCTCAATGGGGTACTGTAGTTGTCATTGCAAAAATCAAAATCCAGGACTAAACTTGAACTCAACAATTATTGTCAACTAACATGGTGCAGAAAAGTGGAAATTAGTTATTACCAACATATATTAGCATGATTCAGAATAGTTTCCACTACAGCACTATTGTTAGTTTGTGTGTATCGATATGGAGGTGCACCTTCATATGGAGAGTGTGCTCCCCAAGGGAAGCCATGAGAGCTGAAAGCTCTGCTTCTTTTGCAGCCACAGACTGATGAAGCTGTGCCTTGGCCTTGCAGGCTTCATCAACCTTCCTCCAGTATACTTCCAAGCACTCCCTCTCAATCTCCAACAACATACGCTCCTTGTCTTCTTCACCCTCCCCTATCTCCACCCATATGTGCTGTTCTCACACAGTAAAAGTAAATGAATACTTCGGCTATACTAGAATTACTGTCTTTAATGTACCAAGCTTTTTAACGTAACAGGCTTTTTAATGCAACAAGCTTTGGAAAGGAATAAGAAGATACACTATATGCATGCTTCCATCATAACATTCTCTTACACACGATAAAACATAATTTAGAACTTCTCAGATAAATATAAAAAGAGAAGTTCATTGAAAAGGGCGGGGTGGTGATCTTCAAGAAGAACAACAATTATATGTAATTGGTAGAAAGAAGCCACGTTTCTGATCTATCTATTTAATCTAAAAATACAAAGACACCAAATTTGACCTATGCTCGGATTACAGGATAGAAGACCTTAAAAGATTACAAGCTATCACATTATGAATTCCTCTAAAGCTCAAAATAAAGTTTCACATCAAATAAAAGTGCTCGATTTGCAACTTGATAAAATTTTAGGAGCAAAATAAATTTACTCTTTACCGAGAAAACGCATAAAAGATGAGCAATTTTCCCTTTTCCCTCAGGAACCAAATTTGCAACGAAACAACCACGTATAAACACAGGAAAAATTACAAAAAAAAAAAAAAAGGGTAGAAAAGGACTTTCATAGCGAACCAAAAAAGCCCCAAATTGAACACTAAAATCTTACCTTTAGCCCATAAAGGAACAAAAAGTCCAATTATTTAACAGATAAATAACAAAAGATATCTCATTACTCATTGCATTCCAACACAAAATCAGAGAGAGAGGAAATGACCTGAAGCTCTCTAAGCAAAGCACTACAGCTGGTCTCCATGCTGCCACTGGTAAACGATCTCGTCCCCACCCCAACCCCCGCCATTCCTCCCCCCTTCCACCCTCCCCTTCCTCACTGCTCAGAACTTAACCAAGAGAGAAGAAAAGGCTAAGAGAAGAAAAAAGGAGAAGAACAGGCTCAAGCTTTCTCTCCTCGGCCCTCAGAAAGGGGAGTCTACCCCGTGAGAGAGAGAACGAGAGAGACAGGAAGCAAGTCCGGAAGAGAAAACGAGCGATAAGCGAGAGCATTTCGCTCTTCCTTAGTGCTTATTTTCCTCCCAGATCTTTTTTCTCGCTTGGGATCGCAGAGAGAGAGAGCGAGAGAGAGAGAGAGAGAGAGATTAAGGCAAATGGAAGGGGAGACGAACTGCCATTAAAGGCCGATAAGCTCCCAAAATGGCAGTTGAAGTAGAAAAAGATAGAAAGCAGAAGAAGAGAATGCAAAAGGGTGATGTTGATGTAAATGCAGGGATTAGAAAGAAGTGGGATTTTAGAGATTAAAAAAGAGAACTTTTTTTTTTCTAGGATTTTCTAGGAGAATTAAAATGTGAGCAAAATTATGAAAAATAGTAAAAAAAAAAAAACTCCAAAAACCGTTTAGTTGAAGATAATATGATAAGAAAAAATAATTTTTATATTAAATTATCATATTTAATATAAAAAATAAAAGAAAGATGATAAAAAAATTAATGAATCTCATATTTATTTTCATAAAATAAATATCATAAAAAAATTAATATTTGATAAATTTTTGAATGACGATAATTCATGTTTGATAAAAATATTTTTAATAAAATTACATATATATTCATTAATTTTATTTTAATATTTTTTAAATTTTATTTAATAAAAAATTTTATTAAAAAAATTAAGATAAAATCGACATGATGATGATGCATATGATTATAGTCATCATATAAAAATTAATTGAAGATGATAATATTATTTTAATATTAAAATTTTATTTTATATTAAAAAATATATTTATAAATTTTATCATATTTTTATATAAATATAATAATATTTTTTTATGTCATTTTTTGAAATAATTTTTTTATCAATTAAATATAATAAAAAAAATTTATTATTTTTTAAATAAATATTTTTTATAAATTATCAAATTACTTCATAATCTCACATAATTCAACCAAACGGGCCTAGAAGTGGATAGAATTTTTTAACGTGTTAAGATTAATCAATTCACGAGGGTGGAAAGAAATGGTAACTGGTGCTGTTTTCTTCTGGAATGGTGACAGGAAGCTGACAATTGTTTCTTTTACAGTCTCCCAAGGAGATGGAAATACGAAATCTTTATGGGTGATTCCTAGAAATATAAATGAGCTTTTTTTTTCGGGGGTGGGGGTGGGGGTGGGGATGTGCTACGAGCATTTTCTTTAGGCAATGAATTCGTTACTTCTGGTGCGGTCTTTTGTGGGCATGCATCATCCCCAAGTGAATTGTTAAAGAAAAAATATTTTATGCATCCATCATCATGGATGGTATGCGCAGGCACGAAGAATTTTCCTGGTTGAAGTGGAAGAGAAGGAAAGAGGCTTCACTTCAATTAAAGGAACTACGCTACTAACACTGGTACAAGATAAAGAGTAGGAAAGAATAGAAGGGAAGTTGACCTTGTACCAAATTGTAGGAGGGGTCCAGGGAGAGGACCAAAGTTGCCGTGCGTTCCCTCCCACGCACGGCATTGCTGCTGTGGTACCTACCGTACTTTGTGAGCATATTCTGGAAAATTTATTCTAGCTAAATGCTAGATGGACGCCAAAATCTCTTCTCAGGTGATGCCTCTTTCTTTTTCTACTTGTGGAATTGGAGTATTGTATTCATTCATTGTTAACATATAAATAAATAAGCATTGTATTCATTTATAACTAACATATATGACTCTGAAATCCAGCAAGTATTTTCAAGTATTTTTATCTTTGTTTTTCTTCTCAAAATAATTCCCATTATCCATTGCAAGTCTCCTAAAAGAAAAAAACAATAATAATTTTTTTATGAATAATATCAGTTTGATTCATTTCTTGTTCAATACTCCTGTAAAGGCCATTTCTATCAACTATTGTCAAATAAATGTACTCCCATGTCATAAAAAATAAATACATTCCCAATTTAAGAGACATAATCTATTACTTTCTATGGCATTATCCTAAGAGATATGCCTAGAGGAACATATGCTCATCTAATCTTATAGAAATGTCTTTTTGGTAGGGCTTCTACCAACAAAGATTTCATTCATGTATAAGCGTGTGCATGCTTCCTTCTGCTGTACCAACCAACTTCACTTATGTGCATGGGCTGAAGTCATATAATTACAATTAAAACCCTCATTTTACAACTTGATGGCAAGGAAAGATGGACGATGCTACTGTGCCACGACGGATTCAACACATAAGGATTCCAAATCTTTCCCAAACATTAGATGCCTCATTGGCCAATGCAGTAGTGATAGGTTGGAAAGCAAAAGAAGAAGGAAGAAAAGAAAGAGGTAGTAGTACTACTTGTTCTGGTCCCCTGCACCTCCTAGCCGTTTCTCCAGATGCGACTCCCTATCCTCTCTCTGGCTGCCACCCATATGATTTCTTCTAGCTTTGAAGATAGAACATATCAAGCAAAGGGAAAAAGAATTTCTATGTTGGGACCACCCAACTACAAATAATAGATGGTGACAACCAACAATATGTTCTCCATGTTAGGTGTTAGCCCTTGGATATTAATGAATAGGAAACAGAGGGTACAGATATTATCTTCCAAACAACATTGATGTATCCACAACTCTATCTATCTTTAGAGTCCTTAGCAAAGCATGAAATAATTGGAGGCACAGAGTATCTCTTTGTGAAGGGGCAGTTTGACAAATATCTCACAAGTGGAGTTGCTTGGAGTTGGAGTCATACACCCAAGCATTAAAATTGTAATAGCATTTAAAGATGTCAATAAATTAATGATATCTTCAATGGCATATAAAGAATAGGGTCCAAGGGGCAAGATAGAGACAAGGGAACCATGTTGTAGCTGGCATGGAGGATTACTTGGGCCATTCAGTGCTCAACATCACGATCACAAAAAGAAGAAGACTTCCCATGATGAAATCGACCAGTGCCACTGATCTTTGGGACCCAGAAAAGATTTGACTGTCTTTGGAGCACCAACTATTAGCTTCTGTCCGCAGCCTTGGAAGTTTCCTTGCAGTTTAGTTTTTAGGAGAGAGTTCATGCAATCCACGCTGGATGAATTCAAGGAGAATAATAAAATAAGCGTCTACTGTTTTTATATTTTCTATCTGTCAGAGGGTATTCTATCCATGAGTACAAGTATTATTAGCTTATTTTTTCCTCATAAAATGTCATCATTTACTAGGTGACACTATTTCCTGAATGCTTGGTATGACATTATGCATGGGATCCAAGTGGATCTTAGATCTTAACTGCTTCAAGAGAAAAATAGTCCCAATTTGCTGTCATAAGACCTATGGAAAGAGGCGGCTTCCAGCCAAACTTTCTTGTTGCAAGTGGGTGATCGTAAGCAGGATGCATGAATTGCGAGCACCAAGTCACTGCATCAGCTGAAACAGGCCGGACAATTTAGTGAAACACGACCACCGACATGATCCATTTATCTTGGTACGTACTTTTTAGGTTTTGTTGTACCGACATATAAGATATTCTCCACTTTGACCCATCAGCCTCATGATTTTATCTTTTAAAAAATGCTTTATATGGAAAAGATGGTCCATTTTTATATAAACCTAAGTTTTTCTCGATTCACAATCAATATGGTCCTTCGTACACCATAATAGATTCTATCTCTAATTTGACTTAGAAAATGCTAGTTGTCATGTCATTGTTGATGCTTAGAATGAGTCCTGCAAACACTTTGCAACAAATGCGAGTTCTTATCATATTAGAAGTTGATAAAAAGACATAGTTCTGATGCTCAAGTAATGCATTTGGTTTGATTGATACCTCTTAACCAGGCTAGATCACTAGAATTGGTTGGTCTTGGTTTGTCCCTCTAGGGCATAGGCTTCTCTTTAGCTACTATCTTTTGTGAAGGGATTGCTATTTTGATGGCAATATATTCAAATTGCTAATAATTTAAAGTAAGTCCATCAGATTATTATGTTTGGCATACTTTTTGGATAGTAATCTAAATTGTCTTGATGATTTACATTATCTTAGGAAGATGTGACTATCCAAATTGCCACTTTCTTGATAATATTGTAATAAAAAATTTAGACAAAATTATTCCTCAAAACAATAACAAAAAATCTATCATATTATTATTATTATTATTATTATTATTATTATTATTATTATTATTATTATTATTATTATTATTATTATTATTATTATATATAATATATATATATATATGTGTGTGTGTGTGTGTGGACAAAATTATTCCTCAAAATAATAACAAAAAATCTATCATATTATTATTATTATTATTATTATTATTATTATTATTATTATTATTATTATTATTATATATAACATATATATATGTGTGTGTGTATATATTATATATAAATATATATTATTATATTTTATATTTTTATTATATATATAAATATATTTATATATAATATCATATATTATTATATTATAAATATATAAATATATAAATTATATATATATATATAATTTTTATTTCTTATTAGGGAGAAGGAAGAGCAATATTACTAGGATATTTTGAAAATTTGATTATATATATATATATATATATATATATATATATATATATATATATAATATATATATATATATATATATATATATATAATTTTTGTTTCTCACCAATAAGAAAAAAGAACAATATTACTAGAAATATTTTAAAAATTTGATTCTGTATAATCTAAAATATGTCAATCAAGATTTTCGATAATCTTACTGTAATATTATCTATATGTACCAAACATAATAATCTATATTACTGATAATTTAATAATGACAATCTATCTTGAAGGCAATCCATATTATCTTTTAAGATTATGTGGCGATACACCAAATGCAATTTTAAGATTTCGAGTTGATTTGTCTTCCTTTTGTATTTTGTTATTCCTTGGAGCTGTTTTCCTTCATTTCACCTCCTCCATGAAATGGAACTGGATATGTTTTCTCATCTTTTTTCACTTCTACAAAGGCTTGGGTTCAAGAGTGGAAAAAATTCAGGCTTGCTACACCCTGAATTCCGATGCAATATGTCATAATCAAAATTGAGCTAATGTGTTGGGCCCCTTCTAAACCTAGGTTGACCAAGGCTCAAGTCCATGATTTTGACATTTTGACAACCATAAGATTTTTCTATTTACAAAAGACATTTTTAAATTTTTTTTTTTTTGCATTATTTTTGACAGTTCATTTTTTTTTCCTTTTAAAAAAATTATACTGAATGTAAAATCCACTCTTTCCAGTTTCCACCTGGATCAGATAATAACTCTACTAAATGGTAAATCATAGGATGCGGCTCCTCCGAACAATAGCCTATTAACAGAGCACTGAAAGCGCCTACTGCTGCTTTTACAATGTAGAATAAGGACCAGAAGTCATGAAAGATATCTTAACAAGCATCCACAGCAGCTCTTTACAAGCATCAAATATGATTACATTAAGCAAGCAATGAAGCAGCCTGCAAGCTTCTCAAAGAATGAGCATTGTGAGTGATTTTGTATTTTACAAGGACTCTCTCTTGTAGGTTCACTCGAAACATAAAAGAATGTCAAGAATGATACAAGTCATGCACACAGAAAGCATGGGTACATACCCAGATCAGAGGCTTTAGCTCGAGCACGGTAAAAAGCTTCATTGAATTCAGATAAATACATCGGTGAAACCCCTAAACAATTTAAGTTTCAGTACAATATGGCTTTGCTGCCATGCTCTGGCTCTCGACATGTCATACAGGATGCAGCTGCACGATACAACAACAACCTCCAGCTCAGAGAGTGGAATTCCCGGGGGGGAAACCTTGCAATATGTGCTTTATTAGCTGGATGTTTTCCATCTGGATGGTTTTATCATTGCCAATACTCTTGGTTTTATTTCTGTATTCTGTTTAGAGAACCAAGTCGTGAACACAACCAATCGATGATATCTTTTGCAATGTCATCCCTTTCAGGTTCAAAGAGGAGATCATGCAAGAAGCCTTCATATAGTTTGATGGATTTATTTGTTGAGGGAGCTTCATTGTAGAGTCTTTGGGAGCCCTCAGGATCAGTTACTGTATCAGCTGTGCCATGGAGGACTAGAAATGGGACGGTAACTTTGCTCAGGTTCTGCTGCAAGTAGGATGATATGCGGAGAATCTCATGACCAGTCCTGACTCTGACAGAACCAGTGAACACGAGTGGATCGGAATACTTAGCCCGCAAGGCCTCAGGATCACGAGAAACGGGCGGTCCGCTCCTATAGGAAGCACTAAATTGGTATCTTGGAATTAAAAGGGAGAATATTGGTGCAACAACCTGCCATTGAGAAGCAAAACATAAAAAAACAGACATCACATAAGTAGATACAATCTTTCATTTGCAGCAGCAACAGCAGATGTAATTGCCAAATGAAAATATTATCATGAATGAGATATTTTTTAACATCCAAATTAAAATAAACAACCAAAAGCTTTTCTGTCCAAAAATGATGCATTTGATTCTCTTTATACTTCAGTTGTGTTACATTCATATATTACCATATTCTGTTGATAATGCAGCATTTTATCTCCTATAATGACAACTATAAGCTTTTCTGCCCGATGATGGCACAAACAAATAACAGATTAAGCATACCCCAGGCTCATACAACTATCTTGTGGTTTCGAAGGTTAGCCACTCTTACAGTAAGAGGCATGCAGAATCACAATGCATTATTTCATAATCCTGTAGGGAAAGTTTGGATGCTCAAATTTTAGTTTTGGGTGATAACCTACCATGCACGAAAGGACCTGGAAATGGACAGAAGCAGGCAGATATCATCCCACAATCCCAGGACTACAAGAATATGAAAATTTCAGAATGTGATTTTTGGTATCATTGGAATCTTAGAAGAGGAAGTATGCAACAGGTGGCATGCCAACTTTCTCCAGATCCCCAGCCCTTTGCAACTCAACGGATATCACATGAAGAGGAAAGTTGAGCATCCTCATGGCCAATAAACGATTTAGCTCTTATCTTGAGCATGGCATAACAATGATAAGGAGTAATTGCTAATCCACAGAACTTGGTGAAAGAAAAAGCACAAAAAGTCCAAGAAACATATTACCATGTCCAGCTAACTGGAAAGGAATTGGAAATTCAACAACTAATACAGGCACAAAGCATCTTATCATTTTTTTTTTAAAGTCTGTTTTTCCACTTCACATAATGATAAAACAGGGGAATATGAAATATTACTTTGTTGCAATATTACCAGGTAAATCTTATCATAAATATTTAGCTAACATTAAGAATATCTTTAAAGATTAAAACTCCAACATGACAGAAAGATGTAAAACTTTTTCTGGCTATCATGTGGTTCACAGGAGCAATCTGTAATTCATTTATCTACATATGTTAACATAGTTTAGAAACCCATAAAACAACCTGTGAAAATTGGACATAAGAAACCCTCAAAAGCCTGATGTACGCCAAAAAGAAAAAAAAATTCTTTACACTATAAGATTGTGACAACTGAATGATGAACTCTGGAAGGAATGCTGTTAGCATTTATTGCACTAACAAGCATAACAGTGTTGATACCCACTGCAGCCAGTCCATTGGACATTTAAGGATAGCACAATCTATGAACTTGTTTATTTGACTTTTAATGTCCAAAGAAAGCAATATACTTACAGCAACAATTGGATGAGATGGCTGAACCTCAATGGCAGGTGATGTCAAGACCACACCTTCAATACGAGCCTCTACTTTTGGATCCAACACTGCCTTCAAATATTCATGAAAATAGCAAAGCGGCTCAAGGTAAACATAGCATACAGGACAACATGAGGTGCTATGACTAGCTGCAAGACCTAACAGAAAGAATCTGAATGCTAGTCCAATATGATAACCCTGGATGTATCATACCTTCAGAACAATAGCAGCACCAGTTGAGTGACCAAGGCAAAAGCATGGCAACCCAGAATTCTCCGATAACACCTTTCCCAAGAACGCTTTCTGTATATACAAGAATTGTCAGCAAGAGAATCCATACAGTATAAATGTATTCTCTGATTCATTGTCAAATGTTGGCCAAGTAATAATACCAAGTCATCAACAGCATAATCAAGAGAATGGACGTAACCATGCAACCCATCACTTCCGCCATGTCCTGAAGAGAAAGCATAGAATGGAAAATAATATTTAGAACCATAGAAGGCTTTTACACAGACAGTCAAGACTAAATTTGTTATTAAAACTGATAATTCTCTCTCTCTTTTTTTTTTTCTTTTACTTTTTTCGGACCCAACTAATTCTGCCTTTCTGCTATGCCCAAATGAATGGTCACAGCATCCATAGTTACATACTTCAGACTTGATTTCCATATAATCAGTGAAGAACAACCCAAATCTGACCAATTCAATATAGCACCTAGGTTGGACTTATTAGCAGAAGTTTCAAAACCATCCATATAGGGAGTATTTACCAACAACAACAGAAAACCGTCCAATGGGATGGTCAAAACTTTGTTGTATTATTTCTCTGTCATGTTCAACCTGACAAGTCCTAAATTAAGTGGTCCGGAATGGCGGGCCAGAACAAGGATGATGATCAGAAAAAGAAAATGAACAAGCAGTCTTATAAAATACAACAACAATTTTCCTAACTTATATACTAAAAGAAGCAGCTAAGAAAGCAAGAAGTTCCGGTCATAGAACATTTTAAAAACTCAGTAATATGAAAATAACTAGTTGCCCTGCCTTGTCTCAATCAAGATCAAGGCCAATATTCAGTCATGGTTAGTAATCTTTTTTGTGCATATATGTCAGATCATGAAATAAAAGCTCAGAGACAGAATACATTTATAAGTTTGAGTTTCCAATCTTCTTGTTAAAACATGTGGAAAGAACAAGTGACACTAGCTATAAGTTTTGACTATATATTGGCAAACTTATATATTCAACTGCATCCACAAATGACTAGCTGACCTGACTTGTCTCAATCAAGATACAGAATCTTGAGCCAAGTCATGTGGTGATATAGTACTTTCAAAACCTGAAAAATTTGAATTGAGTACTCATGAAAGTTAATCAACAGTAAAACAAACGTTTCAGATCATCACAGAATCAAATGAGTATAAGTCCTGCAGGGACTTAAATAATTCAAAAGTTCAGTTCTTAATAAGAAAGCATTTCACAAAAAAGAAATGTAGCCAGAATAGAAAATAAGACATATTTAGAAGATGGATATAAAAAGATAGAAATTGCAAATTAAATGCAGATAACCTTGACATTGGATCAATTGAACATCAAAATTGCCCTACATTCAAAAAGAAAACATGCATGACAGCTACACATCATTGGGAACTCTTGTACTTCTTGAAGGTTAGTCCCTAGAAAAGTGAAATGCTGGAACAAAGTAGTTATCAGACAAACTGATTTCCAAAATGTGCTTTGTAGGCTTGGATATTCATCTATGAAATACAATTTACTGGAGTGCAGAGATCAAACAGTCTGAATTAATATTTCCAACTTGCAAGTCCTTAGCGGCCTCATCAAAGTTTCTATTCAGTGCGAAATTGTAAGACAGCACATAGGCTACCCGGGCACGAACTAGTAGGAGGCCAACTTTCTACTTCATTCACACATGATCCCGTACAAACAACTTCATATCATACATGTTGACAAGGGTATTTTACACCCGCAACTTCCTGAAAACCCGGGGAGCTTCAAACTACGTAAGACATGCACTCATCCAGGGAATTGTAAGACAGTCCCATTCCTCAACAAATGTTTACCATCCTTTCAGCCATGAATAAATTGTGAAGATGATACTTTGCAAAAATAGGACAGGAGTTTCTTAAAAGATAAGCATGAATGGAATATTCAAACTCTATGAATAAATGATTCTACAGGTCAAATTTCCAAACAGCAGTCCCTCATGCGGCAGGCATCTTAAATTACCATGAATACTAATTTCTAATAAGCCCTGATAATAAAAAAATAATTATATCTGAACACAAAAGTTTAGGCTTAATTAGGATATGATGCAAATGAATACATGTTAACTTACCAATGGAGCCCCAAAACTTAAGCTTTCGGTAAAGGGGTCCACAGAATATTTCAGGCCTTAACATCCCCCCTCATGTATGGGCCAAACAACGTGAATGAAGGCATAAACAAGTCAAGAATGAACTCCAGATAAGAATAAGTCAAGCATGACTTAGAATAAGAATGAGTCAAGAATAACTCGACCAGGAATGAGTCAATAGAAGAAAAGACTCAAGATAACACAGGTGGTAAAATAAAAATTGGCCTAAATCAGGATTCAGTTGGCTCTAATACCATGTTAGCTCAACAATTGACACCAAAAGCTTAAGCTATTGGGAAGGAGTCACCAATGTATATCAAGCATTAATAATATAAGCTATTAGGGAAGGAGGGATCAACCGATCAACAATGTACATCAAGCATTAACAATATAACAATTAATTACAATGTTTCTAATATAAAGTTTTTTGGAAAAAAAAAGACCTCATATTGGGGAGTTCATGAAAGAAACATTTACTACTTCACCACCCTTTAATCGTTCTAAGTCCAAGTATCATAAAGCCTAAAGATATTCAGTATATCCTTGTAACAAAAATTCTAATGCAATGTTTATAAATGAAATTCCATTTTAATAATGAAGATTGGATGGGACTCTAGTAAGAAAGGGTAGTTTAGTCTGTGTTAAATGGTGGAGCAAAAGAATGGGAAGGACTAAGGTAACTTGAACAAAGTTGTTCAGAAAAAAGATATAGAAGAACTTGAAATAACACCAAAGGTAGCCCTGAAAAGGAATATTTGGTTAATGAGGATTCACAAAGCTAAACTCAAACGGTAGAATTGATGCTGGATAAGGTTTGGGTATAAATCTTCTTGTGAGAGATCACAGAGGAAGCTTATCCTTGCAAGTTGCTGGAGACGTTATGTGCTAGCTGTCATGTAGTAATCTATACAACTCAATTGATTTAATATGATGCAAGACCCTCCCTCTCTCCCTCTCTCTCTCTCTCTATATATATATATATGTGTGTGTGTGTGTGTGTGTGTGTGTGTATGTATGTGTATATATATGTATATGTATGTATGTATGTATGTATGTATGTATGTATATGTATATGTATGTGTATATATATGTATATGTATGTATGTATGTATGTATGTATGTATGTATAAATGTATATGTATGTATATATATGTATATATATATATATGGAGGTGGATTAGGATCCGGTCGGAGCCCAACCGGATCCCAATCCATATCCGGTCGGATCCCCCACCGTCAAATCAGCGCGCATCTGTGTGTATGCACCTGAAAAGGCATGCAGGCTAAAAAAAAGGCGCATGTGCGTTCGAAAAAAATTCAGAAAAAAAATAGGCCCGTTGTCTAAAAAAAAATTCAGAAAAAAAAAATGAAAAAAAAAACTGAAAAAAATTCAGAAAAAAAAAACTGAAAAAAAATTAGAAAAAAAAATGGAAGGCGCCTACAATTTAATGTAGGCACCTTCCTTTTTTTTTCTAGTGGATTTTTTTAATTAAAAAAACTATAAAAAAACACCTTTCTTTTTTTTTCCTAGTGGGTTTTTTAATTAAAAAACCATATTAAAAAAAAAAAACACTTGAAAGACGCCTACAATTTATTGTAGGCGCCTTTCAGGCATATGAAGGCACCTACATTTTAAATGTAGGCACCTTCATGTTTTTCTTTTTATTTTTCTTTTTAGTTTTTAGTTTTTTTAATTTTAAAAAAACCTACACTAGAAAAAAAAAGGAAGAAAGGCGCGTATATTTTAAATGTAGGCGCCTTCAGGTTTTCTTTTTTCTGAATTTTTTTTCAAGATTTTTTTTTTCAGATTTTTTTTTGAATTTTTTTTAGGTTTCTTTTAGATTTTTTTTCTGATTTTTTTTTTCAGGCAGCGGGCCTGTTGTTTTTTTTTCTGAATTTTTTTCAGACGCACGCGCGCATGTTTTTTTTCAGCCGACACACCTTTTCAGATGTATGCGTGCAGATGCACGCTCATCCGACGGTCGGGATCCGACCGGATATGGACTGGGATCCGATCGATCGGAGCCCAGTCCACCTATATATATATGTGTATATATATGTGTGTGTGTATACACATATATGTACACACACACACACATATATATATATATGGGATCCGATCGATCGGAGCCCAGTCCACCTATATATATATATGTGTGTGTATATATGTGTACACACACAGATATATATATAAGTATATATATATTTCGAATACCACCATCCTCATCTGATCCTAGGATCTCTTCCCATCTGGAAAGGTGTGGCAC
Organism: Cocos nucifera; assembly: GCA_006176705.1. NCBI lineage: Eukaryota > Viridiplantae > Streptophyta > Magnoliopsida > Arecales > Arecaceae > Cocos > Cocos nucifera. The sequence continues at coordinate 379,538 of QRFJ01000036.1, read as the reverse complement.
CTAGCAGACCAAGGTCCTGTTGGCAGTGCAAAATTGACAATTGGCTGATCTCAAGACAAAACCAAATCTGCTTGGAAGGAGAGAGATAGGATTTATAATACCAAGAAGAAGACCCTTGAATGCTTGGCCTGCAGACATGCAAAAGGATATATCTGTCCATCTGATTGCTGGACATTTGCCAAAACAAAGTGACGAATAAATCTTTGCTAAATGCCCCAGCATTTGAAAATTTCTCAGCAAAAGAAAGACAGAGCACTTTATTTTACAATGAAGCTAAAGCTGTATCACATATATCAGATAAGTATATGATTAATGGATAAGGAGTTCTGCAAACCTTTGATTGGATTTCAAATGTACATATAAAAGAAACTAGTGAACTCTATTTATCTTAAAAACTTCATGCCTTCATTCTATATACCTCTCTTCAGAGCATGTATAATTGCACTACCTGGAAAGGTATTAACAATAGTTTCTGTGAAGATGATTACGGTATTGAGCACAACAAGAGGACCAAAACCCCACACTCCTTAAAAAAAAATATCCAAATGATTGTCAGAAGCATCTGCAGCTTTTCTGGGTTTTTGGTAAGCTGAAAAGATTTTATAAAATGGAACCTACTGAAAATATATTTTTATAAATGAAACCTACCTAAAATCCATGTGGTGTAAGGGTAAGGAAGGAGGAAGAGGATGAGGAGGAGGGGTAGGACAAATCACCCTAAATTCTGGTTTACCCTCTCTAGGTATTGGTAGCATGTTAGAACATGCAAACATATGATGCTAACTCGCCTCACTTTACTTTTAACTTGAGGCACTTACAGAATCTATTTTGAGCTATTGGATTGTAGTTCCATCTAAGGTCTTGCCTTTTGCTTTTTGCTTTACGTGTATGGGTTGAACTAGGCTATTCTGAAGCCTTTGGGTGTTGTTCAAGAATGAGAAGATATCATCCCTAGGAGTTCATACTATGTTCAGTTTTTCTAGAAGAGATTGGGTGGAGCCTTTATGCATGTTTAAACTTGAGATCAGAAGTGACTCTGATGTAAAACCAAAAGAAAAATAAAGAAGCAAGAAAAAATTAGAAAAAGAAGAAAACTCAAATCAATTCTCTTAATTTTTTTAATCAATGATTCAGGTCTGAGGTTTCTCCATATAGGTGGAGCCTTTAAATAGAGAAACAAAAACATAATCTAATAGGATTTTAATAGTTGACTTGAACCCTAACAGAACTCTTATTACATAGTCCTAACAAAATTAAGAATCCCAATAAAATAGAATAACCTAAATTAATTCACAAAAATTAAACCCATAAAATAAATTAGGGTTAGGGTTTAACGATGCTTCCTTCTTGAATAAGTACGCAAACTCTGATTCCTATTATTCCCTCCTGGTTGGAAAAACTCAACTCCGACGAGGAATTAATGTAATCTTCTAAAATTTTTGGATCGATACGTCGTAGTTCTTCCTCAAGAATCCACGTAGCATCTAAATCTGGACATCCTTGCCACTTGATAAAAAATCTTCGAAATCCTTCATCAGCAGAAGAAACAATTTCATCTATAAGAATGTGTTCAATTTGATCTGATGAAGCCGAAGAAAACGATGGAAGAACCGGAACTAACACTGGAGGAGGAATGTGATCCCTGCTGTCACCTACATGCATAGTAGGAGGCTCAAATGTGCCTCGATAAGGTAGCAAATCCTCAACATTGAAAATTGGACTGAATTTTAAATCAGAAGGTGATTCTATATAATATGCATTAGGCCCAAGTTTTCGAAGGATGCGAAAAAAACTGGTGGCTCGAGCATGTAACTTTTTAAATGAATTTCGTGGATAACATTCAGGACGAACACGAACCATAATATAATCATCTTCGTTAAATTCCAATTTTCTACGATGAGCATCAGCAGTAAGTTTATATTTTTCTATATTCATGACAATCTTTTGCCTGATTTCAGTATGAATTTTATTAATGTGTTTAGCAAAAAAAAGTCGCAGACTCAGAAGTACGGTTATTCATAGGTAAAGAAACAAGATCAATAGGTTGACAAGGATTAAAATCATAAATAATTTCAAAAGGGCTTTTACCAGTAGACCTATTTACTGAATTATTGTAAGCGAATTCTGCAATAGATAATGACAAATCCCATGTTCCTAGTTTATCTCCAACTAGACACCTAAGTAAATTATCAAGACTTCTATTTACAATCTTTGTTTGACCATCAGTTTGGGGATGAAAAGCTAAACAAAATTTTAAAGTAGTTCCGAATAATTTCCATAGGATTTTCCAAAAATAACTGACAAACTTAACATCAAGATCAGATACTATTCAAATGGGTAATCCGTGAAGTTTAGAAATTTTCCTAAAGAATAACTTAGCAACAGAAGAAGTATCAGAGGTCTTATGACAAGGAATAAAGTGTGCCATCTTGGAAAATCTATCAACAACTACTAAAATTGAATCATATCCCCTTGCGGTTCTAGGTAGACCAAGAATAAAATCCATACTAAGATCTTTCCATGGGAAATGAGGAATCGGTAAAGGAGTATATAATCTAGTGTTTTGTTTTCTAGCCTTGGCTAGCTAATACGTACAACACTGAGAGATAATTCAAGCTACGTTCTTTTTAAAGGAGGGCCAGTAAAATCTATCCTCAACCATAGCTATAGTTTTATTATGTCCAAAATGACCTGTTAATACTCCTGCATGAAGTTTCCAAACAAGAAAATCTCGTAAAGATGTTCGAGGTATACAAAGATGACATCCTTTAAATAGATAACCGTCTTTAATTATAAAATCAATATATTCTTGACGGTTTCCTGGACCAACCTCTTGATAAATATCAAAAAAATCAGGATAATGCTGGTAATCATCTTTCACTCGCTTAAAACCAATTACCTCGGTATTCATGGATTGTAAGACAGTAATTATTCTACTTAATGCATCAGCGGTCCTATTCTCAACACCAGCTTGATGTTTGAGAACAAAAGTATAATCCTGAAGAAACTCTACCCATTTAACATGTCTAGCACTAAGTTTCTTCTGGGATTGAATGTATCTAAGGGACAGGTGATCAAAATATGGAACAAACTCTTTAGGTAAAAGGTAATATCGCCAATACCGAAGGGGTTGAACTACAACGTAAAATTCTTTGTCATACATAGAATATTTTTGCTTAGCTTCTTTAAGTTTTTCACTAAAATAGGCTATAGGATGACCCTCCTGGCTAAGAACTCCTCCAATTCCTATACCTGATGCATTACAGGCTACTTCAAAAACTTTGGAAAAGTCAGGATGTTAGGTGTCTCAATCATCCTAAGCTTTATTTCATTAAAAGCTCTAGCAGCATTAGTTGTCCAATGAAACTTATCTTTCTTCATGCAATTTGTAATAGGGGCCATGATGGTACTGAACTTTCTAATAAATCATCTATAAAAAGAAGCTAGACCATGAAAACTACGAACCTCAGAAAGTGATTTTGGTTCAGGCCATTCTCTAATTGCTTTCACTTTCTCAAAATTAGCCATGATACCTTGGAAGGATACGACATGCTCTAAAAATAGTACTGGTCTTTGAAGGAATAAACACTTCTTAAGATTAATATATAATCTAGCGGATCTAAGAGTGATAAAAACTTTCCTAAGATAATTTAGATGTTCTTCTCTAGACCTACTGTAGACTAGAATATCATCAAAATAAACAACTAAGAATCTACCAATGAAGGATCTCAATAACTCAGTCATAAATCTCATAAATGTACTAGGAGCATTGGATAATCCAAATGGCATGACTAATTATTCATAAAGTCCATCTTGGATTTTAAAAGCAGTTTTTCATTCATCTCTAGGTCGAATTTTAATTTAATGATACCCACTACGTAAATCAAATTTAGAATAAATTATAGAGCCAGCTAACTAATCAAGCATATCTTCAAGCTTAGGAATGAAAAACCTATACTTGACAGTAATCCTATTGATGGCTCTGCTATCTATACACATCCTCCATGTACCATCTTTCTTTGATATCAAAAGGGCTGGTACGGCACATGGACTAAAACTAGGACGAATATGACCTTTCTGTATTAAACCATCTACTTGTCTTCTTATTTTCTCATGTTCCTTAGGATTCAATGTATAATGTGGAAGATTAGGTAATTGAGATCCTGGAACTAAATCAATAGCATGCTGAATATCTCGTAAAGGAGGAAGGCCATCTGGTATTTCTTCGAAAGTCACATCCTCAAATTCTTCTAATAACTGTTCAATCTCAGGAGGTGGGTTATCTTAGATGTCTGAGGTTAATCTAATTTTACCTTTAGGAATGACTGCTAACATAATCCCAGACTGAACTTTTTTTTTTTAAATTTTTTAAGAGTTAAAATATGATAGTTCTTATGTTTAGGAGTTTGAGATGCATTCCTATCTTTTCTAGAAGGTCGGGACTCACTAGGTTTGGCAGGATTTAACCTAATTTTCTTATCTTTATATATAAACATATAGGTATTCTCTCTACCAAAGTTATGAGCATCTACATCATAGATCCATGGTCGACCTAATAAAACACTAGCAACCTCCATTGATAAAACATCACATATAATCTCAGTAGAATAAGCTCCCATTTTAATTGGTACTAGACAACATTCATTAATAGGGAGAGATGTTATGTCCACCCAGGCAACCTTATAAGGATGAGGATGAGATTGAAATTTCAATTTTAATCGATTAACGGCAAACTTAGATACTATATTTATAGAACTACCACCATCAATGATAAGTTTACATACCTTATCCCTACATTGTGCGTATGTGTGAAAAATACTAGTACATTTTTAAGCTTCAGAATCTGCAGGGGTGGTGACTATACAGCGCATGACATTAACCTGACCTTCTAACTCTTCATATTCTCCTTCGTACTCTTCTTCAGAATTAGTTGGTTCCAGGGGATTAAAATCTTTTAGTGTATTTTCAGCTGGAATTGTTTTCTCATATTCTGATTCTATTATAAAGGTACGACGTGGATATCTAGCAGCTATGTGACCCTTTGCATGGCAATAATGACACTCTATGTTTGACGAACTAGCTGATTGAGAAATCTTTGGCACAGGTTCTTAGGTCCTAGTTTCTGTGGGAATTGGTCCTAAACGGGAATGAGCTACTTGTGACATATTTCTTGTACGACTAACAGGAATAGACCTCGACTATCCAAATTCAGTAGCAAAATTAGCTCCTCTCCTTTGACTTGAAGTTCTATTAAATTTCTCTATTTCTAGGGCTTTGCGATAGGCCTCTCCCATAGAATCGGATAAATATAAGGAGACTTCTCTTTTTAAATCATTCCGTAAACCGCTAATGAACTTAGAAACTAATTTTCATGAATCCTCAGATATATCACATCTCAACTGTAGATCCTTAAAACGAGTCATGTAGTCAGTTATGCTAGTATTTTCTTGTTTAAGAGTGTACCATTGATCTAATAATTGACCTTTATAATAAATAGGAATATATTTCTCATGCAGTTTGAATTTCATTTCTTCCCAAAGCATTATAAGAGGATGTCCTATCCATTCTAAATCCCTTTCAATAATTTGCCAATACCGTTTGGCAGATCCTATTAGTTTCATTTTTATGAAGCAGATGCGAGAGGCATCCGATATGTGATACCACTCAAAGTATGACTCTAAATCTAGTAACCAATCATGAAAGGCTTTTGGATCCAATCTACCATCATAAGAAGCAACTTCTACTTTAACCCCTTTTAGTGGTTCTTCTAAATCTTCATGTCTATTTGGATATGCTCTAAATTAATGTCCTTGGGGTCTAAAGTTTCCAGGGTTTCGTGTAAACCTAGTAGGCTGCCTAGGATTTTTAAATGTATAATGTGGCGGCTCTACTTCTCCTTCATAGTCTTCTCTATCGTATTCATCTATCCTCGGATAGTGAGAACCCTCAAAATTGTTTATGGAGTGGTGGATAATCGGAGGGACTGTTGTACAGATCGAGGGTGCTTGACTGGTGTGCATGAAGTGACTCTGGCCTCCAGTAGTTTGAAGATTTCATGAAGGAGTCGATGAATGGGTTGAATACTAGGAGAATCATCTTCTACAGGTTGTTTGCCTATTCTTGACTCTTTTAAGGATAATTGACGTTCTATTTGTTGACCTATCAGATTTGCCATATCTACGCGACTGTTTACTTGGGTAGCACGAAGCTCACTCATCTCAGTGTGAAGTTGATTTAAGGATTGGCGGATCTGATTTAAAGTTTCTTGGAAGGCTGTTTGGGTACTTTTGATAGTTTCTAATTCTTTTTCCATTGTAGTTTGTGCTTCTTTTAAATTACCAATTGTCATGATAAGAAAAGAAATTTAAATTTTTTAATTATGATGCTCACAGTAAAAATTATAAAATTCAACTTAATATCTATGTTTCTAGTGCGGGCAAGGATAAATTATGTGGGTATTTGATATAAGAAATAGCAATTATGTGGGGAAAAATATGATAAAGGATCAAAGTTAAGGGCCTAAACAATTTAAATTACCTAAAGATTTAAAACAAAATCCAAAATTAATGAAGGAATTGTATCTTTCACCTCGTGGTGCGTGCAGATTGAAGAGGAGACAAACTCCCTTCTTTTTTTTCCCCTGACGGCCTCAGGTGGATCTAGCGAGCGGCGGTTAGGGAAGATGGGTGGTGGGACGACGAAAGACGGCAAATGAGTGGCCGACAACGAAAAGGGGCGGAGACGGCATCGACAGCAAAGGTGGCGCAGGCGACAAGAAAGGGGAAGAAATCTCAATCGGAGGAAGAACGAAGCTGGCGACGATGAGACCCATCGGTGACGACTGGGAAGGAGGGTCCGGCGGCAGCTAGCGGCGGAGATGACGACGATGGATGGGAAGAGGATGGCATTCAGAGGGGTGTTCAAAGGGGATTCTCGAGGTCAATCAATGATGGAGGTGAAGTCGACGATGGTCGGCTGTTGATCAGGGCGACGGGAGGGTCGATTGGATAAGCAATAGTGCCGAGGACTCGGTTGACGGGAAAAGAGGAGATGGAGGGGTGCTCGCGGTCGGTTGGTAGCAGAGATGGAACCACAGCAAGTGGCGGTTGATCGGGCGGCGAAGAGGCCAATTGTGGTGGCCGATCGACAACCGCTTGGCAATCGATGCCAGGAAGGGCTAGGCCAGAGGCCGCGGGATGCTTGCGTCAGTGAAGAAGACGCTCACGCGATCATCGGTGCTGCGGTTTGATTAGTTGATGGAAGCTTGCATCGTCGGCGGCAGGGGAGGTGGTGATGACTGTCGGCGGCTGAGAAGGGGCAACAGCTATCGGAGACGGTGATGGGGCGCGTCGTGGGTTCGGGTGCCTTGACGGTCGGGCGGTCCTGCAATTCAGACCAAAAGAAAAAAAAGAGGGGAAAGGCGGTGGTCATGGGCTCTAACGGGTCGAGAGAGAGAGAGAGAGATAAAGAGGGGGGGGGGTGGGGAGGGAAGAGCGCGGAAAATCACGGGAAGAAAGTTTACAGATTTTTTTTGTTGTGATCGATAGAAGAGGTTGGGTAGAGGGCGACGGGAACTAGAAGATGGGCTACAACGGGGCTGCGACACGAAAGAACAAGGGAAGAAGAACCAAGTCGGAGAAGATGACGGGATCCTTTGTTCTGATACCAAATTGATGTAAAACCAAAAGAAAATTAAAGAAGCAAGAAAAATTAGAAAAGAAAGAAAATTCAAATTAATTCTCTTAATTTTTTTAAACAATGATTCAAATATGAGGTTTCTCCATATAGGTGGAGCCTTTAAATAGAGAAACAAAAACATAGCCTCATAGGACTTTAACAGTTGACTTGAACCCTAATAGAACTCTTATAACATAATCCTAACAAAATTAGAAATCCCAATAAAATATAATAACCTAAATTAATTCATAAAAATTAAACCCATAAAATAAATTAGGATTAGGGTTTAACGATGCTTCCTTCTTGAATAAGTATGCAAACCATGATTCCTATCAGACTCTTAACATGTAATTTTTCATCTACAGTGAAAGGCTTCATTGTGTTGCCCTCCCATGGATGTAAGCTGTTAATTTGGTTTAAACATATGTCTATGCAATTAATCCATGTTGCCAATCTTGCATTGCTACAATTGCTCTATTGTCTTAGTACATATCGATGCACACAAACCTATATAAGAGAAAAATGAATGGCGTGCATCCATAACTTGTACTGGTGCATCTATGCGCACAAACCTAGTTTATATGCATTTGGAGTAGAGTGATCTATTTCAATTTTGTGCAGCAGCAAGTAGCATCAGTACTACTACTGTTGTCAGCTCTGCAAAATCACAGGGAAGCCCTAGAATAGCGTTAGCATTCAGGAGAATCAAGACTAACTCCATATTACAGAAAACTCAAGCCTTGCATCTACATATTCAAAGCTCGATAATGTGCTTCTGTCACAGATATTTATGCATATAATTTCTGCAGCATAACACTTGGAAGGCTAAATCATTAAATAAATTTAAATAATTAGGCATTAAGATCTAGCAGAGATCTATATCAAAGATATAATCATCAATACCAAAGGATGTGCAGACTGCAAGTTCAAATGAAAGATCCTTAAAGGAAAAAAATAAAAAATAAAAATAAATAAATAAAAATATATATATATATATATAGACACACACACACACATACTAAATTTACTTACTGAATCCATTTATTTTGCAAATAAGTATTACCGGTCCATTGGGGCAAAATTTGCTGGTTTAAACAAAATATTCAGGATTTTTTTTTCACCCAAGAGGGCCAAGACATTCTTTTTCTGTTCTCCACAGATATCATCCCAAATGCAGTAAGCTAGATACGGTAGAATTCAGGAAAGGTCCACAAATAAATAATTTTCTCATATTCCAATAATAAGTAGTGCTTACATATATTCTTATTAATAAGACTTATAAAAAAGGTTCAGTTCAACCAGACAAAGCCTGATGGCAATCATTAGTAAGTATTCATGCGGATTTCAAGTCCAGAAGACAAGAAACATTGTTTTGCACATGGAAGAAAATGCGGTAAGAATCAACCTCAAACATGACAGTCTCAAAGGAAGGCCATGATCCCGCTCACCCCAAGGATGGGTAGGATGCAATTTGAACACAACCCTATAGGAAATTTATCAAACTGTGATGTAGTACCATTTTACTTATTAAAAGGAAAAGTTTACCGAAGGAGGTGACAACATGAGATTCCTTTCCATGATGAAGAAGCAAGAATGCAGATTTACATTCAGCTTTTAACTATTAGATTTTTTTTTCTTGGCTATCAGTAAACCAGCATGTAAACATTTACCTCTTCAAATTGTTTTTGTCAAATAGAAAGCAAATTATCCTACTAAAGCAGAAAAAGAAAATAATAATTATGTGGTCAAGAGGCCAATTCAGTTCCCCAGCATTCAATTTCTAGCTGATTTGTCACCACAAAAATATCAAATATTTAACTATGGTCCAAGGTTTGTCCATGCTGTATTGAACCGGGCAGGATGAGGCATACCGTACGATACTGGTTCGGTGCTAGCATGCAGTACGGGGATACAGTAACAGGTTGGCACCCATACAGGCCCAATACCAAGACAGCAAACCTTGCTGTGGTCTCTTAGTAGTCTGAAATATCTCCTAGAAGAATGGCAAAATTCTGTTGCCCAAGACAAATGACAATATATGACATATCAAAATATTACATACTCATCAAAGTAAAAGAGTAGCCTTTACCAACTTCTGGAGAATTGCTCTCCAAATGTTAAAAGATGATGATTGGTTGATAACTTACCAATCCAGTCCATCGCATACACTTTAAATCCATTATCATTCAGTTGCTTTGCAAAATAATTATATCTTCCACTGTTGACCACAAAACAGTTGCCTTCAGCAGCAGAATTTAAAATTTATGCATAAGCTCCTGCAGTTGCCTCAATAAATTTTAGTGGAAGGAGATATTAACACACCTGTGCTCATTCAAGCCATGCAAAAGAACCACCAATCCCCTGCACCAGGTAAACAAAAATCAGCAGGAGTCTTAAATGGAGAGTTTTAAGAAGTCCTGAATTCTGTAATTTAGAAAGGAAAAAAACGGGCAAACCATGCAGCCCTGACACAATAAATGTTAGTGCAAGATAGAATTGGCATATACAAGGATTCTACATCATACATCCTCTCCATGATTTGGAGCCATAAAAAATCAAATGTATGATGGTTATTTATATCAAGAACTTTAAACCTAAGGACTAAGTGTCAGCACAACTTCCAGAACTTCCAGCAAGCTAACAGACCATGCGCTAACGCATCTTGTAAAATTTTAGCATCAACATGACATTTTCTCTCAAAAAGATTGTTGTTTTGTAATTTCTAGGAGATATAGTGCAGTTTGCTAGCTCTGAAGTTGTTACAACCTTGCCGAATCATATTGAGATAGGGATCTAAATCAAGGATCAGTATGGCAAGGGAACAAAATAACAATCCTGCTTGTGCAACTTGGAAGTCAGGGTCCATTTGCTCTTGCATGGATGCACTTTGTAAAAGTCTTAGCATCCTATTGATATTATACAAAGAGAAGCCTTTCTTGATACTTAACGTACTCTGCATCACAAGAAACCCAAGCAAGCCATAACAAATGAATGGCACATGATATCATGTTCTGCAATATTTCCAAGATACCTGGATAGTGGATGCTCATCTAAAATATGTGTGAGAGTTTTCATATACATATAGATAGCAAATACATAGAGGTTAGCCAAGTATGCAAATACGTACTCGCTAAAGTCAAGGGAGTACCACATGGAAAGCATTTTTTGACAGAATGTGTTGCAAGAAAAGCAAAAGATGCTTATTACAGCGATTAGTTTTCAGATAAGATATGGATCTTCATTTTATTTTATTTCAAGTAGTTTAGAATCAAGTTCTGATGAGATATGGCTCTCTGGTGTTGTATTAAATATGATAAGATTGACTCATATATATTAAGTATGAAGTATTAAGTACTAGTACTAACATGAAAGGCTCAGAGCCCAACATGCAAGGCAGACCTCGAAGCCTGTGACGTGAAGAGGCTCTTCTTTTGCTTTTTTTTTTTTTTTTAATTTTTTAAACCAATAAGAACCTTGCTTATCCTGCACCTATTTAATTGGAAAGAGTATACCTGCTGTGACATTCTGTTTTAGTATAAATATATGGGCATTGAGCACCCATTCCCAAGGAACCCATGTAAAAGCTTTGTGTCCAATTTGAGCGGCCACTTGGATAAATTAGAACCATCTATATTTGCTCTCACATGCATTGCACTTGCCAATACTGATATGTACATAAACATAAGAGCAATCTCATGACAACGTACAATTTCCCTGGGGACACACGCCTCATGGACCATGAAGCAAATCCAATGGCCTCATAAGTTCTTTTTTCCTTTTTTCGAATATATGGCGGTTATGCACCATTACTTAGATGGCTCATAAGTCTTGATGCACTCAATTTGCATGCTCATTTGGCGTGCATGATTCACCAGGGCCATTGGACACTCCACGATCCGCATGACATGAATAAACTATGAAAATGGTTGTCAACAAGGTAAACCGCATCCCATCACCAATTACTACCACCAATCTCTTGTCTTGCCCACCGTGTGACGCCTTGAATCCAGCACCCAGATCAGGCAGGTGATGGCTGCACACTCTTTAGAGCAAAGCCCTAAAGAATATACAAGGCCTGCCTTTTATCAATGTACAATCACATCAAATCAACTCGGTAGTGGTAGCAAAAATAAACCTCTGATTTTATTTATTCAAAAATATAGCTCACCAATGTTTTATCATAATCAGATCAATATTTATAATAAAAAAAAAAGCAAACTAATAATCTTTAAGATCCTATGCTTCTCATTGCTCGGTCCCAAGCCTTATAGAATCTTCTGGATCTGAAAGAAAAATAGAAAAAGGGAGCGAGCTTTACGGGCTCAGTAAGTTATCAATCATCTCTGAAGGATCAAACGTAAATATTTTTCAAATACATATAATAATTTTAATAATATATAATAAGATAATTTTATTTCAAAAACTTGCCATACACATTAGAAAAAGCCAAAAATTCTCTCTCAATCTTTGTTGACTACGGCCAGCAAGGTTCGTAGACTCGGTACCGACATCCATACCGATTGCCGATCAGTATGGTACAGTACCATACCGTCCCATCCCGTACCATCAATAAAAAAATTTAAAAAAATCCCATCCAATGATCAAAAGAAAAAAAGAAAAAAAACTATCCCGTACCGGACCGTACCATCCTATACCAGTGTCGTACCGACCCATATCGGACCAAACCATCCGATACCGGTCCGTACCATACCGTACCGACCGGTTTAATCTGATTTAGACCATTTTTTGAAAAATCAGTCTGAACCATTCTGATTTTCCGCTGGTACAGTACGATATGGGATATACCAGCTGATTTGGACCAGTATGAAAAATCATAACGGCCACAATCAGCCTCGTGACAAGGCCCAGGAGAGATTAGCCCCTATATGTAGAACACCTAATCCATCGGCGTATACCTGAAAAACACTAGCTCTAGTCCACACGGCCATGATTTGCCCTGTGACAAGATAAAGAGATTAGTTCTGAAGGAAAAACACCCAATCTATTAGTATGCTACTAGTGACCAGCCCCACTGGTTAGGTCTAGAAGGACTAACTCTGCCAGCAATCAGCCCCGACTGGCTAGGTCCAGGAGAAACATGTTTATGTCGTGTGGCCAACGATCAGTCCCGTTAGTTAGACCCAGATCATAGTCTAAGTAGAGGATTTTCTCATGCTTTTGTCACAATCAATTTTTCATAAATATTATTTTTATAACAGTATCAACTTAAATTTTATATAATTCAAAACAGCAATAAAAATTCACTTATTTAAAAATTTCATGCATTGATGAAAATACTTAATTTTCATTTTATAGATGATGCCACATAATGTAAGGAAATCATTTATTTTCTATAATTATATCATGCAATTACGATATCATGCTTAATCTGATTTTCTAAATCACTTTTCATAAGTAATTTATCTAATTTTGAACTTCAATAATTTCTAAATATTTAACATACAAAATCTAATTTTTTTAAATATTTAAATATATATAAAAATAAATCCAAAGATAAGAGGAAACTTACATGTTGATCAGATCCAAAATTCTACGATCCTCTCAAACCGATCTCTAGATCTGATATTCTTCCGGTGTTGAAGGCTCTAATGCATCAAATAAATTTTATTAATCCCTAATTCTGAAAAAATTAAGATAACTAGAAAGTCTTTTAATCTATTCCGAACCCAGTCTAGATCAATTCCTAAATTGGATCCACATGATCCGGTTTGACCTAGATCTAAATGAATTGGATCCAAACCAATCAATTAAACCACCTCTCTCTCTCTCTCTCTCTCTTTTCTTTCTCTTTTTTTCTCTCTCTTTCTCCGTTGCTTTCTTTCTTCTCTCTGTTTCATCTCAAGACCGAACCCACGGTCTTTTCTTAGATTGTCACAGGGGCGGACGAAGGAAGGAGCAAGTGGTGAGGTGGCTTGAATGCCCAGCAAGGGTGGCGCGACAATGGCCGGAGACAACTATCGACCAAAGACTCCATCGAGAAGAGAAAGTTCTACTATAAAGCCAGAAAGAAGAAGAGAAAGAAAAAAGAGATTTACCGGCAATGATGGCGGTGACAGCAGCATCAGACGATCTTTCCGTCCAAAATTCTCTGCCACAGGTAAGCTAGGGTTTTAGGAAATAGGATTAGGATTTCTAAGGAGGCGAAAGAAGGAAGATGAGGGTTTTTCGTGAGGGTTTCCATGGGGACAATCTAGGGTTTAAATAGAAGAGTATTAGGGTGAGATAAACCCTTCTTCCTTGGATAAGGCCGGCCTTGCCGACGTGTTTCATCCAATTTCCTACCCTAGCAGCTCGGATCGACTCGAAACAGAATTTCCTGTTTCGATCGAACACGTCTTCCCCTTCCTCTTTTCTTTTTTCCCTAAAATCTCCGGTGAAGTCGGCAAAGGGTGCCAGCTTCACACTGGATCGGATCCAATAGGACCGATCCTCACATTCTCCCCTCTTACGAAAATTTCATCCTCGAAATTTTAGAAATATAAATTTTCTAAAGTTAAAAATGCTCAATCCAAAATTTACATGTACCCATTTTTCTAACTTGGCATATCTGTCAAAATGAATTTATAACCACACCACTCAAATGCTGCAAGCAATCAGACCCCTAGGGTCAACCACAATGCTTATGCACATCTCTATACTAGAGCACTGACTCTTTCTGAGGAACTTTACAATTGGCATCTCTATATTAATTCTAGAATTTTGCCTATTTGATAATAATAAAAAATTGTCCCCCTTTGATCAAAATCAGTACGATTACCAGATCAAAAGCTATCTATTAATGATTAAGATATTAAATTCTATCCCACTCTCACTAATCTAAGTTCTTATGATCTTTAACCTAAGCTCTGATATACTCCGTGATGCCCTAAATCCAGTACCTAGATTAGGCACGTGATGGCTGCACACTTCTTAGAGCAAGACCTTAAAGAATATGCAAGGCCTACCTTTTATCAATACACAATCACATCAAATCAACTCGACAGTGGTAGCAAAAGTAAACCTCTGATTTTATTCATTCAAAAATATAGCTCACCAATGTTTTATCATAATCAGATCAATATTTATTTAAAAAAATCAAACTAAGAACCTCTAAGATCCTATACTCCTCACTGCTCGATCCCAAATCCTATAGAATCTTTTGAATATGAAAGAAAAACAGAAAAAGGGGGTGAGCTTTACAGGCTCAGTAAGTTACCAATCATCTCTGAAGGATCAAGCACAAATATTTTTCAAATACATATAACAATTTCAATAATATATAACAAGATAATTTTATTTCAAAAACTTGCCATACACATTAGAAAAAGCCAAAAATCTTCTCTCAGTTTTTGTTAACTACAGCCACGATCAACCCCGTGACAAGGCCTAGAAAATACTAGCCTCTATATGCGGAACACCCGATCCACTGGCGTGTACCAGGAAAATACTAGCTCTAGTTCATATGGCCACGATTTGCCCTGTGATAAGGCAAAGAGATTAGTCCTGAACGAAAAACATCCGATCCATCGACGTGCTACTAGTGATCAGCCCCATTGGCTAGGTTCAGAAGGACTAACTCTACCAGCGATCAGTTCCGACTGGCTAGACATAGGAGAAACATGTTTCTATTATATGGCCAACAATCAGTCTCGTTGGCTAGACCTAAATCATAATCTAAGTAGAGAATTTTTCTCATGCTTTTGTCACCACCAATTTTCTATAAATATTATTTTTATAATAGTATCAACTTAATTTTCAAATAATTTGAAAGAGCAATAAAAATTATCTCTTATTTAAAAATTTCATGCATTGATAAAAATACTTAATTTTCATTTAACAGATCATGCCACATAATGCAAGAAAATCATTTATTTTCTAAAACTGTATCATGCAATTGTGATATCATGCTTGATCCAATTTTTTAAATCACTTTTCATAAGTAATTTATCTAATTTTGAACTTCAATAATTTTTAAATATTTAACATACAAATTTTTTTTATATATTTAAATATATATAAAAATAAATCCAGAGATAAGAGAAAACTTACCTATTGATCAGATCCAAAATTCTACGATTCTCTCAAACCGATCTCTAGATCCAGTATTCTTCCGATGTTGAAGGCTCTAACGCATCAAATAAATTTTATTAATCCCTAATTCTGAAAAAATTAAGATAACTAGAAAATCTTTTAATATATTCCGAACCCAGTCTAGATCAATTCCTAAATTAGATCCACATGACCCGATTTGACCTAGATCTAAATGAATTGGGTCTAAACCAATCAATTAAACCACCTCTCTCTCTCTCCTTTCTCTTTCTTTTCTCTCTTTCTTTCTCTTTCTTCATTGCTTTCTTTCTTCCCTCCGTTTCCTTTCAAGACCAAACCCATGGTCTTTTCTTAGATTGTCATAAGGATGGCCGGAGGAAGGAAAGGGCTGGTGGTGAGGTGGCCTGAATGCCCAATAAGGGTGGCACGACGATGGCCTGAGATGGCTATCGACCGGAGACTCCACTGAGAAGAGGAAGTTATACTCTAGAGCCGGGAAGAAGAAGAAGAGAAAGGGAAAAGAGATTTACTGGCAATAATGGCAGTGACAGCAGCATCAAACGATCTTCTCGTCCAAAATTCTCCACCACAGGTAAGCTAGGGTTTTAGGAAATAGGATTAAGGTTTCTAAGGAGGCGGAAGAAGGATGATGAGGGTTTTCCGTGAGGGTTTCCGTGGGGGAAATCTAGGGTTTAAATAAAGAAGCATTAGGGTGAGATAAACCCTTCCTCCTTGGATAAGGCTGGTCTCGCCGGCGTGTTTCATCCAATTTTCTCTCCTAGTGGCCCAGATTGACTCGGAATAGGGTTCCCTGTTCCGATCGAACACGTCTTCCCTTTCCTCTTTATTTTTTTTCTAAAATATCCGATGAAGTCGGCACAGGGTGCCAGCTTCACACTGGACCAAGTCCAACAGGACCGATCCTCACACACCGGCACTACAAAATAAAGGAGGAATACCGACGTTTATTTACCGATGCTAGGTAGGAGCATTGGAAAGTTTAAAACCGTCCATTCCATAATGGAGATTCCTGCACCGACGCTTGTAAGCATCATCGGACTCCAATTTCCACACCAACGCTTATAACCATCATCGGAATCCAGTTTCCCCCAACCCCATTCCCATGCCCTGGGCGAGTTACCCATTTATCTCCCCCATGACGACCTTCACGCTTCCGTCGCTCATCGACATTTTGGCTTCTTAAGTCCTCTCTCCCCCACCCCGCCCCACCCCCCCCCGACCTTTCAGCTTCTCATGCCCTAATCTTAATCCACTTAACCCATTCTTCCAGCTTTTTCATTGATCCTCCGATCTTCCTTCTCCTGCTCCCTAGCTCTTCCCCTCTTCTTCATCGATCTCCTTCTCCTAGTCCCCGGCTCTTCCCCCCTCCTTCTCGTGCCCCAAGCTACCCGCTCCCCATCTTCCCCATCGATCCCCCTTCTCTTACAAGGCGAAGGGCATCAACATCATTGCCTGCATCTCCATCAACGATGCCTTCATGATGCAGGCCTAGAAAGAGAACCTCTCGGTCGGGGATGAGGTTCTACTGCTCATCGACGGCAACAGAGAGTTCATGCGTGCCTTTGGCATGGAGCTTGACCTCCAGGACAAGCCCGCTGGCCTGGGTGTCTGCTCCCGATGGTACACGATGCTGATCGAGGATGGGGTCGTCAAGGTCCTCAACTTGGAGGAGGGCAGGGCTTTCACCTTCAGCAGTGCCGATGACATGCTCAAGGCCCTCTAAGAGATGCTCCTCTATCCTTAGCACACAGTGGACCAGATTCCTCTTCCCGATCCCCCGCCCAGGCCGCCAGATCAAGCCGCCAAAATAATGTTCTTTCGGCATTTTCGGGATTTTTTGCGGCACAACTAAAAATGCTAAATGGATGGCCAACTTTTAAAAATTTATGCGATTAATAGCCATATCGAGCCAAGAACATTCTGGCTACAAGGGGACAGTCGATGATAACTGGGACGGGTTTGCTTCCCAAGACGATCTACTGACTCTGGGTGAGCTAACCGCTCAGAATTAAAATAAAGAAAGAAAACGAGGAATTTAAAATCAGAATTTCGTTTAGTATGATCAGTGATGCTCAGACCGCGTCCTATATTTACCGTTAATTAAAAAAAAAGAAAGAAAGAAAAATAACGCTGAGACGCTCCAAAGAAATTACGGACAAAGAAAATTAGTGGGGCCCAAAACGTGACACCTAGGACAAGACCATCGCGGTTCGCCGTCCACGCGCCTTCATCATTAACCTTCTCGTACAAGAGAGTTTTTCCTTTGAGGACAAAGAACACCCACAAAAAAAAAAAAAAAAAAAAAAAAAAAACGCCCGACGAACACCCAACTGCAAGCGATGCAACTGGCCCAGGCTGTGAGTCGGGTATATTTTCCTGGCCTTTTTTGCAGCTACATTTGCGAAAAAGAAATAAAAATTATGAATAAAATAGATTCTAAGTTTCTCCAACCTAGCAAGTAATCTACTTAAAAATAGATACATATAAATAAGAATTTAATAATTTCTCTGCTAAATTTATGACTTTTAAGTTATATTTTTTTAGAGAAAGAGAGAGAGGGTACTTGGTTTGAACGGAAACGGGCGCCCACGACCGGGTGAAGAGCGTATCCCCTCTGGCCGTCGCGAACAGCGCGAACTCCCGCTCGCTCCTCCGGCCCTCATCCTCCTCCTCTTTCTCCACCCCCATCCGCCGGATCGCCATCCCCCGCCTCGCCGCCGCCTCGTGGAAGTCCCTCGGCCTCCGCGGCACCATCCCCGCCGGCACCCTCACCACCGTCGCCCCTCCTCTCCCCGTCCCCTTCCTCGCCCCGCTCACCCCCTCCACTTCCTCCCCCTCCACCGCCGACACCATCACCGTCCGTCGCCGGAACGGGAGAAGCAGCAGCAGGATGAACCCGTTCAGGAGCAGAAGCAGGCTCCGGAGGGCGCGGAGCGAGACGAGCGACAGCAGCGCGTTCACCGGCCCGCTCGTCCCGGACGTCCTGATCAGCGGCCGCGGCGGCGCGATCGTGGCGGCCTTGATCGTGGAATCCATGTCGATCGATGCTCGCCGCCGGTGACCACCCGAGCTCTGGCTCCTCTCCTTGTGGAACAGGCGCTGGTGGGGGACGCCCGTCACCGGAACGCCCGTCCCGAATCTGCCGATACAGAGCATATACGCCGATATAGAGGTAAAAATCTAATCTTTTTCACTGATGTCGTTCTCTTTACCCCCGAATTCGGAGGAAATGCAATGATTCCCCAAGAATCGAAGACTGCCCAAAATTTCAAAATATATAGCTATAAATTAGGAATTAAGATTAGGGTTTGAGATAGGAGGATTTGGATCCCTTGCCGTCCTTTGCTTTTATAGAGGAAGGGGGCAAGAAATGAAAGAAGGCGAGACGTTTTTTTTTCTTTGCTGGCGCTTTGCCAACGAGATAACTAGAGGAAGGGAAGGGTTTCCAAATAAAGGCCCTGGCGCGCCCGTTCTTTTCGTCGTGATCTGCACGGAGGGCGAGGAGAGCGCCACGTGTCCAGATAAATGGACGGGTACCTGGGTGCGGCGCCTGGCAGCGTTGGTGGTTTTTGGGTTTGATTTGGCTCCTCCAGTGGATGTACGCCACGTTGCATTCCATCACTATCGTGGGCCCCAGCTATGGGCGGTTTCGCGTAGGAGAGACGGGGTAGGGTCCAGCGCATACGGTTGGACGGCCCGCTTTGATTGGAATTTAGAACGCGTTAAGGGTCCGGTTCGAACCGTTTTCTGTTGGGCCACAACGGTCCGATTTGGTCAACCGGAGTTATTTTTACTTTACTTTGAAGTTTGAACGGCCCTCTGATTTGACTGATCTAGAAGGGAGAGGAGCAGCTGTCTGGAATTGGACCGTTATGAACCTCATCAACCGGTTAGCAACTGGTGGAAGTGGGACCCACAATACATCTCTGCCAATGATAGCTGGACACATCAGCATGGAAGGCTGGATGCCGTCTTGAAAAGGACATTGTAAGCTGGGCCAATTACGGAGTGAGCTTAAGTTTAATCTAACGAATTGAGAATGGTCAGTAGTCAAAGCATTGGGCTTGAGGCGAAGAAAATGGCCAGGCCGGATCCAACATTTGACTGACCAATTAGTTTGTGTCTAGTGTTATGTAAGACATGACACAAATAGTGATGGAGGATCTAATTTGACTATGATCTTCTAAGTAAAGGAAAAATTCATGTATATCCTCAGATCTTCCTATCCTATGATTAGGATAGACACGGACAGGCCAACTAAATATGGTAAGACTTTTTATTTGTGCAATTCGATTTGATTTAAGATTAAAGGCCAGATTAATCTAAGGAAGTAGAAATCTGATCTGATCCAAATTGAACCATCCAAAACCTCAACCTAACCCAACTTCAAAATTTTTTGACCAAAAAAGGTTGATTTAAATTAGATCGGGTTTGATGCTATTTGCTTGACTTTGTTCAAATAAGATCTAGGTTAGGTTGAGCCAACACTTCCTTTTATAACACTTATTTTTAATAGATTGAATTTGGACAGAATACCACAAGCTCTATCATGAAAAATCAAGTTGATTTTAGTTTAGGACAAGTAAACAATACTTTCAATCTCGATCATGCTTGACTTAAATTTAAATGGACATATACCCAAGATAAGTAATTGTTGATCGTCTAACCTAATCCAAGCAACCAGTTGGTTGGAACCACTCATATAAATTCCATCTAAGTGAAATAGATAAACAATGCAATACAATAATCATCGTCACGAAATATCTGAATTTACCTGCGCTACAATAACTTGTTGATGGACATAAAACCCTACCTAGCTTATTTTTGGTAGATAGCATAACCAGTCCTTAGTAGTCGCTAGTCTGGATTAAATCAAGAGTCGTCCAGCCTAAAAAGCATCGTTCATGCGGTGGTGCAGTTTTTCTCAGTAACAATAAAACATAATTTTGGATCTTTCTGTCTAATTATATGCAATCATGGATGATCATGCAAAGGACCGAAAGAAGGGAAGCATTTTCTCCTTCTAACTAAGATTTTTAGATATACCTACTTCTCCTTTAAAATTAGTATATTGGAAGTGTACACAGTCTTCTTCTTCAGGAAAATCAAACTATATGGGTTTTGCATGTACGTCGAGCACCCAATCCTTTTAAAATTTTGAAAATGTCATGGAGGAAATTGTTGATATAAGATAAATGATGGATTGCAAAAGCCTTTATACTCACTTTCTTTAGAACAAGATATATGTTTGGTCATGAAAGAGGAAGCCCAAAATGAATGGAATAGACCAGACATTATATCAAAGCATTTTAACTTTGTAGCAGATCCTGGATTATTCTGAATTGATGGGAGGAATGGGGTCGGTTGTACAATATGCACCTTGTGCCCTCGGAAAATGTTCCCTGGTTCAGCTGATTGGCATCGTTCCAGTTGGAAGCGTCCAGAATTCAAACCTTGATGGTGGCATTTTCATCGATTATAAAGTCAAGTGATCTCCCCTTGTTCCATTTTAATCTAAAACCAAACAAGATTTGAAAATGCTCCGTGATGGACAATATAATTAATGTCAAATTGATAAATTTATCGAAGGTAGCATTAAATGAGCTAGATGAGGATCCTGGTGTTTCTTCTTCTTCTAATTGCGAGGGAGAGTTCAATTTCTCTGCACGGTATGAAATTTTGCGACATAATAATTATACAACTTTGAATAGTTATCATTTTAGAAAAAAATAATTATTATTAATTTCAAAAATAAAGAGTATCGAATTGAATGCCAACAAAGATGAGCGACAGCAGATATGGTGCCTATCCAGACATAGCCCTCCATGATTGTAGAGAATCCCTACTCAATCAAGAGAGAGAGGTTAGGGTACCGTGGGTTGCAAGCCTTCAATTTTTTTATTAAAAAAATAAAGCAAACTCTCTGGAAGCATGAACCACGCATGTATCATGGCAAATACTCTAAAACTAGTTGGTTATAAAAGTTATCACTGTGACTTGAGCAACATTTTAGTGGTGGAACCACAAGCTGAATCTTAAGAAACAGCTCATCGCTAGAAGCAATGGCGATATCACCGTCACTAATTCTTATTTATGTAATAATTTTGACAAAGTGAATGACACAGCCAAAATGAAGATAGCAAAGTCTTTCTCTATATAAAACAAATTTTGCATGTGCATTCAGGATGATCAT
The DNA here is from genome assembly GCA_006176705.1 of Cocos nucifera. Lineage (NCBI taxonomy): Eukaryota > Viridiplantae > Streptophyta > Magnoliopsida > Arecales > Arecaceae > Cocos > Cocos nucifera. Next base: position 357,598 of record QRFJ01000036.1, on the reverse strand, counting down.
GGAATTTTTTTCATAGAACACCGTCGTGCCATGCGAGGAACATATGCTACCAGTAACGTCAACCAGGACCATATAGAAAACCATATGTTGAATGGTGCATGCCACCATATAAGTTGTCCCCTTCCCACCTGATATTAGGTTTGGGTTGTATCTTTCGAACGAAAGAATAATACAAATTTTTTTTGTGATGCAAATATCTGCTATGAGATCCGTGCATAGGGATGAAACGGAGAATTTGGGTTGCTGTTAGATCAATCACTTTTTCTTTTTTTTTTATGAAAAGTGCAATTTGAACCCCAATATCCCACTGCCTTCTTTTCCTGGGCAATGCAAGACATTACTCTGTTGGTGGTTGCCTTGGGTGGGCATGTGAACAAAGGATGATGATGGGCTTCAAGTGGTCCTTCTAATACGAAAGTAAGTTGCGGAGCGGTACGATGAAATTGGCCTGCGTCATGTCCTCATCCCTGAAAGCTTGCTTGGTGATGTGACTACAATGAAGGAAAAGAAAGGTACCTATCCTACTTATCTCCGATTATTCCATGATAGATTGGGTTATGATGATTAATCAACCGCATATGGCAAATGGGAAACATATGAAATTTATCTTTGGGCATAATCACTAATCATGCTAAATTACATGCTATTAGAATCATTAAAGAAATTATTCATAACAAGCAATGGATATTGATATGCCTTGGATCCGGTTGTTGCTGATCTAATTAGTCCGACCGGTGAAAGCTCATCATGCGACGTTCACTAAGTTAAAGCTTATTCCATTGATGGTTATTACTGCTTATATGACGGTCAATGTAGACGTGTGTTTAGCCTCATTTTAGTTATTTGCTGGAAAGAACTTTTGAGCATTTATATAAAATCAAGAAACCTAAATAATACTATTTAACTAGCTTTTTTGAATGAGACTCATAACCCATGTAGACTAGAGTATATTACAGCATGGATCTGTTAGAGCTAATTATGGGCTAATCGTAGTGTTCATAAATACATCTATATGAATTTGGATTCTTAACCTGCAAAAGATGTCAGGATTTAAATGAAAAGAGTATATGAGGATCCATGCAGGTATGTTTAATCTCACATTGATTATTTGCTAGAAAGATCTTAGATACTTATACAGAATCAAGAAATTTAAATAATATATTTTGACTAGACTTTTTAGTTGAGCTTTTGGATTGTTACAATTTAGCCCATGAATACACATCTCATGCAATTAACTCTTGCGATGTATATAACGTGTGGACTATTATTGCTCGTGAAGTAGTTAAGGTGCACATCTTTCATTTTCGATAACCAACACTGACTCTTATTTAGCTTACCATGATTGAAGGACCAATCTCCTTCTGGATTAGAAGGACAACCTAATTGTACTATCCCCCTCCTCATTCATGGTTGATGAGGTCAGGTCGGCAGGGTCCGACCATGTGTCATCGGCAGCAGCCGATCTCACGGGAGCTTTGACTCTGGCCATGGTCAGGGTGACACCCCCAACACTTGCCCTCCACTCTTAAGCCCGAGTTGAAATTGAGGTCAGGCGAAGGGAGTTAGGTCCGTGACTAAAGTCGAGCCATATTCGATGACTGGACGACCGTAATAAATGCACCTCAGTAGGTGAAACAATGAAGTAACAAGTGAGTGCCACATGTCACGATCCTGTATATCCAAGCTGTCACTCCTGTCGATCTAGACTGTTGACATTGGCAATCCATAAGAGACCTTGTGCTCCAATCCTGAGCTGCCACTTGGTAGCCATGGTGGCTAAGCAAACCATTACTTGATTGGAGTTGTCCAGGCTTCTATAAGTAGTTGGTTCCCCCTCCCTTCATTTTCACTTTTACTATTTCATTAAGAGGAGGTGCTATCCTTAGAGATTTTCGATAGAGATCTTGGTGATTGTCGTTGACCACCTCAGTCAGAGCTCCATTTGATCTGTCTCGTCGAGGTTGGACCCTGAGATCAGTCACCCTCCACTCTTAAGCCCGAGTTGAAATTGGGGTCAATGCCCTAGGTCTATATTTAGTTGATGCACCATCATGTCAGGATCGATGCTAGGCATCTGCTATCGACTACTTCATCTAGGCATGAGTCGACCTGAACTATTCTAGTCAAATCGATATCCTCTGGGCACTACTATAGGGAAGGGCTACGACAGAGGTTTGCAATCACTATCTAGGTAAAAAAACTGCTGTCATAGGCTACCGTAGCAGTTATCCAACTACTACCACTGAAGCATCACCGTAGGTCTATGGTAGCAGTTGTTACAGCAATTATTGCAACCATTGCCATTAGTCGGTATAGCAGCGATTTACTAACCGCTGCTATAGGTTGAATTATCGTAGCGGTATATAGCAGTGGTTAACCAACTGCTGCTATATGATCAATTGTAGTGGTTCATCAACCGCTACAATAGTTTCAATAGTAATGGTTACATAACCGCTGCTTTACGTGTTATAGCAGCATTATTAAATCGCTGTTATAGATTTTATGGCAGCAGTTGTGTAACCACTGTAAGAGGTCATCTATGACAGTAGTTATATAATCATTGTCATAAATCTAATGCAACGATTTTACAACCGCTGCCATATATTATGGCAGTGATTGACACGCGATCTATGACAGCAATTGCCATGCCTATGGTAGTAGTTTCCAATCGCTGTTGTAGATTTTGAATAATATAAAAAAATATAAATTTTTTAATTTATAACTTTTTTACTTGATAAATGCAATTCAATATATAATATAAGAATATATTTAAAATAACACAAGAATATATTTGAAATACTCAAATATGTTATTATTGAATAAAATTTATTATAATATTTTTTGAAAATAAAATACTTCAAAAGTTTGCTAAACCTAAATCTAAGTCATTGTCACTAGAAGAAGATGGAGCACGAGCTGGAGGAGCTAGAGCTGAAGCGTTGGCCAACATGTCCTGAATGCTCGTGAAGTCAGCTCCAAAATGCACGGAGAGCGTTGTCACCATAGCAGTCATGATGCTCTGTAGCTGAGTTGCGCACTCCTTAGCCTAAGCAGTCCACTCCATAGCTTGAGCTGCCTGCATCAATGCTTCCTCAAGCTACTCCCGACTGACGACTCCGAAAGCATGTGAAGAGACGCTTATGATGAGGATATCCCCAGTACTATCATGGATGTAGATCTATATGTATTTTATTTTTTTATTTTATCTGAATATATGTATGGGTGTATAAGAAAATAGATGTATCTTCTTATTTTCAGCTCATACACATATTTTAAAGTATGAGATGGATCAGTTTGTTAGATGGTTAGCTTGTTAGAATTTTATTTATTATTTTGTTAGAAAATTATTAGGAGGTTGAAATTTATTAGTTTGTTAGGGATTAGTTAGGAAGTTGAAGTTTGTTAGAAATTTATTAGTAGATTGAAAATTTGTGAGGAGGTTAGAGGGTTATTAGAGGTCTATAAATAAGGCTATAAATCTAAATAAAAAAAAAGTTAAATTTTTGGAGTGGAGAACTTAGATTCTTTTCTATCCTTTCTTGGATTTTCTCCCTTCTTCCATCTCGGTAAGTTCTGTGTCGTTCTTCTCAATCCCAGTAAATTCTATTCTGTATTGCTCACCTTTGGGATGGATTTTTTTAACTTCTTTCTCCTCGTCACCTCTGGGATGGAATTCTTCAACTTCTCTCCCTTTCCTTTTTACTCCAATCCTCGTCTATTTTGTGAAAGAAATTCCATAATTATTCCTCTTTTTTTATCCTAATCCAGAGTGACTTCTTAGCTTACTCACAATCCTTTCCGCCACCTTGTCTCGCATCAATTTTAGTATCAGAGCATAGGTGGATTAGGATATTTAAAAAAAATAAAGAAATCTAGCTCCAAGCTCCTAAGGTCCTAATTCTCAAATCATTTTTCTGCTTCAAACTCTCCTCCCCACCTCTACTATTAACTTTCATAAGCTTTCCGTCTGCTACCATAACTTTCTCAGCACCTGCTCGTCTTTACGCCTATCCACCTCCATTGCTACGGCACTCTGCACCATCTGCCACTGCTCCGAGCCATCTTTTCCACTAACCACCAGAGTTAGAGGATTTCTGAATTACTCAAGATGAGCTATAAAGGATTGATCCAGATCTTTTTTAGTATCTTCAGAGCAGTATGATGCCTGACTCGACGAAGTCGAGTTTTTTCTATCCTAGAAAAAATTGATGAGGACATTATCCAGCACTATTATGAATGCAGATCTACATGTATTTTATTTTTATATTTTACCTGGATGTATGTATGGGTGTATAGAGAATGGGTGTATCTTCTTATTTTCAGCTCATGCACATATCTTAAAGCATGAGGTAGATTAGTTTGTTAGATGGTTAGCTTGTTAGGATTTTATTTATTATGTTGTTGAAAATTTATTAGGAGATTGAAATCTATTAGTTTGTTAGGAATTAGTTAGGAAGTTGAAGTTTGTTAGAAATTTATTAGTAGATTGAGAATTTGTTACGAGATTAAAGGATTGTTAGAGACCTATAAATAAAGCTATAAACCTAAATAAAAAAAGATAGAAAGAGTTAAATTTTTGGAGTGAAGACTTATGTTCTCTTCTATCCTTTCTTGGGGTTTCTCCCTTCTTTCACCTCGGCAAGTTCTATACCATTCTTCTCACTCGACAAGTCTTGTGTTGTTCTTCTAAACCCTGACAAGTCCTATGCTGTTCACCTCTAGGATGAATTTTTTTCAACTTTTTTCTCCTCGTCTCCTTCGGGATGAACTTTTTCAACTTCTCCATCTCCATCTTCCCTCTTTACCTCAACCCTCATCCATTTTATGAGAGAAATCTCATAATTATCATTTTTTTATTTATCCTAATCCAAAATGACTTTTTAGCTCACTTACGATCCTTTCCGTCATCCTATCCTGCATCAATTTTGATATCAAAGCATAGATGGATTAGGATATATATATTTTTTTTAAAAATCTAGCTCCAAGCTCCTAAGGCCCTAATCCTCAAATTCTTTTCCTGCTTCAAAGTCCCTTTCCCACCTCTACAGTCGACCTCCATAAACTTTTCATTTGTTGTCCTGACTTTCTTAGCACCTACTTGTCTTTATGCTTATCCACTTCTACTGCCATGCCGCTCTACATCGTGTGCCATTGCTCCAAGCTACCTTTTCCACTAACCATCAGTGTTAGAGAATTTCTAGATTACTTGAGATGAGCTATAAAGAATTGATCCAGATCTTTTTAAGTATCTCTATAGCAATATGATGCTTGACTCAATGGAGTCAAGTTTTTTCCATCTTAGAAAAAATTGATGAGAACATTATCCAGCATTATTATGGATGCAGATCTACATGTATTTTATTTTTATATTTTACTTGGGTGTATGTATGGATGTATAAGAAATGGATGTATTTTTTTGTTTCCAACTCATGCACACATCTTAAAGCATGAGATGGATCAATTTATTAGATGGTTAGCTTGTTAGGATTTTATTTATTATTTTATTAAAAATTTATTAGAAGGTTAGAATTTGTTAGTTTGTTAGGAATTAGTTAGGAAGTTGAAGTTTGTTAGAAATTTATTGATAGATTGAGAATTTATTATGTAATTAGAAGATTATTAGAGGCCTATAAATTAATAAGACCATAAGTCTAAATAAAAAAAAAGAGAGAAAGAGTTAAATTTTTGAAGTGAAGAATTTAGGTTCTCTTCTATCTTTTCTTGGATTTTTTTCTTTTTTTATCTTGACAAGTCCTGTGCTGTTCCTCTCCCTTGGCAGATCCTGTGCCGTTCTTTTCAATCCTAACAAGTCCTGTGTTGCTCACCTCTAAGATGGATTTTTCCAACTTCTTTCTCCTTGTTTCCTTCGAGATGAACTTTCCTAACTTCTCCCTTTTCCCTCTTTATCCCAATCCTTATCTATTTTGTAGGAGAAATCCCATAGTTATCCCCTCCTTTTTTTATTTTAGTCCAAAGTGACTTCTTAGCTAGCTCACTCACGATCCTTTCTGCCATCCTATCCCGCATTAATTTTAGTATCATAGCATAGGTGGATTAAAATGTTTTTTTTAAAAAATCTAGCTCTAAACTCTTAAGGTCTTAATCCTCAAATTCTTTTCCTACTTCAAACTTCCATCTCCACCTTTACTGTCGACCTCTATAAGCTTTCCATCTACTGTCCTGACTTTCTCAGCACCTGCTCATCTTTGTGCTTATCCACCGTCATGCTGCTCTGCACCATCTACCACTACTCCGAGCTGTCTTTTTCATTAACCATTGGTGTCAGAGAATTTCTAGATTACTTGAGATGAGCTACAAAGAATTGATCCATATCTTTTTGACTATCTCCAGAGCAGTATGATGCTTGACTCGATAGAGTCAAGTTTTTTTCATCTTAGAGAAAATTGATGAAGACATCACCCAATACTATTATGGATGCAAATCTACATATATTTTATTTTTATATTTTACCTGGGTGTATGTATGGGTGTATAGAAAATGGGTGTATTTTCTTATTTCCAACTCATGCATACATCTTAAAGCATGAGATAGATCAGTTTGTTAGATGCTTAGCTTGTTAGGATTTTATTTGTTATTTTGTTAAAAATTTGTTAGGAGGTTAGAATTTATTAGTTTGTTAGGGATTAGTTTGTGAGTTAAAGTTTGTTAGGAATTTATTAGTAGATTGTGAATTTATTAGAAGGTTGGAGAATTGTTAGAGGCCTATAAATAAGGCTATAAATCTAAATGAAAAAAAAAAAGAAGAGTTAAATTTTTGGAGTAAAAAACTTAGGTTCTCTTTTATCCTTTCTTGGATTTTCTTTCTTCTTTCACATTGGCAAGTCCTGTGTCATTCTTCTCCCTCGGTATGTCTTGTGCTATTTTTCTCAATTCCAGCAAGTCCTATGCTACTCATCTATAGGATGGATTTTTTTAACTTCTTTCTCCCCATCTCCTCCGAGATGGATTTTCCAACTTCTTTCTCTTCTCTTTTTACCCCAACCCTCGTCTATTTTATAGGAGAAATTCAATAGTTATTCCTCTTTTTTTATTCTAATTCGAAGTAATCCTTTCCACCATTTTATTCCTATCAGCTTGCCTCAAACCAGTAGCTCATCGACGTATGTCCAAACTTGCATCAGATCCTCCCAGAGTGCTCAAGCTTCAAAACTTGAGACAAATGGTCATGGAGGCTAGAGGTGTCTAGATCCTCGCTCACAAACACGTCTAACTACTTCTGTAATTATAAATTTAAATAAAATGATATAAAAAATATTATAATCCTTTCGATTGCGACGTTCATCGACCTGCTTTTCTTGTCCGTATGGCTAGATCAGAAGATGGTGCTACGGGTGGACATCACCCCCTCTCTTATCAGCTATAATAATGGATCAGCTTATTAGAAACATGCAGAAAAAATTAATTTAATTTATAAACTAAGATTTAAAATTTATTATCTCTCTATGCACATGATTGGCCATAAACTTATGGTCGAGAATGTGTGCGTACTCCTAAGCCATCCGATTCTATCGATTCTAATGGGAGGCGGTCTAAAGTATTTAAATCATAAGTATTTAAAAATAATAAGAATTTAAAAAGTATTTAAATATAATTTTTAGTGTATTAAAAATTTAAAAGTTAAAAATTAAATCTGAAACTCCTGGCTCCTCTAATGCCTAACCATCTTCTTCCACTGACTCGGGGGACAGTCCTAAATCTAGGAAAAAAGCTCCTCTAGAGTATCCTATCGATGCTCGAGCCACCCTCTATGAAGCTTGATCTTATAATTCTGGTATAACTCCTCAATCTTCTATAGTCGAATATCTTAAGCCCTCTCGTGATCTGGAAAGTCATACCTTCTCTGTATAAAGTTATCAGAAGTCAGTTATAAAATTATTCTAATCAAACATAGTATAAACATATCAAATATATAAATATGATTAAGATATACTTACCCAAATCTTCTCCCATATTTGGTTCCAAACACTAGCATCCATCAATCGTTAGTCCATGGGCACAATATGAATAATGTCGAAGTGCCTCACAAGCACTCCAAAAAAAGAAGGTGATGAATACATTAATTATAACATAGAAAATATTATGAATACATTAATTATAACATAAAAAGTATTAAAATCTATGCTATTTTATTTTTTTATTTATATTTGATATTATTTATGATCTTTGTAGAAATAATTAATTTTAAAGTCTTAATTGCAAATCAACTAGAAACGGCCTTCCAATACATGCAGATGAAGCTTTAGTCCAAATTCAGGCTTATTCCATGCATGATATGCAAAGAAACAAAGATGCATGGTTAGGATCCAATGAATAAAAGAAAAAAAATTAAAAAAAAAAGAAAGAAGAGAAAATGGATACGTGTTTTGGAGGAATTTTTGGTGGCATTTAACCTTTGGAGTAGGGCCCATACAAAGAATTTAAAGGCAATAGGGGTTCTGCCATTATGGTGAAGGTAGCGCATCAAGTCACGAAGGTTCATGCAATTAATTTGGTGGAGCATGTGGATGCGTGCGCAAGTAGCATGGGACCCTCGGTTTCTTAAACTTTTGGATCAATTTTTAAATGAAAAACACAGGAGGTCTTGGACATGTGCGGAATAAGAGGCCAAATGCGGGGTCATGCATGCAAATGCGGAAATAGCAGCTAGGCATGATGCGAAGATGGCAATGCACAAAGAAGGAAAAAAAATCTTTAGAGAGAAAGAATTTGAATTTAATGGCAACTCTCCTTCTTGCCCTATTTTTTTCTTTTTTCTTTCATCTTATCCATCTGTTTTCTTTTGTTTTTCCATCTCAACCATCCATTCTCTTAGAATGTATCTTTTTATTAGTCCCACATCTAAAAATCAGGAAAATCTCTTTCCTCCTAACACCTATAAATAAAGCTCAGTGCCTCTACCTCAAGATATCTCTCCACACTACAACTCTTATAGGGGTCCGTGTGATAGGCGAGAATACCTACCCATAAAATTTTTATCCATCTTTTTTCTACTTTCTTCCATCCTTTCAACATACGAGAAGAAGAGTTAGCCAAAAAAAGTATGCGAAAGCAAAGTTTGTTCTTTTTATTTTTTTGTTATGGCTTAGGAGTCAGTTTTATATTAAAATTTTATTTTATTTTTTTTTAAATTATCGCTTAATTTAATTTATGTAATTTAAATTCAGCACATATGATAGTTTAATTTTTTTATTCTACTTATTTAATTTTTATATTTTTTTTATTTTTTATAATTTAAATTTTAGTAAGTAGTATAGAATTTAATTTTAAATAATTTTTAAATTTTAATTTAAATCATGTCTAGCTAAGCAATCCTTTGGGGTTTGCGATGAAGCTAAACCATGATTGGAAGTAATTTTTAGGATTTCTTCTTAGCTTTATCTTTTTAGTTCTTCTTCCTTCAAGCTTCTTGCCAAGAGATTTGATGGACTATCATTGGATTTCAATCCTTTTATAGTTCATGCTTGATTCGGTGCAAGAAGGATAATAGGTAGAAGGCCTAAATCTTTTTAAATTATTTTTCTTCTTTTTTATGAAAAATTTTGATGGATTATTGTTGGATCAGAGTCCCTTCATAGTCCATACTTGGGTAATATAAGAAAAATAGTTGAAAGGAGAGTTCTTTAATTAGGATGAATGCTTGTCCATGCATTATACCTTGATCAAGGAATATTATAAGAGAAATCTTAGAAATGCTCTCTAAGTCATTGATCTAGTAGATTCAAAATTTCTAGATCTTTAAATTATTATTCTTCATAATTAATTTACTATTTAGTAGTAAGTAATCAAACAAACCTCCAAATTCTTTGTTAAAGCTTGTCGAGCAAGGGTTTGAACATAATTTAAATATAATTTCTCATGGGATCGATCCATACTCGCCGAACGTGCTACTTTGCACACCGTGCGCTTGTGGTTAATTTAAGATACATCAAGTTTTTGGTGCCATTGCTAGAGAATTTGTGTGTTTTAAATTATGTTCTAAATTCTTATTCTTCGTTCTTTTAGTTTAATTTTAGTCTAACTTTTCTAATTTTTTTCTCTTTTTATCTTGCTTTGTAGAAAATTGATGAGTGCTGAAAATTAGGTATATAATCTAACCTTTTTCTTTTCTTTTAGCTTACTAATTTGATCTTAGTTCGATATATTTTTTTTTTTTTGAAACTTGTTTGTTCTTATTGGTTGTGCATAAGCATATCTAAATTACTTTAAGGGCATAAACCTAAATAAGATAAGATGGGGATTTTATTATCTTTTCTTAGCCCATAAATAAGTTTTCTTATTTATATTCATCCTAATCTTAAATAAAATTAATTAGACGTCAACCCTAGGGACATCTAAGCTCATTAGGACAAGACATCCGAAAGAGTTAGATCGGGTCAGGATTGGCTAGTTGACTGGTGTCTAGGAAAAGGATTTAGGAACATGAGTCCGAAGAAAGATAGTTCTTTAATTAGTTTCGTTCGCTTATCTGACCAATCTAATTGGTGTTTAAGAAAAGTAATGGAGGAACTTCCGTCAATCTTACCCTTATCTAGCTAGTTGGCTAGTTAGTTTCTGACTTGGAGGGCTCTAATGCGGCCTTGGCAGTTAGAAGCTATCTAGATTTAAGGTAACCTAGGATAGATAATTGCTTGATAAGTATTTGAAAAAAAAATTCAAAAAAAAACTTAACTAATCTATTTTCCTCTTCTATCTGCTTTAAAAAAATTAACAAAAAAATAAAAATAAAAATAATAAAAATAATAAAAAAATATATAAAATAAAGTGAATTCTTCACTTTCTTTGTGGAGAAGAATTTTGGATCGACTAGTTAGAATTGACTCGATTCCTGTGTCAAGCCTTAAAGTTTCTAAAATAGAAGAAATCAATTAGCCCCAAATCCTTAAGGATTTATGTTACCTAGTTGGTCTGTCCAACCTTCTTGCATTAGGTTGCCTCAATTTACTGTAAATAATTTCAAAATTAAACCTCAAGTGATTAATATGCTTCCAAAATTTACTGAAGTAGAGGATGCATATATATTCATTAGGAAATTTGAAGAGGTTTGTGTAACCATGAGACTGCAACAACTTTCTGAGGATGAGATCAAACTGAGACTAATCAATTTCGCGCTTAAGGATAATGCCAAAAGGTGGCTATATAGCCTGCCAAATCAATCTATCACGACCTGAGAGGGCTTTGTAAGAGTGTTCCTTAAAAAATACTTTTTCCATCATAAGATTGCTAGAATTAGAAATGAGATCAACCAATTCTACCAACTAGTTGGTGAATCATTTTGGAAGTATTTTGATCATTTTAAGAATCTCTTGACCTAATATCCACACCATGGAATAGAGATCTAGAGGCTATGCCAAATAGTTTATGAGAGGCTAGATTCAAATTTTAGAACTATGCTAGAATCCATGTATCAAGGTCAATTTATGTATAAAGAACCCAATGAGGCATGGCAATTTCTAGAAGACTAAGCCGAAAAAAATTTATAATGAAAAATGATTAGGAAACCAGAAAGACCAATACCTTCAAGAGGTGGAATGTACCAAGTTCAAACTTTTCTAGCCACAGAGGCTAAAATTACAATCCTAACACGTAGGTTAGAGGCCTTAGAACTGCAGAGACCAGCTAGTGTGAACCATGTGTCTACATCCATGTGCAGTGGGTGCAGTGCAGCAAATCATATCCTTGAAGATTGTCCTCTCTTGATAAATCCAACAGAGAATGGGTGTGCATAGGTAAATGCCGCATACCAGAAATCAATGAACAATCCTTATGCATCTAACCCAGGATGGAGGAATCATCTAAACTTCTCATGATCGTAGAACCCAAATATAGGCGGTCCTAGTTTCATCCAGCAAAACCCAAAGCCCAACCTTGTGTTAAACAACCCACCAAGCTTCAATAATCTTGAAAAGAAACTTAGTTCTTTAGAGAAAAGTCTGAAAGTCCTAGCTAAATCCAATGTTGACACCAATGCTACATTGAGTAATTTCATGCAAATCATGGGCCAACTCTTAAATGCTAACACCCGAACCATAGCCCATCTAGAAATGCAAATAGGTCAGCTAGCCTCTACCATGAATGAGCGAGAATGAGGTAGGCTGTCTAGCCAATCCAAGCCCAACCCGAGAAATCAAAATAGTCCACGACCCCAACATGAAAATCAAGTCAATCATGTGAATGGCATTCATACTTTAAGATCGAAAAAATAAGTGGATAACAAGATAGGTACATCTGATAATAGAGAGAACTCATCTGTCGATCAACTTTACGAACAACCTATCTTACAATCTTACAAACTCAAGCTCCTGAAATTGATAATACATCCAGCCCTATACCCACAACTCTTAGAGCTCTTTTTCCAAATCGACTAAGGTCCAAAAAATAATCAAAACATTTAGATAAAATGTTAGAGGTGTTCAAACAAGTCTAGATAAATATCCCTCTACTAGACATGATCCAGCAAGTACCGACCTATGCTAAAATTTTAAAAGATCTTTGCACTAAGAAAAGAACCATCAATGTATCCAAGAGAGCATTCTTAGTCGCAAGCATAAGCTCTTACTTGTCAAGTCATGTGCCAATAAAATATAAGAATTCAGGATCTCCGATAATTTCATGTATTATCGGAGAAACCAACATTGAGAAGGCCTTGCTAGACTTAGGGGCTAGTGTAAATATTTTGCCCTATTCAGTCTACGAGCAATTAGGATTGGAAAAACTTTAGCCAACAAGGATCATGTTACAATTGGCAGACCGATCTTTTAGGATCCCCAAGGAAATGGTTGAAGATATTTTAATCAAGGTTGGCAATTTTATCTTTTCTGTAGACTTCATCATTTTAGAGACCGAATCAATTTCAAATCTCAAGGGTCATATCCCAATTATTTTAGGAAGACCTTTTCTAGCAACTACTAATGCTGAAATCAATTGTAGAAATGGACTTATGAAGCTATCTTTTGGGAATATGACCATTGAGTTAAATATATTTAATTTGGAATAGAAATCTACCCAGCATGCTAATGTACATGTAATCTAAGATGAAATTTACCAATTCATTGACATTAGCGATGAAGAAATCGATCTGAAGTCAAGTATTTGGCTAAACCATGAACATGAAGACATCGATGAAATACCTGTTGATCATAGAACTAGCCAAAGATGGAAGCCTCCCACTGAACCACTCATGAAAATGGCTAAACCATCATCCAAGCCATCAATAGAAGAGGCACCCAAATTAGAACTAAAATCCCTCCCCAAGTACCTCAAGTATGCATATTTAGGTCCAGCAGAAATCTTGCATGTTATTATTGCATCAAACCTAAATCCTAAATAAGAGGAGAAGTTATTAGCAATCCTGAGAAAAAATCGAAAAGCAATAGGCTGGACTATGGCAGATATTAAGGAAATAAGCCCCTCCATAGTTCAACATAGGATACATCTAGAAGAAGGGGCTAAATCAACTAGAGATGCTCAGAGAAGACTCAATCCAGCTATGAAAGATGTAGTCAAGAAAGATATTTTGAAGTTAATTGATAATGAAATAATTTACCCCATCTCAGATAGTTCTTGGGTAAGTCCGATTCAAGTGGTACCCAAAAAGTTCAGGATAACAATAGTCCAGAATGAGAAAAATGAACTTATCCCGATTAAGACCCAAATAGGATGGAGGGTCTATACAGATTATAGGAAATTGAATGCGACAACAAGAAAAGATCATTTTTCTTTGCCATTTATTGATCAAATATTAAAAAAATTAGTCGGATAAGAGTTCTACTATTTTCTTGATAGATACTCCGACTATAACCACATCCCCATAGCCCTTGAAGACCAAAAAAAGACTACATTCAACTATCCATTTAGAATCTTTGCCTATAGGTGCATGTCCTTTGGGTTATGCAATGCACCAGCAACCTTCCAAAGATGTATGATCAGCATTTTTTCTGATATGGTTGAATGATTTCTCAAAATTTTCATAGATGACTTTCCTGTCTTTGGCCCTACCTTCTTCGAATGTTTAGATCATTTGAGACATGTCCTAGAAAGATGTAAGAAGAAGCACTTAGTTCTTAATTGAGAGAAATGTCAATTCATGGTTAGAGAGGGCATAGTTCTTGGCCATGTAGTTTCACAAAAAGGAATTGAAGTAGACAAGGCCAAAGTAGACCTGATTGCTAGTCTTTCACCATCCAAATCTGTTAAGAAAATCCGTTCATTTTTAGGATATGCTAGATTCTATAGAAGGTTCATAGCCAATTTTAGCAAAGTGGCTCGCCCGTTGACCAACTTGTTAGCAAAAAAAATAAAATTTGAGTTTACCCTCGAGTGCCTAGAATCTTTTAAGTTTCTTAAAAAGACACTTATTTTAGCTCCTATTATTCACCCATTTGTCTGGAATGTACCCTTTGAACCCATGTATGATGTGTCTAATCATGCTGTAGGCACAGTTTTAGATCAAAGAATTGATAAGCTGCTTAGAGTTATTTACTATGCCAGTAAAATCTTAAATGATGCACCGCTTAATTACACTACCACTGAAAAGAAGTTCTTAGTCATTGTCTTTGCCCTTGAAAAATTTAAATCATATTTGGTTAGATCCCACACCATTGTGTATACTGACCACTCAGCCATTAGACATCTCTTAGCAAAGAAAGACTCAAGGCACGCTTAATTTGATTGATCTTGCTCCTTCAAGAATTTGACCAAGAAATTAAAGACAAGAAAGGAACAGAGAATGCAATAGCTAATCACTTGTTCCAAATCGTAGTCGCACCATCTAGTGAACCATCTGTTAATGATTTTTTTTCTGATGAACAACTCATGTCTATGTCCACTGAACCATAGTATGCTGATATTGTCAACTATTTAGCTATTGGTAAAGTTCCTTCCTATTAGACCACTCAGGACAAGCGCAAATACTTCGCCCAAGTAAAGTATTTCATTTATGATGACCCATACCTATTTAAATAGTGTCCTGATTAGATCATTAGGATGTGTGTCCTCGACAATGAGGTTAGAAGTGTTTTATCTTTTTGTCATGATCAAGCATGTGGTGGTCACTTTGCATCCAAAAGGACTATCGCAAAAGTTCTTCAATATGGGTTTTATTGGCCCAATTTATTTAGAGATGCACATGAGTATTGTAGAAGTTGTGCTCGATGCCAACAAATGGATCGAATCACTAAGAAAAACATGATGCCACTTAATCCAATTTTGGTGGTTGAAATTTTTTATGAATGGGGGATTGATTTTATGGGACCATTTCCAAACTACTTTGAAAATGAATATATTTTAGTAGCTGTCGATTATGTCTCTAAGTGGATTGAAGCTATTCCTTGTAGATCAATAGATGGCAAAGTGGTCATTAAATTCCTCAAAGAAAATATTCTCTCCCATTTTGGTACTCCAAGAGCAATCATTAGTGATCGAGGGACACACTTTTGTAATCGATCCTTTATTGCTTTATTGAAAAAGTATAATATCACCCATAAGTTGGCCACACCGTATCATCCTCAAACTAGTGGGCAAGTAGAAATATCTAACAGACAAATCAAATAGATCCTGAAGAAAATTATTAATGCTAATAGAAAGGATTGGTTCTTAAAACTTGTAGATGGACTCTGGGCATACCGCACGGTCTTTAAAACCAACCTAGGAATATCTTCTTATAGGATTGTGTTTAAAAAATCTTGTTGAGCTAGAACACAAAGCCATGTGGGCCATCAAGAAATTAAATATGGACTTGGACGTAGCTGAAAATCATAGAAAGCTTCAGATTAATGAATTAGAAAAACTTAGAAATGAAGCTTACGAAAATGCCAGGTATACAAGAAATGAACAGAAGTGTTTTATGATTAAGCAATTCTTAGAAAATCTTTTACTCCTAGATAAAAAGTTCTTTTGTATAATTCTAGATTACACCTCTTTCCTGAAAAGCTGAGATCTAGATAGACAGGATCATTCTTAGTTAAAGAAGTTTTCTCACATGGAGCTGTAGAAATTGAAAACCAAGCAATGGTGCTGTATTTAAAGTGAATGGTCAATGATTAAAATCATTCTTGGAATTACTCACTGAAGTTATTGAGGAAGCCATGGTTTTCTATGAACCAACATATCCCGATTGATCTATTTTCTGAGTTAGTCTGACTGAAGACTTTAAACTTAGCGCTCTTGGGAGAAAACTGGGATCCTTGCATTTTAAATTTTTTTTTTAGTTTATTTAGTTTTTACTTCAATCAATGTCGAATAAGTTGGAGGAAAGAACCAAAAAGAACATATGAAGACACATGCTGAACCAAGGACACATCAAATTAGGTGTATTTTTTCCTTTTTACCTATTGGATTTTTATTTTCTTACCTCATTGAAGTCACTATAGAATAAGTTGGGGGGTGAGGGATAAATAAACTTTGAACTTTACTTTGAATCTTTATACTCATAAATTTATTGATATTCATATATCTAACCATGCATCAAACTTGAGTAACATTAGACATTTTAATAGCATCTGATGCACACTTTAGATAAGTTATGGAAGTACTGAGGGATTACATATTGATAAAATTCAATAAAAGGTTGAGTCTAGAATAAAAATTTATTTTTGAGCATTTCTAGCCTTCCTATTAATATCTAAAGAGAGTCGACCTTTTATGAGTATAAGTGGTATATGTTGATGCATATAGTTCCTTCTATTAAAGAAAATATTGATTTTTCATCGAGTAATCAGATCTCATTGCCTAAGTAAGCAATGATATTCATGTCAAAAAGTTGATAATGTTAAAATAAAAAAAAATCAAGTTTTAATCCGTAGCCTATTTAACTCGAGTCAGTAAGCCCGAGGGATGTTTTACATCTAATGCCCTAAAGCCAACTGGTTTGGGAGTCATTGGCCTAACACTCGCTACAAGGATTAAATAGAAAACTTAAGTGGTTAAGACATTGCATAGACTGTATTTTATCTAAAAAAAAATAAAGGAATGAATGTGCGGATGCAAAACCACTAGCCCATCTTAGAGTTAGACGATCTAAGGATAAAGATAGGAGTGAGTCAAGAAAAGCTTTTGTAAATTTTATATTCTTTACTCAACCATGCTATCAAATAGCCTTAATATCCCAATGACATGTTCTGATAAATTTTCTAAGTGGATATCATTTATTTCTAAAATTATTAAATGAACACTCATATTGAAGAAAGCCAGTATTGTATATCAATATTTCTTTTACTTGAGGATAAGTAAAGTTCAAGTTAGCGGGTATGATGAATACATTAATTATAATATAAAAAGTATTAAAATCTATGTTATTTTATTTTTTATTTATATTTGATACTTTTTATGATCTTTATAGGAATAATTAATTTTAAAGTCTTAATTGCAAACCAACTTTAAACGGCCTTCCAACACATGCAGATGAAGCTTCAGTCCGAATTCAAGCTTG
This sequence comes from Cocos nucifera, assembly GCA_006176705.1. Lineage (NCBI taxonomy): Eukaryota > Viridiplantae > Streptophyta > Magnoliopsida > Arecales > Arecaceae > Cocos > Cocos nucifera. The sequence goes on along the minus strand of QRFJ01000036.1, from coordinate 340,152 downwards.
TTCCGTGCACAATATGCAAAGATACAAAGTTGCATGGTTAGGATCCAATGAATAAAAGAAATAAAAAAGAAATAAAAAAAGAGGAAAGAAGAGAAGCTGGACACGTATTTTGGAGGAATTTTTGGTGGTATTTAACCTTTGGAGCGGGGCCCATACAAAGAATTTAAAGGCAATAGGGGTTCTGCCATTATGGTGAAGGCAGTGCATCGAGTCACGAAGGTTCATGCAATTGATTTGGTGGAGCATGTGGATGCATGCATAAGAAGCATGGGACCCTCGATTTCTTAAACTTTTGGGCCAGTTTTTAAATGGAAAACATGGGAGGCCTTGGACATGTGCGAAATAAGAGGCCAAACGTGGGGTCACGCACATAAATGTGGAAATAGCAGTTGGGCACGATGCAAAGATGGCAACATGCAAAGAAGGAAAAAAAAAATCTTTAGAAAGAAAGAATTTAGATTTAACGGCAACTCTCCTTCTTGCCCTATTTTTTCTTTTTCCTTTCATCTCATCCATCTATTTTCTTTTGTTTTTCCATCTCAACCATCCATTCTCTTAGAATGCATCTTTTTATTAGTCCCACATCTAAAAATTAGAAAAATCTCTTTCCTTCTAACACCTATAAATAAAGCCCAGTGCTTTTATCTCAAGATATCTCTCCACACCACAACTCTTGTAGGGGCCCATGTGACAGACGAAAATACCTATCCATAAAATTTTTATCCATCTTTTTTCCATTTTCTTCCATCCTTCCAACATACAAGAATGAGAGTTAGCCAAAAAAAGTGTCCAGAGGAAAGTCTGTTCTTTTTATTTTTTTTATTTCAGCTCCAAGTCCTGTTATGGTTTAGAAGTCAGTTTTGAATTAAATTTTTATTTCAGCAATAAAATTTTATTTTATTTTTTTAAATTATCGCTTGTGTAATTTAATTTATGCAATTTAAATTCAGCACATAGGATAGTTTAATTTTTTGCTTATTTAATTTCTACATCTCTTTTATTTTTTATAATTTAAATTTCAGTAAGTAGTATAGAATTTAATTTTAAATAATTTTTAAATTTTAATTTAAATCATGTCTAGCTAAGCAATTCTCTGAATTTTGCGATGAAGCTAAACTATGATTAGAAGTAACTTTTAGAATTTCTTCTTGACTTTATCTTTTTAGTTCTTCTTCCTTCAAGTTTCTTGCCAAGAGATTTGATGGACTATCATTGGATTTCAATCTCTTTATAGTTCATGCTTGATTCGGTGCAAGAAGAATAATAAGTATAGGGCCTAAATCTTTTTAAATCATTTTTCTTCTTTCTTGTGGAAAACTTTGATGGATTATTGTGGAGTTAGAGTTCCTTCATAATCCATACTTGGGTAATACAAGAGAAATAGTTGAAAGAAGAGTTCTTTAATTAGGGTGAATGCTTGTCCATGAGTTATACCTTGATCAAGGAACATTATAAGAGAAATCTTAGAAATGCTCTCTAAGTCATTGGTCTAATGGATTCAAAAGTTCTAGATCTTTAAATTATTATTCTCCATAATTAATTTACTATTTAATAGTAAGTAATCAAACAAACCTTCAAATTCTTTGTTAAAGCTCGCCCGAGCAAGGGTTTGAATATAATTCCTCGTGGGATCGAACCGTACTCGCCGAACGTGCTACTTTGCACACCATGCACTTATAGTTAATTTAAGACACATCAGAAGGCATCTCCCATGCGGTCATCCCGACCGGTCTTCCCTCCCGATCGTATTTTACTATGACTTGATGCTGACGGTTTTACACATGCGGCATATATATGGAACTATGAAATATTCTACTGGATGATACACCTATAATAAAAATATATTATATAATATATAAGAGTATACAATAACTATATAAATAAATAAATAGATAATTTATATACCCTATTCTCACTAGCAAAGGGATCGTGCGACGTGGATACTAATGGAGACTCATCAGTGGATGGAGCATGTATCAGAGATGTGACTGACGATAGAGGCTCAGATATCGATGGAAAAGTAGATATCGATGGTGCCTAGGCAGTCGATGTGAAGATGGATGAAGTATGCTCCAATTATAATTCTGATGCATAGCTTCACGTAGCCTGTCGAGAGATGGGGGTGAAAGTTAGATGGCATTTCGATGCCATCATGACCTGCAATGTTAATGAACATTAACCAATATGACATGTGGAATAATAATATTAGTAGAGCATTAATAAATAGACTCTAACATTTATACCATCACCTACTGGTATCTATAAAATGAACATCACCATAGCTCCAGACAAATGTATTTGAGACCATAACTATAAAACAAGGCTACGACAGTGGTTGTTCACAACTATAGAATAGGACTATGGTAGCGATTTACAATCGCTGTCGTAGCCCTAAAAATCACTGCCATAGACTACGATAGTGGTTATATAACCATTATCACTACGATCGTCATCGTAGATCTATGGTAGTAATTTTTGTAGCGATTATGGAAACCACTACCATACCTCAGATCAGTAGCTCGTTGGCATATGTTCGGGCCTGCATCGGATCCTTCCAGAGTGCTCAGACCCCAAGACCTAAGATAAATGGTCATGAGGATCAGAGGTATGCGGGCCCTCACTCATAAGCACATCTAACTGATCATGTAATTATAAATTCAAACAAAATAATATTAGTAATGTTATAATAGTAATCATACTAATATCATATTTATTACTTATAAAAATTCTTTCAATCATGGCATTCATCGGCCTGCTCTTCTTGTCCATACGGTTGGATCGAAAGATCTTGCTATGGTTGGGCATCATCCCATCTCTCCTCAGCTATAATAATGAATCAGTTTATTAAAAATATGTAAAAAAAATAATTTAATTTATAAATTAAGATTTAAAATTTATTATCTCTCTATGCATACGACTGACCATAGACTCATGATCGAGAGTGTGCGTATACTCCTTAGCTATCCGATTCTCCTAGTTCTAATGAAAAATAATTTAAAAAATATTTAAATATAATTTTAAGTATATTAAAAAATTTAAAAATTAGAAATTAAATCTTGAGCTCTTGGCCCTCCAATGTCTGACCATCCCCTCCCACTGACTCGGAGGACAGTCTTGTATCTAAGGTACAAGCTCCTTCGAAGTATCTCATCGATGCTCAAGCCTTCCTCTATGGAGCTTGACCTTATAGCCCCGATATAACTTTTCAATCTTCTTCAGTCGGGCATCTCGAGCCATCTCGTGATCTGAAAAGTCATACCTTCTCTATGCAAAATTATCAAAAGTTAGTTATGAAATTATTCTAATTAAGTATAGTGTAAATACATCAAATGCATAAATATAATTAAGATACACTTATCCATATCTCCTTCCATACCCAATCTCTGACACCAGCATGTTGAAAATTATATCATAAAGCCAATCATCTAGATTATAGATGGTTGAGCAAAATATAATTATACTTAAATTATTAATAAATAAAATTATTATTTTAGTCTTTTCATCACTTTGTGCATCATTCTATAATGAACTCTTCTGTGATGAAGTTCTTAGGACTATTTAGACTCGACAAAGAAGGATTTATCATTTAGTCCTCAAAATGTGTTCGCGATCAAATGATTCGTTGTTATCCAAGATGATAATGTATCGAGTGTAGGTCATTGTGTTAAGTGTTGATTATCCTCTTAATCAAGAAATATGGAGATACTGTTATGTCATGCAGGTGAAGTGTAGAAGTATATTTCACTGAATGTGATCCAACTGCAGAGCTCTCTACTGTCAAGAGTTGCTCGCAAAGGATAGGATATAAGTGTCCCTTAGACCTGAGATCATCATGGTGACCTGCAAGCAACTCACTGCACTTAGATACCGAACTATCTAAATTTTTAATTCAGTGATGGAAGATTATTGGGTGCAGTCAAGTACTGAGCTTGTCGGCATATGAGTAAAGATGGGATTAACCCCTCCAAGTATTGGAGTAAGTGCATCACTATATTTCAATTTAGCAAACCCTTGGTCAGGATGGTCCATGTGATGGATACTGAGTTTTGAAATACATAGTGGATGAATTTTAGGATTGATAGTAAATCTTAGATCATCCTTTGAGTATCGAGGTCAAGGAAATGAATTATACGGTAACCATATGCCATAGATTTATCGATGTTGTATTGCAATTATTTGATCTATTCGAACATTGGGTATCATTGCTAGATGGTCACATCAATTGGTATAGAAAATTAGTTTCTATGCTACTGACTTAGGATTCGAAACTATGAGGCCACACACAATAGGAGTTTCTACCTGATCTGATGGCTAATAATGAGTCTCGATGATCTATGACTCTATGGTCAAGAGTCCCATTGAACTGGACTCTATGATCAAGAGTCCCACTAGACTGAGACTCTGAGTTCTTCATGTCTGAAACTCTCTTATCGAGAGTCTTGATGATCTAGGACTCTATGACCAATGGTCCCACTGGACTGAGACTCTGAGTTCTTCATGTCCGGGACTCTCTGATCAAGAGTCCTGATGACCTAGGACTCCATGGTCAAGAGTTTCATTGGACTAGAATACTGTGACCAAGAGTCCTAGTGAACTGAAACTCTGAGTCTTACTTATTTGGAACTATCTGATCAAGAGTCTCACTGGTCTAGGATACTATGATCGTGAGTTCGATTCGTTTGGAACACTGGGTTCAAGAGTTCCACTGGTTTGGAACTCTTCAAAAATTTCATGTTGATGGAACTCTGTTGCCCAGACATCCATCCGATTGGAACTCTATATTTATTTTAAGATTAATTAGAAATTTGATTGTTGATTAGCTTAATTTGATTAGCAATGAAGATTTGATCAAGTTTGATCGAATTGAATTTGATCCGATCAAATCATGAAATGACCTAATCGCTAAGAAAGATTCAATCCTGATTTGATCAGAATTTGAATCTAATTAATTTTTAATTTAATTAAAATTTTATTGGTTTAAATTAAGCCTAATTTGATTGGATTTAATCTGATCTAATTAATTTAAATTAATGGGTTTGGTTGAAACTAATTTGGACCAAGTCAAATAAGATTTGAATTCAAACTCTCCCTAGCGCCCACCATATTTGACTTTTCCACCTTGACCCATGCCCTCCTCTAATTTTTGCATGAGATTTCTTATGTAGAAATGAATGTACGCCCTTCCTCTCTTCTACCTTTGACCTGGTCCAAGGGTTGGACCAGTTCAAACTAAGTTGAATTTTGAATTCAACTTGGTTGGTTTGAAATTTGAAAAACTTAATCTCTTCCTTATCTATTCTCCATGCCTACCTATCTTTTGTCGCATTTTTTTTGGTGATTTTTAATTGAGGGTGATCAAAAGGAGAGTCCTTCTGCTCATCACCCTTTTGGATGAGGCATTGGAAAAGGATAAGAATCCATTTGAATTCAAATACTAGAAGCTGGTTGAAACTAGTTCAACCAATCTTAACCTATCCACTTCATATGAAATTTCTACTTATTTGTCATGAAATAAATTATAAAAATTTTTGTGCATGAAGCCTAAGGGGTTATATTTTTGTGATAAAAATTTGAAAGCAATTGAGCATTGGTTTTGGGTGAAAAAAATCTTGGAGTGAAGGTGAGCAGAGTCATATAGCACTTTATTTTTCCTTCATACCTCTATTCTCTTCTGATTTTCATATCTAAGAATACTCAATTTTTAGATATGATCTAAATAGGGTTTATAGATTCAAAAGTCATCTTTCCATAAAAACTTATTTCATGAAAAAACTCCATATAGAGAGGGTGTGACAGGGTTTTCAATGCATCAGGATTTTTAGGCCGAGTGAAACCCAAGACTTGGGAATTTGGGTTCGGGTGGAGAGATCGAGTGTTGTGAGCATTGGATCGCCATCGAATTTGAAATACCCCTTCATCATCCTTTGAAGCACATGTTTTGATTTTTTAGAGTATTTACGAGATTAGAAAAAGGATAATCAATTGGATCGATCATGATCAACCATTGAAGGCCCATGTTATTAAGAATCAGTTGGTGATTTGGACTGACCCATGTTATTAAGAATCAATTTGACTAATTTCAATTAGTAAGATAGTATTAGGTGCCCATGGACTTAAATTGATCCTAGCCCTGACCTATTGACTTATTGAAGTCAGTGGGAGGGTTTGACTTGATGAAATTAGTGGAAGAAATTGGTTCATATCCTTTCTATATAAAATCATATGTAACCTAAATTCTCTAAATTATTAGGTCCTTAAAATGACTAGGTTATGGAGATAATTGAATCATAGCCTCCCATTAAGGTGAATAGTAATGAGTCCAATCTTTTGGGTAGACATTGGAGGTGCCTTATACCTGATGTTCACCTGGATATTGGAATTGCTATCCATCATATGATGATTAGGTTGTACTCTCTTAATGGTAATCAAGTTAGCTAGAGCTTTTCTTGGGCCTGATTATCATTGGTTTGATGCACCGAAGTTAATCATGTTAATGGTTGGACCTAACTAGACCTTTTCAGTGAAGGCCATAGCCTATTGATTTAGCATCTGAGATAAAATCTAAATACTAAAAATTATTTAAAAAAATAATTGATTGTGAACCTATCTGTAGATGTACACGGATTAGCCAAAGCTTTTCTCGGGCCCATAAGTAGTCTATGTGAATTCCAATACCCGCTAGGAAGTTAGTGTAATTCCTCGAATTGAAGGTAGAGGCTACCAATTCGTTAAAAATAGTGAAAAAATTTTTAGACTAAAGTCCAAGCCTTTAGGATTAATTAATTCAAGTACTAATAAAATTTCATATTTTCTTTTCAGATAATTAGAATGGCTAGAGTTAGTCCACGTCATTCACTGTTGGACAGTGGTAAGTATTTAGGACCTAAGAATAAGAAGTTTAGTATTGACCCTAACAAGGCAGACTCAAAGAGAAATTATTCTCTAAATCTAAATAGGCTAAACAGGAGAAATCAGCAAGTGATTGCTGGTCAAGACTGTTATATGATAACACTTTGTAATTTCTTTGTATATGATACATCTTCCTAGGTATTAAATATCGAGAGTCTGATTTATATATGCAATTCATTGCATGGACTTCAAATTGATAGAAAATTTGAGAATGGTGATAGATTTCTTAATATTGGGAATGAAAGTCAAGTTTCAGTCCTAGCATTGAGAACTCTTGAAACTATTTTTCAAAATAAATAGTATCATTTTAAGTGACTGTCACTATTGTCCATCTTTTATGATGAACACAATATCTATTGGGCTTTTGGTCCAAGATGATTATAGTTTATCAATAAAAAAATATTATTATGATATCATTATGAATGATGTCACAATAATATAAAAAAATTAAAAAATTATATTTATATTTTATCATAGCCTATTAGTGTAATGTATATGTCGAATAAACGATCAAAACTAGATAATGTCACTAATGCTTATCTTTGGCATTGTAGGCTTGGTCATATAAACAAGAATAGGATTAACAGGTTAGTCAATGAGCATATCCTTGACATTGATAATTGTGAATCATTGAATACCTGTGAGTCCTATCTTCTTGGTAAGATGACCAAATCACCTTTTACAGGAAAGGGTGAGCAAGCCACTGAGCTTCTAGGTCTAGTACATACTAATATATATGGACCTATGAACACATATTCTAGAGGTGGGTTTTACTATATTACATTTACTGATGATCTATCTAGGTATGGATACGTCTATCTTATGAAGAGTAAATTCAATTCATTTGAAATATTCAAATGATATCGAAATGAGGTAGAAAAATGATTTGAGAAGAGTATTAAAATTCTTCGGTCTGATCGAGAAGATAAATATCTTTCTAATGAGTTTTTGACATATCTAGGAGAGAATGTGATTCTCTCATAATGGACCCCTCTTGAAATACCACAGCATAATGGTATATTTGAAAGAAGGAATCGAACCCCGTTGGACATGGTTCGATCTATGATGGGGTTTATAAGTCTGTCGATTTTATTTTGGGGTTATGCACTAGAAACTATCTATTTTATTTTGAATAATATTTCGAGCAAGTTTGTTACAATGACTTCATATGAGATATGGACTGGGCATAAGCCGACACTCTCTCACTTTAGGATTTAGGGATATTCGGCTTATGTTAAATGTTTGCAACCAAAAAAGCTTGGACCTAGGTTTGATAAATGCCTATTCATAGGGTATCCTAAGGAAACTAGGGATTATTACTTCTACCTTGCTGAAGAATAAAAGGTGTTCGTCTGTAATAGAGCAGTCTTTTTGAAAAAAAAAGTTTCTTAGTGAAAGAACAACTGTTTCTAATGTTGAACTTAATGAAGTTTGATAGGTGAAAGAATCGACACATTCTAGTGTACCTGCAGAACTAGATTTGATAAGATCAAATCCAGAGCCTATTGAAATGGCACCAAGAAGATCCGATAGAGTACCGCATCAATCGGATAGATACTATAATTTTTTAGTCCAGAATGGTGATCATGTCCAATTCGATGAGAACGACGAGGATCCAATCAACTACATGGATGCCATACAAAGGTCCGACTCTGATATGTGGCTGAAAGCCATGGAATCCAAAATGGAGTCTATGAAGGTCAACAATGTATGGACACTAGTTGATCCATCTGAAGAGATAAAATTCATTGGATGTAAGTAGATTTTCAAAAGAAAATGGGGCGTAGATGGAAAGATGAAGATCTATAAAGCTCGTCTAGTTACTAAGGGATGTCATCAGCATTATGGTATTGACTATGACGAGATGTTTTCTCTAGTGGCAATGCTCAAATCTATTCGGATCATGCTTGCGATAGCGGCATACCTAGACTGAGATCTGGCAAATGAATGTGAAAATAACTTTTCTAAATAGAGAGCTGGATGAAGAGGTGTATGATACAGCCGGAGGGTTTCACATCTACAGACGAGTCTAAGATGTACAGGCTTCAAAGATCCATCTATGAATTGAAACAGACATTACGGAGTTGGAATATGCATTTTGATAAAGTAATCAAAATATATGGCTTCATTAAGAATGAAGAAGAACCCTGCGTGTATAAATGGTCCAATAGTTCTGTTGTTGTATTTCTTGTATTATATATTGATGACATTCTCTTAATAAAAAATGACATTCCTACATTACAGGGAATAAAGGTATGGCTGTCATCTTAATTCTCCATGAATGATTTGGGAGAAGCTTCCTATATTTTAGGGATGAGGATCTATAGGGATAAATCTAAAAGATTGCTAGGATTATCCTAGTCCATGTATATTGATACCGTGCTAAAGAGATTCAGCATGGAGAATTTCAAGAAGGGCTATCTCCTGATAGGCCATGGAATTTCGCTCTCAAATAGAAATTGTTCGATAACTCCTTAAGAGAGAGAGCATATGAGTAGAATACCATATGCTTCGATAGTGGATTCTATTTTATACGTCATGATGTGTACGAGATCAGATGTGGCATACTCACTAGGAGTAGTGAGCAGATATCAGTCCGACCTAGGTGAGAATCACTGAAAAGTTGTGAAGATAATTCTGAAGTATTTGAGAAATACCAAGGACTAGTGGCTCATCTATGAAGATACTGACTTAAACTTATGGAATATACTGATTTCAGTTTTTAGTCAGATCATGATGATAGCAAAAGTGTGTCAGATTTTGTGTTTACCCTAAATGATGGAGCGGTCTGTTGGAAGAGCACACTATAGTCGATTCTGTATGCGAGATAGAGTATGTCGTGGCATCTGATGCTGTAAAGAAAGCTATGTGGCTGTGAAAGTTTATCGATAAGCTGGGAGTGGCACCCTTCTTGGATGGTCTGGTTCTTTTATACTGTGACGGCACTGGAGCTATAGCTCAAGAGAAGGAGTCGAAGGCACATCTGCACACTAAATATATTCTACGTCGCTACCATCTTGTACGAGAAATCATAGAGTGAGGTGACGTCGAGCTTTAGAAGATCGATGGAAAGAAGAACATGATTGAGTAGGTTTAGTCAAAATAGATATTCGATACTGTTCTGAGTGGCTTTAGTCAAAATGGGAGTTGTTGAAAATTATATCCTAAAGCTAATCATCTAGGTTGTAGATGATTGAGCTAAATATAATTATATTTAAATTATTAATAAATAAAATTATTATTTTGATTTTTTCATCATTTTGTGTATCTTTCTGTAATGAACTCTTCTGTGATGAAGTCCTTAGGACTATTTAGACTCGATAAAGAAGAATTTATCATTTAATCTGCAAAACGTGTTTGCAACCAAATAATTCATTGTTATCCAGGACAACAACATATCGAGTGTAGATCGTTGTGTGCCATAAGTATTGGTTGTCCTCTTAACCAAGAAGTATAGAGATACTGTTATGGCATGCAGATGAAGTATAAGGATAAGTTTTACTGAATGTGATCCAACTGTGGAGCTCTCTACTATTAAGAGTTGCTCACAAAGAATATGGATATAAGTGTCCCTTAGATCTGAGATCACCATGGTGACCTACAAGCAACTCACTGTACTTAGGTAATGGATTATCTGAATTTCTAATTCAGTGATGGAAGGCTATTGGGTGCAGTCAAGTACTTAGTTTGTCGATGTGTGAATCAAGATGGAATTGACTCCTCCAAGTGTTGGAGCAAGTGTATGATTGTATTTCAATTTAGTAAATCCTCGATCAGGATGGTCCATGTGATGGACACTGAGTTTTGAAATACACTATGGATGAGTTTTAGGATTGATAGTAAATGTTAGATCGTTCTTTGAGCATTGAGATCAACGGGATGAATTATACGGTAACCATATGCCATAGGTTCATCGATATTGCGTTGCAATTATTCGACATATCCAAACATCGGGTACCATTGCAAGATGATCATATCGATTGGTATAGAAAATTAATTTCTATGCTACTGGCTTAGGATTCAAATCTATGGGTCACACACAATAGGAGTTTCTACTTGATCTGATAATTGATAATAAGTCTCGATGATCTATGACTCTATGGTCAAGAGTCTCACTAGACTGGGACTCTATGATCAAGAGTCCCACTGGACTGGAACTCTGAGTCCTTCATGTCTGAGACTCTCTAATTGAGAGTTCTAATGACCTAGGACTCTATGATCAAGAGTCCCACTGAACTAGAAGTTTGAGTCCTTCGTATTCTGGTCCAAGGGTTGGACCAATTCAAACTAAGTTGAATTTTGAATTCAACTTGGTTGGTTTGAAATTTGAAAAACCTAATCTCTTCCTTATCTATTCTCCATGCCTACCTATCTTTTGTTGCATATTTTTTTGGAGATTTCTAATTGAGGGTGAGCAGAAGGAGAGTCCTTCTACTCATCACCCTCTTGTATGAGGCGTTGGAAAATGATAAGACCCCATTTGAATTCAAATACTAGAAGTTGGTTGAAACTAGTTTAACTAATCTTAACCTATCCACTCTATATAGAATTTTTACTTATGTTTTATGAAATAAATTATGAAAATTTTTGTGCATGAAGCTTAAGGGGTTATTTATTTGTGGTAAAAATTTGAAAGCAATTGGGCATTAGTTTTGGATGAAAAAAAATCTTGGAGTAAAGATGAGTCCTATAGCACTTTATTTTTTCTTCATGTTTCTATTCTCTTCTGATTTTCATATCTAAGGACATGAAATTTTTAGATATGATCTAAATAAGATTTATAAATTTAAAAATTATCTTTTGATAAAACTTATTTCATAGAAAAACTTCACACAGAGAGGGCGTAAGAGGGTTTTCAATGCATCAGGATTTTTGGGCTGAGTGAAATCCAAGACTTGGGAATCTGGGTTTAGGTGGAGAGATCGAGTGCTGTGAGCATTGGATCATCACTAAATTTGAAACACCCCTTCATCATCCTCCGAAGCATGTATTTTGATTTTCTATAGTATCTAGGAGATTAGAAAGAAGACGATCGATTGGATCAATCATGATCAATCATTGAAGGCCCCAGTGAGGAGCTAGTGCTCTAGTAGGGCTGATCGGGATCAGGAGCTCTGTGTGGACCAACCATAGTGCTCGGACATATGTGCAACCGTGGTACAATACCAAAGCATTATCCAATAGATTCAAATTATGGAGATCAACTATCCATGCATAGGTATCGAGTTTTGAACTCGTATCGATCAGCAAATTTGATTTACTGATCAATCATATTTAAATTTTAAATTACATATTAGCATGTCTAGATTCTGAGTAGGATTTATATTGATTAGATCAATGCTTGCAGTAGATTAATATTTAATTAATTTTAATTTTTGCTACTTTAATTTTAAAAATATTTTGAAAATACATGCTAAAAATCTTGCTAGCTTTCCTTCACAGCATCCATCAATCGCTAGTCTATGGGTAGTATCAAAATGATGTCGGACCACCTCACAAGCACTCTGAAAAGGAAATGCATCTCTTGTATGGTCTGCCCTACTAGCCTCCTCTTCGCGTCATACATCACCATCATCTGATGCTAATGGTTCTACACATGCGGCATGCGTGTAGGACCGTGAAATATCCTACTGGATGATATACCTATAATGAAAATACGTTATGCAAATATATAAGTATACAATAACTATATAAATAAATAATATAATATAATATATACTTACTGGCCATGGGATCGTGCGACGTGGATGCCAGTGGAGACTTATCGATGGATGAAACATGTGCTAGAGATGTAGCTGATGGTGGAGGCTCATATGCTGGTGGAGGAGTAGATGCCCGTGGAGGAGTAGATGCCAGTGGTCCTTGGACAGTCGATGTGGAGTGGATAGAGTATGCTCTATCTGAGACTCAGATGTGGAGCTCCGCGTAGTCCATCGAGGGATGGGGGTGAAAGCTAGATAGTATTTTGGTGCCATTCTGACCTACAACGTTAATGAATATTAACCAATATTAGTCTAAGCGACCAGCACAGCTAAAAGATAGATAGATCTCTTCTTTCTTCCCTGCTATTGCTTTATTTAGTACTCCTTTTACTGCATTATTAGTCGGTATGGCCCAAGGACTGTCTACAGCTCCGACATGGCATGGCCCAAGACTATCGGCATGGCCTATGGTCATCCACGACCGTCGACATGGTAGGGCCTAGGGTCATCCATGACCGCCAATGCAGTACAGCCCAAGGCTGCCGGCACGACCTAGGGCCATAGACGGCCCTAGGTAGTGTCGTGTCAGCAGTCGAAGGCTGTCGGCATGGCCTACGGCCATCCACGGCCACCAACACGGCATGGACTAGTGGAGTCCATAACCGCCGATATGGCATGGCCCAAGACTACTGACGTGGCCTAGGGCCATCCACGATCGCCGACACGACATAGCCTAGGGCCATCCACGACCGTCGACACGGCATGGCCCAAAGGAGTACATGATCGTCGACACGGCACGGTCCAAGACTGCTGGCATGGCTTAAGGTCGTCCATGACCGCCGACACGGCATGGTCTAGGGCTGTCCACGATCACTGACATGGCATGACCCAGGATTGTCCATGACCGCCGACATGGCACGGCCTAGGATCGTCCACAACCGCCAACACGACATGACCCAGGATCATCCATGACCGCTGACATGGCACAGCCTAAGGTCATCCATGACTGTCGATACGGCATGGCCAAGGGCCATCCATGATCGTCGATACAGCATGGCTCAAGACTGTCGGCATGGCCTAGGGCCATCCACGATCGTCGACACGGCACGATCCAGGACCGTCCATGACCGTCGATACGGCACGGCCCAAGATTATCGGCATGGCCTAAGGTCATCCATGACTATCGACACGACACAGTCCAAGGCCATCCACGATCACCGACATGGTCCAGCCTAACCTAGAATCCATCGGCATGGTCTAGAACTAGCCAGTAGGAGTTCTTTTATCCACTGGCATGATCCATGATCAATGGATAATTATAATTTTTATAATAAATATTTATAATATTTATTATAAATATGAATATTATAAATGATAAATAAATAATACTATGAAATTTTAAAAAAATCATATCTATGGTTATGGAGAGGAGGTCGCACAGAGAACTCCGAGGATCATCGGCAATGACGCTAGAGGTAGACGATGGTACTAGAGATAACCTGCAAAATGAGAGAGACAATAAGATAGAGAGAGAAAGAGAAAGAGAAAGAGGAAAGAGAGAGAAAAATGGTAGGAGAGAGAGTGAGAGATAGATGAAAAGAGAGAAAAAGAGATAGAGCAGGGAGGGGGTCAGTCGAGGGAAGAGTGGAGGTGAGAGTCGGTGGTCGAGCCCCGAGGAAGAAGGGGGAGGGGGGTCGGGCCGAGGGAAGAGAGAGAGAAAGAGAAAGAGTAGGGAGGGTGGTCGGGCGAGGGAGAGGGAGAGAAAGAGGTAGGGAGGGGGGCGGGCCAGGGAAGAGAGGATGTGCGAAGCCACGTCAGACCAACAAGAAGAAGGGGAGAGGGGAGAAAGAGAGAGAAAGAGAGAAAAGAGAGAAAAGAGAGAGAGGGAGATCGAAGGGAGGAAAAGGGTCACGGAGGAAGAGAGGAGAGAAGAGAGAGAAGAGAAGAGCAGGGTCGACTCGAGGAAAAGAGGAGGTGGTGAAGCCGGTGGCCGAAAAAGAAGGGGAGAAGGGGGTCAGGCCAAGAGAAGAGAGGAGGTGGTGGAGCCAGTGATCAGGCCCATTGGAAAAGAAGGGGGAGGTGGGAGAGGTGGCAGAGCCAGTGGGGGAGGTGGTGGAGTCGATCAGGGAAGGAAATAGAGGGGGTCTCATTGGCAACGAAAAGGAGGAGAGAGAGAGAGAGAGAGAGATCCAAGAAGAAAATAAAATTGGGATGGAATTTGAAAAAAAAATCTATCATAGATCTAAGACAGCGATTATCAAAAATCACTGTCATAGGTGTATGGCAGCGGTTACAAAATCGCTGCCATAGGTTTATGGCAACAGTTTTACAAAATCATTACCATTGATTAAAAATTAATTATTTTTTTTAAATATTATATAATTTTAAAATTTTATACCCATCTTCACCATTCATTATCTAAATAATTATCATTAAAATATCATCATAAAAAGATGCCTCGACCCGATAGCCCTAGCTTCATCAATCGATAAAATTTGATTTCGATGATTACGAATGATAGCATGATGATCTAATAGATGAAGACTACTGATGGATCTAAAAATCTACAATGATGATCTCGGTGATATTTGTAGCATACTATCAAAGTTTTACTTCAATCGAATATCGTTATCATGGTCAATTTAGTATAGGATGATTTCGATCGTTAAATAAAAAATGAGTGATCAAAGAACCAGATGATATTTGATTATGAGATAATTTTTTTAGATAAATAATCTTGACTACTACTTTAATTAATGGTGGTAATCGTAAAATTTAAGCTGTGGGTCTAAGAATGATTCAAAACTATACGTCGCTTGATACAATATTCTTAAACTCTGTTAATAATTATGTTTGTGCTTTTATAAGATCTGCTTAACATGAACAATTCATAAAGAAATGATTTATATTTTATGATCATCACCATACAAAATGATTAAAATTATAGCAAAGATCGTTTAACTAAAAAATTATTTTATAATCAAAAGTTGTTTGGCCTTTTGATCACTTATTTTTCATTTAACGATCGAAATCATCCCATACTAAATTGATCATGAAAATAATATCTAATTAAAGTAAAAATTTGATAGTATACTACAAACATTATTGAAGTCATCATTATAGATTTTCAGATTCATTGGTGATCTTCATTTATCAGATCAACGCACCGTCATTTATGATCGTTGAAATTGAATTTTATCGATCGATGAAGCTAGGGCTATCGGATCAAGATGGCCTTTTATGACGAAACTCTAATGGTAATTATTTAGATAATGAATGATAAAGATGGTCATTAAATTTTAGAATTATATAATATTTAGAAAAAAATATGAAAAAAGATGTGGCAGTAGTTATTTATAACTACTATCGCAGGTCGAACCTATGGCAGCGGTTAAGCAAAATCTCTGCCATAGATCAGATCTATAGCAGTAGTTTTGGATAACCATTGCCATATATTTAACTTATGGCATTGGTTAAGCCTAACCGATACCATAGGTCTGGCTCTATGGCAACGGTTGATTAACTGCTACCATATGTTGAATCTATGGCAATGGTTACGCTGAACCGCTGCTATAGATTAGACCTATGGTAGTGGATATACATAACCGCTGCATAGATCTACTCTATGGTAGCAGTTGATTAACTATTGTCATATGTCAAATCTATGACAGCAGTTATGCTGAACCGTTGGTATAGATTAGACCTATGGCAGTGGTTATTTATAACCGCTGCCATAAGTCCGCTATTATAGATTAGATCTATGGCAATGGTTATGCATAACCACCGCCATAGGTAAGACCTATGGCAGTGGTTACATATAACCGCTGCCATAGACCAACCTATGGTAGTGGTTATATATAGACCGATCTATGGCAACGATTAGTTTTAACCACTACCATAGGTTGGACCAATGGTAGTGATTCTATATAATCACTGTCGTAGATTCTATGGTAGTGATTTTCAAAACTGCTGTCATAATATGTGCTACTATAGCCCCATTCTGTAGTAGTGGACCTCGACAGTATTGGATAAATTTTATCCTAAAGGAGTACTTTGTATGCTTGGTCCAACATCATCATCAATCTCAGTATCATCAAACAATGCCTAGGCATCATTCTCACAACAACACCCCATTGAGGCTCCAAGAGATCACTAATGTAGAAGACTTGATTAGTTTGGAAGGCAAGTGTATACGGTTCTTCAGTACGGAGATTGAAGAAAAATCCTGATTTTCCGGTTCAGGTTCGTTCAGATCTGATCAGATCAAGAGATATATTTCAAAAATTTTCTCTTTGATCTGTATCAGATCTGGGATGGTTCAGATCTGATTAATATTATTTTAATAAATAAAATAAATAAGAATAAATTAAATCAAATTTAATTTACCTGATTTGGATAATCCTATTATCCTGTTGATGATCCTGTATGTAGCGGAAGGTTCTGGATCTAGCCATGCAAGCGTCTGGCCTCTACCGATATCCACTCGGGCTGGATCTGGAGATCCTCTTCTTCTATATCACATCTCCAAAAATCAGATCTGGATCTGATCTAAAGAATCTTCAAAACTTCTTTTGAAGATCAGCAGTCGTCCTTTGCAGCAGCGCAGCCTTCTTGCTTTTGATCGCCTTTCTCTTGCTTGAATCGCACCAACAAAAATCCAAAACTCCTTTTGGATGTGGAGAGCAAGGAGAGAAGGTGGTTTGGCATGGAGAAGGAGGGAAGAGGCAGCCTTGGGGCGTATGAAAACTTTTTTTCAATCATAATCTGAGTTGGGCGCAGGGTCTTATTTATAGACTAACTATGATCCAACCCCTCTTCTTCCCAACCAATCACAACTCTTTGTGAAATCAGATCTAAATCTGATTGGTGGAAATAGAGTCTCCTAGATTTCTTCTTAGAGGGAACCTAAGACCAGTCAAACTAGATTCTTAGAAGAACTCTAATTGAAATCCAAAAGGAAGGTGGAGTCCTTGTTGGAGGTGGAGTCCTTGTCCAACAAGGACTCCTAGGCGCCTCCAACTTGGGCACACGCCTAGGGTGGCGTACGCCCTCCTCCTTGCCAGGTTCTGGTAGGGGGACAGGCCCCCACCAGCTCTCCAATAGGTGCATGACATATGGTCAAAAGTCAAAGTGTCAATGGTCAACGTTTGACCAGTCAAAGGTAGACTTTTGACCAAAGTCAAAGAACAAGAAATGGCAAATGACCAAAAATGGCAGATAATGTCTTACAAAATAAGACAACCTATTCTGACTTGGACATCCTCCAGTCAGACCATATGAAGGCCTCTGATTGAGCACAAACTCTTTTGGCTCAGATAGTACAACTTATTTATGATAGTAAAAGAAGAACGTTAGGTTCAATCGAGTGCTAGCACGATTTTCCTTGAACCTAATTGAATCTCATTCAGATCAATTGAACTAGATCAGTTCAATTGATGATCACCAGATTCAAACCCTTGTTTGTGTGACCCAGTTAGGTTCAGTTCTGTATGGTAATGGGATATGTCATGATCTCTATCATCGACATCATCGAAACTCCTTTCGATGGATCAGAACTCTTCTGATTCGAACAGCTAGAATGATCGATCATCTAAATCATTCTAATTGCTCCCAAAATCCACCAGTGACACCTAGCAGTATATGGTGGCAACCCATCAGAGCTGAATGCGAACCTCTTGGTGCAGCTACCTGTGTGATTAAGTTCTTCTATCTTGAGCCCCGATCAGATTAGGGTTAAGGTAAACTCGTCAAACCCTAGTCTCTGTCATATGATGTAATCATTCGATTCGAAGTCCAATGTGAAAATCTAAATAGAAACTCTTTCTATTATTTCACTCTGCCATGGCCATGGGCTTCTGGACTTGATTCTCATGATCATCATAGGGCTGCTCCTCTACCACCGAGGTAGATAGATTCCATCTTGATGCAATCCAGTTCCTACAATGAACATGCTATAGCCAACATACACCTCAGGATTCCATATGGCTAGGAGACCGAGTAATGGTGTAGTCAAACTATAACACCCTCAAGGTGAACTGTCCGATGCATCCTCAGGTCAAAGAACCAGACACACTACTGCAGCATCGAGTCAGTCATTGACGAGAAGGTAGACTTCCTAATGACTACTCGAGGTGGTCACGCTCAGTGCCCTCGTTCTCTAACGAGTACCTATACTCTCGCTCCGGTGTCTCCACACCGTAGACTCAAGACTCATCTACTAAAGAGAAGCGATTGTACACCAACCTTCCGGATCAATCACCATCCTCGTGATGATCCTATGGTCAGGAGCATTTTATGAGTTAATAATGATTATTCATGTCTTAAATTTTCAACTCTTGAAAATATGAATTATCATTACCATTAACTCAAAGGATGTATCACAGACACTAAATACACATATGTGATAGAAAATAATCCCATTTTATTGATTATAGTCAAAATTATAATTTTGCCCCTAGAAGTGTATTACAAGTGTCAGCCAATTCTGGCTTCTAGGGCACATATATCTAACAATCTCCCACTTATCCTAAAGCCAATTGGCTACAAGTCTAAGTCCCATCTTCTCAAGGTGGGCTTCGATCTTCTACTGGTCCAACGGTTTTGTAAGTGGGTCTGCCATATTATCTGCGGAGTCGACTCTCTTGACCTCGACGTAACCCTTCTCGAGGTAATCGCGGATGAGGTGGTATCGCCGCTCAATATGCTTGGATTTCTGGTGAGACCTCGGCTCCTTAGCAAGGGCTATGGCGCCATTATTGTCGCAGTATAGAGGAATGGCATCTGATGGCATTACTCCAATTTCTGCAGCAAACTTCTTATACCAGAATGCTTCCTTCGCAGCCTCTGATGCAGCGATATATTCTGCTTCCATGGTGGAATCTGCTATCACGGTTTGCTTGAAACTCTTCCAGCTGACAGCACCACCATTGCACACAAACAGACTGCCAGATGTCGACTTTCGATCATCTATATCAGACATGAAATCCGAGTCTGTGTATCCCTGGACTTGGAGTTCTCTATTACCAAAGACCAACATTATATCCTTAGTTCTTCTCAAGTACTTAAGGATACATTTCACAGAAGTCCAGTGTTCTTCACCTGGATTTGACTGATATCTGCTTGTGACACTCACAGCATGGGCTATATCAGGTCGTGTACATAGCATGGCATACATGAGGCTCCCTATTGCAGAAGCATAAGGGATCTTGCTCATGCGTTCTATTTCCTCAGGTGTGCTAGGGCACATCTTCTTGGAAAGATGAATACCATGTCTGAAGGGTATTAATCCCCTCTTAGAGTTTTCCATACTAAACCTCTTTAGTACTTCCTCTATGTACATCTTCTGTGAAAGTCCTAGCATCCTATTCGGTCTATCCCTATAGACCTTAATTCCTAGAATAAAGGATGCTTCACCTAGGTCTTTCATGGAGAATTTCTTGGACAACCACATTTTGACTGTCGTCAACATGGGAATATCATTCCCAATAAGGAGGATGTCATCCACGTACAATACGAGGAAGACAACAGCGCTCCCACTGACCTTTTTGAAAACACATGGTTCCTCTTCATTTTTGATGAAACCAAACTTTTTGATCACATCATTAAAACGAGTGTTCCAGCTCCGAGATGCTTGCTTAAGTCCATATATGGACCTTTGCAGCTTGCAAACCATGTGATCAGTATCACTGGATGTGAAACCTAGCGGCTGTTCCATATAGATATCTTCCTCAAGATATCCATTTAGGAATGCCGTTTTCACGTCCATTTGCCATATTTCATAATCGAAATAGGCTGCAACGGCAAGCAATGTGCGGATGGATTTTAGCATAGCCACTGGAAAAAAGGTATCCTGATAGTCAATGCCTTCGCGTTGACTATAACCTTTTGCCACTAGTCTAGCCTTGAATGTCTCCACATTTCCCATCTGCACCAATCTTTCTCTTGAAGATCCATTTACACCCAATAGGTACTATACCTTCTGGTGGATCTACCAAGGTCCAGACTTGGTTTGAGTGCATCGAGTCAATTTCTGACTGCATTGCCTCTAGCCATTTCTCGGAGTCGATATCTGATATCGCCTCGTTGTAGGTTTTGGGATCATCACCATGAGCACCATTACCTACGAGGAATATTTCTCTCTACTTCCTCTGAAATAATACCTAAGTATCTTTCAGGGGACGGAAAACTCTTTTCGATCTACGAGGTGGAGGAGGTAGTATTCTTATTGGCTCAACCTGATTTGGTTCCACTTGGTCCTTAGCTCGTTCCACTTGTGAGACTTTCTCATCAAGCTTGATCTATTTTCCAATGCCGCTGTCTTGAATAAACTATTTTTCAAGAAAGATGGCATGTCGACTCACAATCACATTGTGGTCTTCTGGAATGTAGAA